>RWGZ01001492.1:1279036-1644274 GCA_009725065.1 Utricularia reniformis
CCGAAGATAACCTTAGTAAAAATAAGCGTTATCTGCCAGCTGGCTCCGTGGTTCGGTCCGAACGGTTACAAAACGGTTACAGGCTCACGCGTTCCACGCTTCGGGCCCTGTCACGTTTATCATGCTTCGGGCCCGATCACGCAGACCACGCATCGGTCCCAGCCTCGTTTTACATCCTGCGATAACAACCTCTAACAAACTTGTCAGAGGCGGTTACAGGACGTGGATTACACTCCCCGGCAACTCTATAAATACAGGGCAAGACGAAGGAAAAGACAGGACCCTTTGGACGCGGAAGAACAAGCTGTTACTCTGCTGAATTTTTCTCGCTTTCTTTACCTCGTCATTTTCATCAGCCTGTCTTATATAAACTGTTGACTTATTTCCATTAGTGAGCAGACCAAGAGCATAATCGGCTCTTGGTCGAGTGGTTTTCACCCCATTTTACGGGGTTTCCACTATATATGCTGTGTTCTTACTTTGATTTTAACTTTTAATCGCTCTCCATATCTTTTATAAATTAAAACCGAGTTCGTTGATTGAACGAACCGGACGACTGTTGGTAGCCCCTAAAAAGGGACCATAACAAGAAGGATTTGAATGAGAGATTGGCAAAATGAGCTATCAAACTCAGCGCTATATATATGGAATTCCTGCCCCGAAGGGCGATCAAAGCTCAGGCTTAGCCAACTTTGTGGTTGAAATGACCCGATCGGCCATATATCTTAACCAAGAGGAGGATCGATGGACGATCCACGTAGATGGTCGACCTTCGGAGGAAGAGGAGCGGGCATTACCCTAACAATAGTACAATGTGACCTTATTCATTCCGCAGTCAAATTTTCCTTTGCTGAAACAAATAATGTGGTAGAATATGAGGCTATGTTACCAGGAATGACATTGGCTCGAAAAATGGGAGTTAGCAGAGTGCGAATGTTCTCAGACTCGAAGTTAGTAGTATAACTGTTTGCATGGAGATTTGAAACTCATGACCCGATGATGAGGCTATATTGTGCCAAAGTTCTGGAATTATCCAAGAAATTCAGTGAGTTTTCTCTTGACCACGTGCCACGAGAGCAAAATAAGGTTGCCGATGCACTCGCTAGATTGGCCGCATGCATACCTGACATAGAGCCAAACACTATTTCAGTCCACATTCAGGACCGACCTTCGGTCGAGATATCAGTGACCGGACAGTCTATTGAAGAGATCGAGGCTCTATGCCATGAACTCCAAGGCTTGAATATTAACGCTACCGAATCTTCGGGGGAACCCAATTGGATGGACCCCTTTATTAAATACCTTTCAAACGAGTATCTCCCTGAAGACAAGTCCGAAGCCAGAAAAATAGAAATCCGGGCTAAGAGATTTATCTTGGTTGACGTACGCTTGTTTAAAAAGAGTTTTGAGGGCCCGCTTCTGCACTGCTTATCTCCTATTGAGGCTGAAGCCGTCATGATTTATGTTCATGAAGGGATATGCGGCATTCATTCAAGGGCTCGATCTTTATACCACCGCATCATTAGAGCTGGATATTTTTGGCCAACGTTGCTTGCAGATGCCAAGAAATACACTAAACGGTGTGCCATATGTCAATACCACGCTCCGATTCCGCAATTGCCTGGGGCTCCCTTATCGGTTACCCCACTGCCTTGTCCGTTTGACAGATGGGGGATTGATATCCTCGGATCTTTTCCTCGGTCAATAGGGCAAAGAAAATTTTGTATTGTAGCGGTGGAGTATTACTCGAAATGGATTGAAGCAAAAACAGTAGCCATCATCTCAGAGAAAGTGGTCAATCACTTCTTATGGAGAAATATCATGAGTCGCTTTGGGGTTCCCCGAGCGGTCATATCAGATAATGAGACTCAGTTCCATGGAAAGAGCATACGTGATCTATGCAACAAGTTGGGCATCATCCAACATTTCTCATCAATAGCCCACCCCCAAACTAATGAACTTACGGATGTATCTAACAAGGTTATCCTGATAGGATTGAAGACCAAGTTAGAAGATTTCATAGGTAAATGGCCTGAACACATGTATGAGGTCTTATGAACATACTGAACTACACCTCGCTCAACAACCCAGGAATCACCTTTCTCATTGGTGTATGCGACCGAAGCTGTTAGCCCGGTGGAGGTTGTCACCCGATCACCTCGGATATCTCAATTTTATGAGCATATGAATGGTGAAAGGATATTATTGGACCTCGAGATGATCGAAGAGAAGAGAGATGCAATTTATGCGCGGATACATGCTTATCAGCGAACTATGGAACGGGCCCATAACAAACGAGTCCTCCCAAGAGAATTATTTGAAGGCGATCTCGTCCTCAGAAGCATTAAAGTGCAGAGGAACATTGGAAAGCTAGAGAGAAACTGGGAAGGACCTTATCTAATATCAAAGAAATTGGAATCAGGTGCGTATAAATTTGAGACATTGGATGGTATAGAGGTCCCCCGAACTTGGAATGTCATGAACTTAAGGCGGTATTTCTTGTGAACTTTCGATTAACCTGTTTGACTTAATAAACGCATGTTCCTTTAAGCGTAAGCCGATAACAAGTAAGTACAAAACAAATTATTTCTAATTGAGTGATGGACCGATCTTGAAGTTGGGTGACTTAGGACGAATCTGGACTGGTGACCGAAGCTTCTTATCCGTAAGGCTCCCAAGTTCTATTGACCGCTCTGACGAGTCAGATGCTCCTGCACTTGCCTAGTCCCATGGATAAGTTGCGATTCTCCCAAAACTCATTACGAACTAAAACACTACCTTCAACGGCATTCGTTCTTGAGAAATGGCCCTTGTACTTGCGAAATCTGCCTGGAAAAGAGAAATGGGAAGGGTCAAAATATCGAAACACGAATTCGGTCCTAGTATGTGACGTGTTATGAGCAAAGCTTAGCAAATATAACCTATGGGACTTTAGTAGAACCAAGGTTCCGCCAAAGCTATAAAAACTCATATTGAACCTAGACCACGCCTCTCCAATCAAGTATTGACTCCAAGGACGGAATAATAGTGACCCACATACAATGTAAAACGGTCGATCCAGTCAGAATTTACACGAATAAGCCAAACATAATATTTGGGACCGATGGATTAACATCCTATAAGCATCCCTGATCTTTCACTTGGTGGTCAAAACAATCTCATTAATATGAAACATATTAATTTACTTAAAAGTTAGTTACAATGCTTCGTTCTAGCAATATAAGGATAAGAACTGGGAGGAAATAGTTATATATTGAAAATAAGGAGCAAGACAGATACAAAGTATAAATGAAATCTAATTATCCTGCCCATCTTCCTTATCTTCAACTCCCTGCACATGCGATTCGGTCCGGGCTGCGAGCTTCTTCAATTCTTCCTCCTGGTCGGCCACCTTTTGGTTGACCACTCTCTCTATCTCTTCGAAGAGATAGAAGAAAGAGTCTTCTTCCAGAATAGAGTCTTCCAAAGTTGGAATAACCTGAAAGTTGACTCTCTTTCGAGTGGCTCGACCGCTTTCCATCGCTCGCCCGAAGGGGAAAGCCCGAACTGCTTTATGACCTTCTCTCGCATGTTATCCATGTATTTAGCAGTATACACCCCATGTATGTTATCCGCCAAAGTGAATAACAGGGGGGACCGAGCGAAGCCTAGGACTGCTTCACGAACTGAACTTTCGGCCGAAGTGCGGGTTCTTGTCAGCTCCTCCTCCGAGTTTGCCTTCTCTTCTTGGGCCCAAAGTAGAAGTTCGTTTATTTTGTTTCTCTTCTCCTGGGCCCGACCTTGGACTTGGTTGACCTCCTCCTCCTTGGCCGGTAACTTGGCCTCCAGGTCAGAAATTCGCCCATGAGTTGTTTGTCCGGTCTTCTCCAGCTCAGAGACGTTATCTGCTAAGAGTGAGACCTCCGTCCCAACTCTTAGCAGCTCATTATCCAGTCGGTCCCGGTCCTTCCGCACCGTGACCAACTCACCGTGTTTGATTTCAACTTGCCTTTTCGCAAGGTCAAGTTGATCTTAAACTTTTTGGGACACAATACTGCCACCCTGGTTCTTTTCCAAGGTGATGGCAGTGGTGAAGGCTTTCCTCAACATCTGCATAAGATAACAAGGTCGAGGAAGCCCTCCTTGATCTCTTCCCCAGACATGTCCGCTTGGACGTTGTCTGGGTTTTGCTCTATGTAAAGGCGGAAGTCCTTCAGGAAAACGCTTCTCCAGGAGGTTAGTTTCCTCCCCTTACTGAACCTGTCTAGCAGGTCCAAAGCAACTCCCCAATCAGAGTTAGTCTTCAGACCCGATGTAGGCTCCTTCAAAACGATCCTCTTGGTAGGGACCGAAGCGCTCTCCCCTTTCTTCAGCCTTTTGGGATCTTTCGGGGCTTTGGCCTCGATCGCCCTTTTCCCTTTTCCCAAGGGGATCGGCGGCAGGGAGACGTTCGCTTTAAGGTGATGACCGGGGAGAACCTTCTCCATGGGAATGGCTCCCTACAGCAATAATCAATAGTGTTAGCATTAATTAAGAAGTTGTTCCCGATCTGATAGAGGCTGGATAAGCTCAAAGAGTGAATCCGAGCCGTTATCAAGTCCTCTACCACCCCAAATACCCGAAACGCATGCCCTTCCCCAGTCGAAGGTTGCCCAGTGCAGCGCAGGGTCAATGTGCCGGCGCTGGTAGTTTGGATCGGGGGGTTTCCGGACCCTGATAGGACCAGCATACCCCCCGTTGCTGATTCACTCCCATCAGCACTCCCCGATGCTTCGCGTTGTCATTCAGAAGGACGGACCGAAGTAGCAGCCATACGTTTGAAACGTGGGCTAGGCATCGTCTCAGTTGAGTCTGCAAAACAAATACATAAGGATCAGGAAAGGATAAAATAAAAACATTACTTCATACCCGATCCTTCTGATGGATCTGAACTAGAGAACATTCCCTTCGGGGCTGGGGCTCCGGTCCTACCCGCGACACCTATTTCTATTAGTCTTCTCTCCCGAAGCAGCTACGTCCGCTTAAGGCGTGCTTCGGGATGGAGGAACATCGCAAGTGTATTTGTGATGTCCGGACGAGAAGGGTTGAACCTGGTTCGGTCCAACTGACCTATGCGTGGGTGAGTTATGCGTGGCCACACCTTTAACATATCCTCTTTCGGGACTGTTATCCACACACAACAAGATTCCCACGCATGGAGAGACTCTTCTTTATTCACTATAGCGCACTCTTTAGTGCGCACCGCTATATAGTATAGTTTGCGGCATCCTAATAGACCTTTACCCTTCCGAGACCCCACCAAGAACAGGTTGAAAAAATGTTTTAAGGTCGGGGTCCTGTTCTATTGGTGGCAATAAAATATGAACGCCACTATATACACATAACTACCCGGAAATAACGCAAAGTAGGCAATGAATTTCGTTTAGAACGGCTGCTACAAAAGGATGCAGCGAAAAACGAAGGCCACACTTCGAAGAAGCGTAACTGACCGGAATAGCAGATGCCGGCACATTCATTTCCGCCGGAAGGAAACATGGAACATCTTCCCGCCCCTTCCAGATGGAATAATGTGCCGAAATCGAAAATTTAAACATAAACTCCTCAATATCTAATTCAGACATGGCTGGGTATCTCGTTTTATGAAGAGTAATAGTATATACCTTAACGAAAATCAGAATGAAAGGGGTGAAACGTGAAAAAGATTCTGGGCGCAGAGAGCTCAATGGGGCAATTCTTCCTTCGCAAAATGACGATGAGAAGAAACAGTACCCAAAACCCCGATTTAAATATTAATTTCCCAACCAATGGTGAGCTGCCACGTGATACTGTCCCAGAAAATGGCAGTACAAGCATACTCATCACGCCTGTTGAAACATCGAATGTGAAGAGGCACAAATCTGAATATTTATATTTAAAAAATAACAAAGATAACACAAGTATACGCTACTGAGTTTTAAATATAAATTAATTACTACACTTATAAACGTAAATGAAAGATCGGTCCCCTATACGCTCACTATCGGCATGTACGGTCTCATATTCTCACGAATGTACAAACATCATGTGATCGGCCTTGTATCACCTCTACGATGGCAATCAAACCTGAGGGGCTAGTGATGAGAACTCTAGGACCGGACACCCTGTAACGGATGAATCCCAATAACGATTGGAACGATCCGTATGGTGGAAGCAAACTTGTGCAACCCGTTTACACATTTAACGAAAAACGGCCCTATGTTCCGCGAGAGGACCAATAACATTGGCGAAATAAAGCGTTTTCTGGTAACTAGCTCCGTGGTTCGGTCTAAGCGGTTACAAACCCACGCTTTCCACGCTTCGGCCTTCACACGTTTACCATGCCTAGGGCCCGATCACGCAGACCACGCCTCGGTCCCAACCTCGTTTTACATCGCGCGACAACAACCTCTAACAAACTTTTCAGAGGCGGTTACAGAGCGTGATTTACACACGCCACTATCTCAGAGCGCGACGACGGAAATAGCAGGACCTTTTGGACGCGTAAGAACATGCCGTTACCTTGCCGGAGTTCTTACTGCTTTCTTTTCTTTGTCATTTTCATTAAGCATATGCTGTATTTTGTATGAATTGTTTGATTAGTGAACATGCTAGGAGCGTGATTCGCTCTCAGTCAAGTGGTTTTCACTCCAATTCCTGTGGTTTCCACTATAAATCGATGTGTCCCTTTTACTTGTTTCTAGCGTTAATCGTTTTCCCCATAAAAAATAAATCAAAACCGAGTTCATTTGCTGACGAATCGGGTGTGTAGTAACCAAGAAAAAAAGGTATGATGGAACAAATAGTAGGGAATGTAGCGGTAAAATCTAGACAAGGAATAGCGAGGGATACGGGAATGAAAGAACGAAAAAAGAAACGAAAAATAGAAAAGTAAAGCAAAAGATAGAGGAAGGGTCAAAATGAAAATAAAGAGGGGTCAAAATGTGAATTAGGGAAGTTAAGATGTCTATAAATAGGGGGGGTTTGCCCAAAAACGAGTTAATTATCATTAAGCCACGGAAATCCATGAAAAACCCGAAAAACACGAAAATTGTCGCGAAAGAGAAAATTATTGCGAATTTTCATGCATGCAAAATTATCGCAAAAAAATAGTGCAAGAGAATTATCGCGGATTTTGAAACAAAGGAAAAATTATCATGGATTTGTAATGAAGAACAAAATTATCGCGGATTTGTAACGAAGAACAAAATTATCGCGGAAAATATCGAAGAATGAAATTATCGCGGATTTGGCCCTAAGAAGGAAATTATCGCGAAATTTTGGTTCTGAAGGGAATTATCGCGGAAATTCTAAGAACCGGGTGTTTTCGTCGCGTTCCAACGCCGGATCGTAATGGAGAAGGGATACGTAAGGTCTACGGTAATCACATAGTTAACAATAAGATAATAACGTCGGGAATTGAGTACTAAGACATGTACGAAATGCAGGGAAGCACGAAGGAACTATAACGCGGGAAAGAAAACGGTAAGCAGAGTGAATACAATGTAGTAAGGGAAGGTTGAGACTTAGGGAAACGAGATTGAGTCATTAAGGAAGAATGAAAAAGACACGAATGAATGAGATAAATGTTAATAAGACTCGGGATGAGGAAGGATGGACCATCCGACATCGTGCTTAGTACACGATTCGCCAAAGGAATGGCATGCCTGATGAAGGGAACGATAAGTTCCAAAGATGGAAAGATACGTACGAAAAGGGTAGAAAGGATCCGGGTGGAAAAATGGGTAGCGCTTAAGTACTCACCCGGGGAAGGGAAGCATATGGCCAGTCGAGTCATCCAACAGCTAACGGTTGGCTTGGGCGGGACATGTACCGAGCATGTTACTCTCGGCAACAGTAAAGATAATGTATGAGGGGAATGATAAGGGTAAAAGAAGAAGGAAATAAGAAAATGGTTAAAAGAAATGATTTACGCATGTGTGTACGGTTTAATTAAGAAATAAAAAGATAATGTGTAGCGTGTGTGAAGTTTCCTTTAATAAATTGTGACCGCTTTACAGATTTTGTAGGTTACACGGACGAGGTATGAGACATGGGAAGGAGGTCGTCGGTTGTTCGGTGATAGAGTCCGGGATTTTGAGAACACTCTAAATTATGTTGTTAAACTTTAATGTTTTCGAACTATGTTTTAAGTTTACCTTCGAACGTTTCGTTTTATTTAGCACGTTTTACCAAAACAGCTAGGCCCGAATTAGGGTCGTTACATGGTGACTGTTGGTACCCCCTAAAAAAGAACCATAACAATTATTATATTATTTAAGTTTAAAAACATTTACGAAATTTTATTCTTCTTTGTTTTATGAAAAATAATTGTTTGATTATTTATTCAGTACATTTATTTTGTTGTTTTGTTTGTAAAACAATAAAATTTGATTTTTTGGTGATGTTCGCTACAAACATGTTCGAACAAATCGTACGAACAATGTTCGAATAAGTTATTCGAATGAACATGAACATTCACTTAATAATTTGAACAATATTCGAACATATTTTCACGTTCGAATAAAATATGAACGAACATGAATACAATGAGTTCGGTTCGTTTAGATCGAATAAGAGCCCTAGTTTGTGCACTTAATAAGCTGGGAATATATGCCCTTGGAAAGGAGTAGGACACATCTTATGATGAAACTACTTTTGTAAAGAAGAGGAACAGAAGAAGCAGTTATTATGTAATCGTAAATAGAAACTCTTGCTTTTACATTAATGAATAGATGTTTATATACATAGTCAAATTACAGAAAAAGGAATAGTAATTAACTAGTTAATTTAATATATTAATCTCAACATACCCCCTTCAAGCTGGAGGTATATTAAAGTTGTAGAATTCCAGTTTGGAACACAAATCATGAAAGTGAGAAGTGCTGATATACTTTGTGAACATGTCAGCTAGTTGATTCCTAGTGGAGACATGTCGTAGATCAATGAATCCAAGTTTGAACTGGTCTCGAACGACATGACAATCAATTTCAACATGCTTTGTACGTTCATGAAATACCAGATTGGAAGCTATGTGAATGGCTGACCTGCTATCACAATACAAAGGTATAGGCTATAGCACTTTCATATGTAGATCATTTAAGAGATAGCTCAGCCATCAAAGCTCACATACTGTCGAAGCGAGACTTCTATATTCGGCCTCCGCAGATGAACGAGAGACGGTTTGTTGTTTCTTTGTTTTCCATGAGACTAAAACTCTACTTAGGAAGATGTAAAATCCTGTCAGATCTTCGAGTTGTTTTACATGTCGCCCAATCTGCATCACTATAACCTGTGAAAAGGATTGGATTGTTACTGGGATAGAACAAACCTCTCAAGGGGTATCCTTTGAGATATCGAACAACATGCATAGCTGCAACCCAATGTACATCCCTCAGATCTTGCATAAATTGACTAAGTACTTGAGTTGTATGAGCAAGGTCTGGCCGGATGAAGTTAAGATAAAGTGGACGACCAACGAGACGTCTATAGGAGCCGGGATCATGCAACAAATTCGATGATTCATCATCAGATGATGGGAATCCTAAAGGCAATAGTGTTGTAACAACTGATGCATCATCAAGTCCCGCATCAAAAATAATATCAAGAGTGTATCTCATTTGATTGAAGAAAATATCATCTAGAGAGGATGTAATCTCAAGACCAAGAAAGAACTTGGTTGATCTAAGATCTTTTACGGTGAATAGGTCATGCGCTTACCTCCTGGAAAGCATTCTATTGGATGCAAATGGGTGTACAAAACTAAACTAAACTTAGATGGAAGCAATTCTAACCAGAAAATGAGAATCTGCAGAGCAATTAGCACGGTGGAAAATCGAGAGCTTGATTTTGCTCCGATACCATGTAAAGAAGTGGAACGGAAAAAGCAGTTATTATGTAATCGTAAATAGAAACTTTTGCTTTTACATTAATGAATAGATATTAATATACAGAGTCAAATTACACTAAAATGAAGAATACTTAAATAGCTAATTTAATCTATTAATCTCAACAACTTTGATTGGGTGGACCATGTCTTAAGTAAATGTAACGAAAATGCAAGAACACATGACATACATCAAGTAGATGTAACGAAAATGAAGCTATGCAAAGAGCATGAATGCAAGAGGTAGACGAAGATAAAAAATGTGGGATAAAAAATAAAAAAAATATGTTACTTGGTAAATTAGAAAGTAAAATAGCAATTAAAATGCTAAATAAAGAAAATTCATATATCTTTTATATGTATAATATATCATACATAATATTCGAGTTATTGCAACTAAAAACTTAAATAATAAAAACAAACTCAATAAAGAAAATCAAGTTTTAATTTATCTAATTAATTATTAATACACCAAAACCTATAAAAAAATATGTGAATTATGTTTGAGTTTCAAGTTAGTCCCTTCCCACGCCAGTCCAACCCGTATAAACATGTCAATTCATTGGCTAGCCTGTAAAATAAATGTACGAGTTGTGCTACAAAAATCAATACGTCAACTTTTACGGGTCAATGGTTTGATATGTGCCAAATTTGTATTTTAAATTAAATTAATGTTTATTTAAAAATGTATCATTGATACTATATCAACACGTTGACGGGTTGTACTAAATTTCTAACTCGTTAACGGATCCAAAAAATTTCTAAACTTATTGGATTAACCCATAATGATTGACGGATTCGACCTGTTGAATCGGACTCGTGCTCATACCTACTTCCCACATATGAGTTATCAGTATTGTGACAGAAAATATATACTAGTATCCATAGAAAATACCACTATTATAATACTCATAATGACATAATGATTTAACGTCCCCACTATTAGTATTTGACCCATTAACCTTGAAAAGATGTAATGATTATATCTTTAAACTTTTAAAATTTTAAAAATAATGCATGAATTATCAAAATCATTTATACGAAAAAAGAGGAAAACCGGTACTATTCACTCGAGGGTCATTCTTAAACGGTTTTGAAACTTTGGGAGCTTCTTACACAATTTACAAACTTTGGAGGCATCGTCTTTACAATATTTTAAACATTGAGGCTAATTACACAATTTTCTCTAATAATAATGCATACCTTTTAATTAAATATTAACACTTATTTCATATTTGAATATAAAATTGGTAGTTTATCAACTGTTTCCAAATTGGGTATCTCAATAATTATATATATTTTATTTTGTATATTTAAATAAAATATTTTAGTATAATACAAAAATTAGTATAGGCGATATATCGACTGTCCTTATCGGAACAAAATTTTAACTAACTATGAAAACATTGATTCAAATGAATAAATTGAACTCAAACATACTATTCACAAAGGAGTCATATAAAGTTATACCATCGAGATTTATCGATACACCAATGATATTTCGAGATTTATATATTTTATAATTTTGGTAAATTTGGAAAAAGATAAATTGCCAAATTGTAATATCAGGTTTTATATCTAAAATGTGTTAACTAACTCATATAGACCATGATCTTTACTTGGCTATATAACTAATATACTCAATATATTAACTCATTTAAGAACGTGCAAGTTTGTTATTTATAATATTTTAGGAAATTATTTGTGGGTAATAAATGATCATTTATAGATTTAATAATTGAAATTCAATAATTTTATGAAAATCCTTTTATATTGTATTAGTGTTGAAATCTATATATAATATTTAAGGCATATAATACGAATAGTAATTAATACACTTCAATAAATATTAAAATAGCTTAGTGCACTAAGGTTTGTTGGATTCTTATTTTTTATTAGTATTTTTGTTTTTTGTAAATGTATAGTATAAATACTAAACCTTCTATTTTTATATATATGTAATTAAAGCATACATTATGATAAATTAAAATAGTGAATATTGTTTAGTGTATGCTAATACTATATATTATTGTTCAAACAAATGTTTTCATCTCGATTGAAATTTCATCTAACTTTATAAGTGATATTTTATAAGGCAATCTCAAATCATACGCATTGATTATCACCCCAAAGTTTCTCGTTATTTTTGTCTGAATAACGTTGAAAATGTCCACGTCATTATGTTCTTTTGTCAACATAGTAAGTTCCCTTCGATTTCTACATATACATGTAATATTTATACTCTTTTATGTACTCTTTAATGTATGCTATTTAAATAAATTGATTACATTTGCCTATTTGGACTACTTAAATTTTTATAAAATTTAAATGTATATCTAGAAAATATATTATTGATAAATATTATTTATTCATATATTTAAAACAAGTATAAATTTTTAGATTCGTATGCATAAAAATAAATGCTACAAATCTTAAGGTTGTAATCGTAGAATAAAGGTTGTTTATAAATTTTTTTTATTAATATTAAGAAAATAGAATTATGATTGGATCGATGTTCTCGTATTGTTATAAAAATAATTATAAAAAAATATGAATTTTATGAGTCATTATTTTTAAATTTATCATATTATTATATTGAATAATGTACTAAGAATCATTTCTCGTATTATAGGTTATGCCATTTCAATGGGTTTGTTTCGTACCGCGATCAAAACAATGGTGAGGTACGGTGAAATGTTAAAATCGTGATTTTTTTAATGCACATAAAACACAAGCTTAATTGCGATGTGATAGTCGTTAAAAAATCACGATATCATAACAGCTATTAAAATCAGCTGTCATCTCATCATGATTTTGGAAAAGACTCATTTACTCTTACTTCTATTAATTATAATATAATTATATTTATTATTATATATATATAATAATATATTAGTATTTTTACATAAATCACGATCATAATACCATAATTTTACCAAACATACTTAAAAATTTATGATCATCATATCTCACCACACCTTACCACACCTCATCAGATGTCAACACAACACAATTTTAAAAAGCTAAACCAAACATGTTATTGTTGATATAATTGAAATTATAATATTATTATTGTTTTTATAATAAAAAATTTCACGTTCTTTTTAAGTTAGAGATTGGCATCATATCTTCCTCAAGTTTCCTTATTACAATGTCTGAATTCAAGACACATTACGTTTATCGAAAGCAGAAAACGTCGTCGTTTAAAGGTATTCAGATCCTCATCGTCCTCATCGTGCAAAGCCTCATCCTCCTCTTCGTTTTCAGGTCTCCTGTAAAAGACAAAGAAAATTTAGGTACCTGCAAGTATGGATTTGTATATGTTTATGAGCTTCCCGCCATGTTCAACACTGAGTTATTGAGCAACTGTAACGGTTCAATATCGCCATGTAACTCGATTTCAAACTCCGGGTTCGGGCCGATCGCCGGCGAGATGTTGGAGCTTGTCGGAAGTAACTTATTCGAGTCGTGGTACTGGACGAACATGCATGCAGGAGAACTAATTTATCACCGGAGAATGATGAACCATCGGTGTAGAACTTTGTCGCCGGAATCGGCGACAGCGTTTTATATCCCATTTTACGCCGGAATCGCCGTCTCTAAATATTTATTCATTACAAATAGTAGTGCCATGGAGCGGGACTGGTACTGCGAAAATGTACTACAATGGGTGGAGAAGCAACCGCCGTGGATGAAATCCAACGGTTCGGATCACTTCATCATGCTCGGAAGAGTTACTTGGGATTTCCGGCGATCTAACGACGATGACTGGGGATCAAGCTTCGTTTACATGCCATTGATGAAGAGAATCACACGGCTGAGCGTGGAGAGAAACCCATGGGATGATAAGGAGATCAGTGTACCGTACCCCACCGGATTCCACCCAAATTTAAAAACAGAAATCGATCAATGGCGGAGATTCATCTCATCTTACAATAGAACAAATCTCTTCGCCTTCGCCGGCGGTCTCCGTCATGTGAAGAACGATTTCCGGTCAATTTTATTCAATGAATGCAATAAAAATCCCAGTTTCTGCAAACTCGTAGACTGTTCAGACAAAAAGTGTTCCAACGGCACACCGAAAATTCTCTCAGCTTTTCTGAGTTCCAATTTTTGTCTGCAGCCCAGAGGCGATACCCATGTGAGGAGATCAACTTTTGACTGTATGTTAGCCGGTTCAATACCGGTTTTCTTCTGGAAAAGAAGCATTGAGAAACAATATCAGCTCTTTCTTGGCGATAAACCAGAAGAATTCTCAGTTTTCATTGATCGAAAAATTGTCAGGAACGGGACTTCTGTAAGGAAAGTACTGGAAAGTTACAGTCTTGAGGAAGTGGGAAGATTGAGAGAGAATGTTATTAATCTGATTCCCAGATTTGTTTACAGTTTAAATGAAGGGGATTACAAAGATGCATTTAATATCGCCATTGATGGAGTCTTGAAAAGGTTTCATGATTACAGATCAATGAACACGAAAGGTTAATTTAGTCTTTAACCATTCCCTGTTACAGTTATTAAATAAATATATTCTTATTGTCCGGGTCGTAGTGGGCGTGTTAAATTCCGTGAGTATTTTAATAATAATAATTAAATTTGGTTGATTTCATTTAATTCGATTAAAAAAATAGTTAAAAAGCTCGATAAAATATAATTTATTTATACCGATAATGAATTTTTAAACAACTAGAATGCAGGTAAAACAAGCAATTTCATGAATGACTAGGTGTGTCAAATATATAGTTTGTTAATAATATTCCTTAAATATGAACTCTTGTGCATATCTCACCTACATTTTACTCTTTGATTAGACTATTTTTTATTATTTTATATTTATTTGTAAATTTTCTTTGGCTAGACAATATTTTACAAAGCCATAAATATAATAGTTTGATTAAATATTTATATTTAAGAAAATAATAAATGAGAGATGATTCCATTAATTGGAAATTATAGTCAATCGTTATTTATTCACCAGTGAATCTAGATTTTTTGAACTCAAGAGCTGGAATGAGTTCAAAATGTTAACTAAGAGCACTACAAATAAATTTATATTATATTATTCTATTTCGGTACCATAGTATCGAACTCCAGCCGAACTTGAAACTTATTTGAACGGAAATCGAATTATTGAATATTTAGTTTTTGAATTCAAATTGAAACTCAAATCGAACTTGAAGTTTGAAAAAAATTACGTTCGATTAGACTTATGCGATACAACTACAACTTTGGATCTTAACAAATTTATTGTATTATCTTTACACTTTGATTGTTCGAATTCATATTTTATTTTTTCAAATATATCATGGCTACTTAGAAAGTGATCCAATTTATTAAGTATCATTATTGAGAAAATTAAGTCATTGGTCTCTAATGTTTAAAATACTGTAAAAGCGATGTCCCAAAGTTTGTAAATTGTCTGAGAAGCCTCGAAGTTTCAAAACCGTTCGAGAATGACCCTCCAGTGAATAATATCAGTTTTTATCTTTTTTCGTATACGTGGTTTTGATAATTTATGCGTTATTTTTAAAATTTTCAAAGTTTGCACACATATTCATTACATCTTTTCAAGATTAATTGTTCAAATATAAACTATGAAGACATTTAAAATATTAACGAGTATAAAAGTCAAATATAAACAGTTTTGGAAGTTCGGGACCAACAATGCGCATATTATCAACTTGAGGAGTTTTATATGCAATTTACAAACTTTAGGGAATTGCTTTTATACTATTATAAAGTCAAGGAGCTACTTACAAACATCACTCCATCATTATTATTAAATAATATTTTATTGATTATTAAATTACATAAATTCACGTATATGGATGAAAACTTCAGGACCAGACACCCTATAACGGATGAGGCCCAATAACCGTTGGATCGATCCAAATGATGAAAGCGAACTCATGCAGCCCATTTATAAACTTAACGAAAAGTGGTCCGATGTTCCATGAGAGGACCGAAGATAACCTTAGCGAAATAAAGCGTCGTCTGGTAATTGGCTCCGTGGTTCGGTCCAAACGGTTACAAACCCGCGCCCTCCAAGCTTCGGGCCTTCACACATTTACCACGCCTTGGGCCCATTCACGCAGACCATGCCTTGGTTCTAACCTCGTTTTACATCGCGCGACAATAACCTCTAACAAACTTGTCAGAGGCGGTTACAGAGCGTGATTTACACACGCCACTATCTCTATAAATACAGAGCGCAATGACGGAAATAGCAGGACCTTTTGGACGTGTAAGAACAGGCCGTTACCCTGTCGGAGTTCTTACTGCTTTCTTTTCCTTGTTATTTTCATTAAGCCTCTGCTAGATTTTCATTACGGTGTTAGGAATTCGAAGGACCCATTTTACCAATTTCTCAAAATTTCAGGGGCCAATTTTCCCAATGCGTGTAAACTATGGGGACCTGTTTTTTTCGATTTAATTTAGAGGACTAAATATGAACTTTGAGGACCAATTTTACCAAATGTCAAAAAGTACAAGAATTGAAAATGCTAAATATAAACTCAATAACTAAATTTGCCACAACCATCAAACTACGAGGACCAATGGAGCTATTTTCTCATTAATTTTTAGATTCATATGCATAAAATAAATGTTTAAAATCATAAATATATTGGTAAGGTTGTAACCGTTGAATAAAGGTTGTTTATAAAAATAACTATATATTGAAAATATAATTATGATTGGATCGATGCTGTCGTATTGTTATTAAAATATTAATTTTATGATTCATTATTTTTAAATTTATCATATTGTTATATTGGAAAGTGTACGATGAATCATTTCTCGTATTGTAGGGTATGCCATTTTAATATGTTATTGTTGATATAATGTTGTTATTATTGTTTTTATAATAAAAAAATTCACGTTCTTTTTAAATTAGAGATTGACATCATTTCTAGTATTGTAGGGTATGCCATTTTAATATGATATTGTTGATATAATTGAGATTATAATGTTGTTATAATAAAAAATTTCAAGTTCTTTTTAAATTAGAGATTGACATCATATCTTCCTCAAGTTTCCTTATTACAATGTCTGAATTCAAGACACATTACGTTTATCGAAAGCAAAAAACGTTGTCGTTTAAACGTATTTAGATCCTCATCGTCCTCATCATGCAAAGTCTCATCCTCCTCTTCGTTTTAAGGTCTCCTATAAAAGACAGAAAATTAGGAACCTGTAAGTATGGATTTGTATATGCTTATGAGCTTCCCGCCATGTTCAACACTTGTTAGCTTATAATAGATTTTACGATTCATTTTACCGATTAAACTTAGCAAAACTAGCTGCGGAATGGGAAAAAGAACACAACAAAACTTTTACATGGAACCCGAGTACCGGGAGAAAACCACGGACCACCTCCTGGTCAATCCACTATCACGGAAATAACAAAAAATTACAGCCACAAGAACTATCGAGTTCTTGTGCAACTTAAATCAAAGCCACAGACAGAATGTTTTAAACCCAGAACCTGCTCTCGTGCTCCTATGCTATTCTCTGATAAATCTGAGATGATGATACCGCATTAAAACTGCTGACACCACTTATATAGTGTCCTTGCTATGATTTAGGGTTAAAGCCCACTAATCCTCTGTCGATCCTACTCAGTGCACCCCTTCGGCGACCGACCGTTACACCAAAGCTTGCAGCTCTCAAAGCTGGAACCTGACACTGATCATCACTTCCAATGTCGATCTTATTCAGACTATTGGTCGTCGATTCTCTGTAACAATTGTCACATGTCGATCGACTCACCCACATGTCGATGGCCCACTCTTCTAAGGAGTCCACCAACACCCATTGTCAAGAGGTGTCGATCATCTCTCCAGGGAAAAATGCCGATTTTTTCCAACAATTTCCACCTCTTGCCTTAGAGCGTCTTGCCAATTATTAATAGGTCTTTCCAATTTGTCCTAGTTCAATCTATCTGGAAGCTTCTTTGTACTCACCCCCTTGATAAACATATCTGCTGGATTCTCCTCCATATGTATCTTTCTCAAATGCAAAGTTTTCTCAATCACTGCATCTCTAATCCAGTGGAACTTCACATCCACATGTTTCGTTCTGGAATGAAATGATGAGTTCTTAGTGAGCTCCAGTGCACTCTGGCTGTCACAATGTATGATCGGTTCCATAGCAAAACCGATTTCTAAGAGCCACCTCTTCAAACACACCATATCCTACCTTGCCTCCGTGGTCGTCATATATTATGCTTCTGTGGTCGACAAGGCCACATATTTCTGTAACCGAGCACCCCAAGAAATGGTTGCTCCTCCAATTACTGATACAAACCCTGAGGTCAACTTCATCGACGCCAATTCTCCAGCAAAATCAACATCAAGAAACACTCTAGTTTCAACTCTTCCCCAACTCGATATCTTAGACCAATCTCTTTGGTCCCCTTCAAATATCTCGAAAGCCACTTGGCTGCTTCCCAATGATCTTTTCATGGGTTCGACAGATATCTACTCAGCACTCCCACATCGAAGGCAATGTCCGGTCTTGTACATACTATCAAATACATCAGGCTGCCGACCAATGATGCATATGGAACGGTCGACAATTCTTCCTAATCGGTTTTGTCGGTTCGACAAGAACTCTTGCTCAGTCGGAATTGAGCACCCATCGCATACTGACTTCCTTTGCATCCCTCATGTTGAACTTCTTCAGCAACTGTTCAACATATCTCTGCCGATGAACGGCGATCTCCCTCGTCACTATGTTTCTAACAATCATCATCCCCAAGACCCAACTAGTCGGCCCCAAGTCTTTCATCTCAAAAGCTTTTGATAACTGAGATTTTAAATCTTTGATCAGTCTCATGTCCTGACTTATTAAAAGTATGTCATCGACATAGATAAGTAACATAAAAAATCTGTTATTATCGAAGGTTTTCCGTTACATGCAGTGTTCTTCCTTCGACCTCTCAAACTTGCTTTACATCATGAAATTATAAAACTTCATCTACCACTGTCTTGGAGCCTGTTTGAGATCATAAAGACTCCTTATAAGTCTGCACATCTTACCCTCGTCACCTTTCTTTACAAACCCCTCGGGTTGCTTAATCAAAATCAATCCCTTTCTTTTGATTGAACCCCGTCACCACTAATCTCGCGTTATACCGAACACTCCCATCATATTCCAATTCTGCTTGAAACCCACTTGTTCAACAACGGCCTCCTCCCGATCGGTGCCTTCACCAACTCATAGTTTTGATTCTTTTCATTAACAAATTTATTGTATTATCATTCCACTTGGACTATTCGAGTTCATATTTTATTTTTTTTCAAATTTATCATGGCTACTTAGATAGTGATCCAATTTTTTAAGTATCATTATTGTTAAATAATATTTTATTGATTATTAAATTACATAAATTCACCTATACTAACTACTATTTTGATTTAATATTTTTTAAAATAAATTGTCTAAAAGAGCTTCAAATGTTTTAGGTCTATTTTGGTCTAATAATGCTATTGAAAAGCCCATATATTATTTTAGACTGTCCATTGACGTGGAAGACTAGCTGATATTGACCAGGAATTGAACACTTGACATCTCATGCTGCCAACCTAATAACAACCAACTAAACTACTAAGGCTAATGTTACAATTCAAGAGAATTTATATTACATCACATATTACAATAATTATTAAACATATATAACATTCATACGAAACAAATCGAATTGATTTAAATAATAATTTAATATTCGAGTTAAACTAGAAATAGATAATTTTCCATTCGAGTTCAAAATTTAACAAATTCAAAATATATGGATAGTAAGATTGAGTTTTGGATTCCACTCACAAAAAGAGCAACCATGTTCACGAATCAATAATATATATAATCAATGTCAAACTCGAGATTTGATAGTATCAAATCGAAACATTCGTAAACCGTCTCGTTTTATTTATATCTCGATGCATATATAATAAATATCATATGCTTATCAATTTAAAATGTTAGAAAATGTTCGAATTATTTGATAAAATTTTGATATGAATGTCATGTAATTCATACAACCGTATAATGTTAATTTTTAATATCGGGATTAAAATATTTGCAACTAACCAAAAAAATAATGTAAGAGTTCCGGGTTTAGAATATTTGGAATCGAATTATGAATTCCTTACATTTTGAACTCGTAATTTAAAAAACACTTAAATCATTTCGATTTGTTTCGTTTGCATTTTAAATAAGTACTCTGATCTCGTCAAAAAATATTTTAGAGAGTTTGTTTTAGATCAGTCAATCTCTTTAATTATTAGGAATTCAATTGTTGTGGGGACACGAGCAATATACGAGATTGTGCCTACAATGTGTGAGCTTACGTCATCGGGAGAGCGAATCTCTACCTTGGTTTTCACTATGATAATCAGAGCATATAATTACAATGAATAGATATCGATAATCTGAGTGAAAACTGTACGAAAAGCGACCAAATCTGTCCTGCCATGCCGAAACTGTCGAAAACTCGCGAATGAAGGGCTGGCCGCGAGTATTCGAACGAAACCTCGCGAACAGTGGTGTGTTCAGGTGAAAACTCGCGAATGGAGCAAAGTGTCGCGGCGACGAAACTGCGTAACGGGGGAAACTAGACGAAAACTCACGAATAGTGGCTCGGAATGAAGTGGTTGCGAGTTTTAGAACAAAAAATCGCGAATAGTGGTTTACTCTAGTGAAAACTTGCGAATGTTGTTCGAAATCTCGCGAGTCCCCTGGCCAAGCAAAGAGTCGCGAGTTAGGGGTGCGAAAAGTCGCAGGACAAGCAATGAGTCGCGAGTTTTGGAACAAAAACTCGAGACTCACGACTTTTCGAACGAAAAGTCGTGGATAACAAAATCTCACGAATACTGAGATTAATTTAAGCGAGAGACATGTCTTGGAAAGCATGCCTAGAGTCTGAACCCTTTTTGGGGCTTAAGATCTTATATTTATATAAAAAATCGGCCCAATAAGTCAATTTTAGGTCAAAAAGCTCAATCATAGTAAAATTAGCCTAACTTACTTAGAAAATATCCAATTAAAACGGAATAAGTTTCACAGCGTCCCGGAACTTCAAAAATGCACCTTGATCGACACATGAATAACACGTAATGCTGAGAAAATACCCGGGAATACTCTTTTACCAGTTGATCGTCTCCAAATGCTTAGGAGGTAGCCAAAAATATCGTGTAAGGTCGCCAATGAGCTCTCCGAGTGCCAAATTACGAAAATACCCCTAGCATCATTTCCGACCGAAATCATACAGAACAGCTCAGAACACCATCAGAATCCTCATACGTACGCCCGGGATGCCCAAATTACGAGATTACCCCCGAAATCACATCGCTCAATAAATATAATAGAAAATCAAAAATACCCTTTAGCTACGTCAGACGAGCCCTGGGGTTATCATAATTACATAAATTACCCCGGGCAATATCATACTCAATCTTATCGTCCATAAATTTTGAATTCGTTAGTTTTTGAACTCGAATGGAAATTATCTATTTCTAGTTTAACTTGAATATTTAATTATTATTTAAATCAATTCGATTTATTTCGTATGAATGTTATATAAGTATAATAATTATTGTAATATGTGTTATAATGTAAATTGTCTTGAATTTTAAGATTAACCTTAGTAGCTTAGTTGGTTGTTAATGAGTTGGAAGCATGAGAGATAATTGTTTAATTCCTGGTAACAACAATCATTTTAATTCATAAATTAAAAAATATGTTTCCGCTAACATGGCACGCTTTCGCCTACGAGGAAAGCTTCCGCGTTCGACGTCAGCTATAGCCTTCCACACCAGCGGAACTCCCTAAAATAATATATGAGCTTTCAATAGCATTATTAGACCAAAATAGCCCAAATATTTCCATACAATAACTATAAAATAAAACTTAATTTAACAAAAAAATATGAGACACGTCCATTACTGCTAAACTAAAAATAATAATTAATAATGTAGTGATATTTTTAAATATCATTCATTTGACACGTCTAATTATATTTTTTGGTCTTTAGAATGATCTTATATCAAAATTTGTGAGCTAACCAGGGGAGAATTTTCGGAATAAGCATCATAAGGTATGATAAAAACATAAATAAGCATCATTTTTAAATCATTACAATACGACTTATCTTTCATCATTTTAATATTAATTTGTATTTTTTTATTTATCATATTTAAAAAAATCTTGGAACCTATTATAAAATTATATTTTTAATATTAATTCTAAGTATCCATAGCCCAAATAAAATTTCCGCTAAAGCTACACCCCACAACCCTTGTTTCGCCATAAAATAGAAGAATAAAAAGAAAGGAAATCACTAGCATGACCGCATAGGCTTAGGAAAGAAAAAAACAATGCAAAAAAAGAATGATTTTACTTTTATGCATATGAAGTTGAAAGACTAATAGTGTGATGCCTTCTAATTAAGTTTTTATAACATTAATGGTGATAATATTGTTAAAGTTGGCTATGACAATATTTATGATAGAGTTCTAAGGGATATTACAATATTTTGTCGTAATATTATGTTATCAAATTTATTAATTAACTTAAACATTATATTATTTATAGAGTGGTGTTTGTCATTGGTCACCGAAATTTGAAATAGTGTAAATGCAATATTTCGAAAATTTATAAATTGCATATAAATCTTTTGAAATTGATATAATGTGTTTTGTTGGTCCTCAACTTTTTAAAGTTATATATAACATACCATCAAAGTTTAAGAATTGTGTGGTTGCCCTCGAAGTTCTAACCGTTTTTATTTGATCATAACTATCGTTAATATTTTAAATGATCAATAGTTTGTATTTGACAATTTAACCTTGAAAAAGTGTAATGATTATGTCCCCAAACTTTATAAAAATAAAAAATAACATCTAAATTATCAAAATTACTCATACGAAAAAATATGAAAATGCTAATATTCACTCGAGGGTCATTCTTGAACGATTGTTAAACTTCGGGAGTTTTGCATGCAATTTAAAAACTTCGAGGAGATCGCATGTACGCTATTTTAAACATCGGGGGCACCATCGTAATTTTATCGTTATTTATAACATTTAACTTATGTTTATGCATATAAAAATGAACCAAGAATGAGAAAAATGTCATGTATAATTAACCTTCATATTAATTATGAATTTGTTAGTGAAGATTTAAATGATAAAAATGATGACTTGGATGGTGAATAGTTTAGGTTGATGAACTTATAAAAGATAGAATATTAGATGATGATTCAAATAGATCACTTTTGGAACACATGAACATTATTTACATCTCTCATTCCTTCTATATTGCATGATTCTACTGATTTTCTATTTTAACATATGATTGATGATTTTACAAAAATATGTTATTTGACACAAAATTGAATTCAAAATTTGTGATTCAGCGACATTGTGTATATATTCTTAATTGATCTTATCATGTATATGCTAATATTAAGAAGGTGTGGGAAGTGTGAGTTTTCATAAATGATTTTTCAAATGGAGGATAAGAAGTGTATTATAGAGAAAATATCTAATGTGGAATATATCTAAAATCAAAATGGGTATATGTGTTATATTGAAATGAATTTATCTCTAGAGTATAGAAGTTTTGTTATTGATATGATTATAATGCATTTCTTGTTAATATTGAAACCTTCAAGGAACCTTCGAACTATCAAGAAGCAACTGGTGAAGTGGTGATTTAAATTGGAAGAAGGCTATGGACACAGAATTGGCTGCTCTTGAAGCCAATGGAACATGAGAGATTTGTGATCTTCCACCCGGAAAACATCATTTGGTTTTCGTTGGGTCTACAAAACAAAATTCAATTCAGATGGGACAATCAATAAATATAAAGCACGCTAGGTTGCAAAGGGATACACTCAATCGAAGCCATAGATTACAATGTCATATTCTCTCCGATTGCCAAAATCACAATTGCTCGCCTCTTTTTTGCAATTGTAGCCAGCAGTGGTTGAATACTTTGACAAATGAATATTAAAAATGTCATTCTACATGGTTTTCTAGAAGAAGTCTACATGGTACAACCACTTGGTTACTCATGTATTGATAAATCAAATCTATCCTATACCAGACCTGATGTTGCTTTTGCGATTCAACAACTCAGTCATTTTCTTGGTTCACCCTTTAGAAATCATTGGGAGGCTGATATTCATGTTGCACGCTATTTGAATGGAACTTCTTCTGTGGGCCTCACGTAAGCATCTCGAAGTGAGCTTACCCTCTAGGGTTTTCGCGATTCAGATTGGTGCTCTTACGTTGACACTCGTAGATCTCTCACTAGCTATTGCATATTGCTTGGAATTCTTTAGTTTCCTGGAAAAACAAGAAGCATAATACACTAGCAAGAAGCTCTGCCGAGACATAATACCGAAGCATGGCTACAACCGTATGTGAATTAAAATGGCGTACCTTGGTATTATGAGATTTACAGGTGGAGTGCGTTTTCAGATTTCAGAGAATGATGTTTTTCACGAGTGCACTAAACACTTGGGCATTGATTATAATCTTGTAGGTAATCATTACAAAAGTGGTTTTCTTAAACTATCACATGTATCTACAAAGGAGCAAGTTGCTGATGTGCTCACCAAATCTCTATCCATGGCATTCTTCGGACGTATGCTCTTGAAGTTAAATCTGTACAAGCTCGTCTACCTTGTTACAGAAATCCAAGACGTTTTGTCTTGACGGGGAGTGTTGAAGTTTTAATTGTAAATATACTCTAGAGCATAGGATAATTTAATAAATATGTTTTTAGCTTTGTACGTATGTTCATTTGTTTCTATTAAATCTTCTTATGCCTTCTTGTCACGTTTTCTTCACAATATTTCACAAATAAAAAATATTCAAATATTGAATGTATCTCAAATTTTTTAATAACTTATTCTGTAATAAATTAGAATTATTAAATAAGCGAAAATGGGAAACATCCCAACTTTGTTGTTCATTGATATGGATACTTGAATCTCTTCATCACTTCATCAATAGCAATATCAAACGCATCCTTGTAATCAGTTTCATTGAAACTGTAAACGAATCTTGGAATCAAACTAATAACATTCTTCCTCAATCTTTCAACTTTATCAAGACTATAACTTTCCAATACTTTCCTCACAGAAGTCCCGTTCCTCACATTTCTCCGATCAATGAAAACTGAGAATTCTTCTGGTTTTTTGCCAAGAAAGAGTTCATACTTTTTCTCAATGCTTCTTTTCCAGAAGAAAACTGGTATTGAACCTGCTAACATACACTCAAAAGTTGATCTCCTCACGTGGGTATCGCCTCTCGGCTGCAGACAGAAATTTGAACTTAAAAAAGCTACGAAAACAGTCGGTACGTGTAATAGTCAGGAAAAAGGTATGATGGAACAAATAGTAGGGAATGTAGCTGTAAAAATATAGACAAGGAATAACGAAGGATACGAGAATGAAAGAACGAAAAAGGAAACAAAAAATAGAAAAGTAAAGCAAAATATAAAAGAAGGGTCAAAATGAAAAGAATGAGGGGTCAAAGTGTGAATTAGGAAAGTTAAGATGTCTATAAATAGGGGGTGGGGAGGCCCAAAAACGAGTTAATTATCATTAAGCCACGAAAATCCGGAAATTGTCGCGAAAATTGGACCTTTGAAAATTGTCGCGGATTTGATGTGGTGAACAAATTGTCGCGAATTTTAACGTTTGGAAAATTATCGCGGATTTTTGGGAAGGCAAGTATTGTCGCGAAAAGTTCCTCTTTGAAAAATTGTCGCGAAAATGATTACGGGCAAAATGATCGCGGAAATGGGTGAAGAAAAAAATTGTCGCGAAAACGCTTGAAGTGTAAAATTGTCGCGGATTTTGGTTCTAGCACAAAATTATCACGAATTTCAAGGAAGAAGTGAATTATTGCGGAAATACTAAGTTTGAGTATTTTCGTTGCGTCTCAACGTAGGATCGTGGGAGGAAAAGGACACGTAGGGTCTACGGTAATCACATAGTTAACAATAAGATAATAACGTCGAAATTCGAGTAACTAAGATCTGTTACGAAATGCAGGGAAGCACGGAAAGATTATAACAAGCGAAAGCAAACGGTAAGCGGAGTGAACACAATGTAGTAAGGGAAGATTCAGACTTAGGGAAACGAGATTGGGTCATTAAGGAAGAAAGAAAAAGACACGAATGAATGAGATAAATGCTAATAAGACTCGGGGTGAGGAAGAATGGACCGTCCGACCGAACCCGGCATCGTGCTTAGTACACGATTCGTCAAAGGAAGGACATGCCTGATGAAGGGAACGATAAGTTTCAAAGATGGAAAGATACATACGAAAAGGGCAGAACGGATCCGGGTGGAAAACGGGGTAGCGCCTAAGTACCCACCCGGGGAAGGGAAGCATATGGCCCGTCGAGTCATGCAACAGCTAACGGTTGGCTTGGGCGGGACATGTACCGAGAATGTTACTCTCGGCAACAGTAAAGTTAAAATGTGAGGGGAACGATAAGAGTAAAAGAAGAAGGAAATAAGAAAACGGTTAAAAGAAATGATTTACGCATGTGTGTACGGTTTAGTTAAGAAATGAAAAGATAATGTGTAGCGTGTGTGAAGTTTCCTTTAATAGATTGTGACCGCTTTACATATTTTGTAGGTGACGCGGACGAGGTATGAGAAGGGCATGGGAAGGAGGTCGTCGGTTGTCCTGTGATAGAGTCCGGTCTTTTGAGAACACTCTAAATTATGTTGTTAAACTTTAATATTTTTGAACTATGTTTTAAGTTTACATTTGAACGTTTCGTTTTATTTAGCACGTTTTACCAAAACAGCTAGGCTCGAATTAGGGTCGTTACAATACGCCTGTTGGATAATGCTGTGGAACTTGCTTCATTCATGCCTGAAAAAGCTGAAGACTTCACTCTGGTTCTTGCAGAAGATGATGCTAGCTAAATCAGTAAGTATCCAACTTTGGAGGATGAACTTGAGAGCATCTATGCTTAAAAGAGAAACTGCCTCCGTTTTGACATGCTTTTGTGTTTTGCTTTATGATGTCATGAATTAGAACCAACTTTATCATCTTATTATGTATTAGGAATGCACTCTTGTGCCTTAGCTATTTAAGCCGTATGTATCTATTTAGTTATGATATGAAATGCTTCTGTTTCTCTTCATCTCTGTGTTGTTGTTTAATGCTCTCTGTTTTTCCATTGTTGGATCATCTCCATCAATGTTCAACTAAACCATTACATTGAAGAAGCAAGAACTGAATGAACCAAGCATATCCATAACACTTACAACCCATATAAAACTACAACACAACCAAACCAATATCTACAACCCAAGACATCAGCCTCTGCATCCTTCTTTATAATCTCAATCTCATCATGGTATCGGAGCTTATCTTCCTATACAAACTCTCCCACAAATAATTTACTTCCTGTTGCGCATACACAAATCCAAACACCATGACCTCAAACCATTCCTCATCCTCATATGTTCCACTCCTTACACTAAGAAACTATCATTATTGGTCCACTCGTATGAAACAATCCCTGCTTGCATTGGATCTATGAGGTGTCGTTGCTAGCAAGCCAACCACAGAACCAGCTGAAAATGCTCCTGAAAAAGCTGCGTATAATGAAACACTCTTACGCTAGCACAAAGCATTGGATACCATATGCAATGCCATTTCTGAAGACATCTACATGACCTTAGTAGACTGCACAACTCCTTTCGATGCTTGGGAAAAACTGAGACTCACGTTTGGAGGAAGTGAACAGGCTCACGTCGAAGGCCGAGCACTATGGAGACATTTCGATAACCTGAAGATGGATGCCACAGAAACCATAGAAGACTTCGTTGAAAAAATAAAAAAATCACAAACAAGCTGAAATATGCAGCGAAGAAGTGTCTAATAAAATATTAGTAATCAAAATTCTTTCAAGTTTACCAGAAAGGTTCGATGCACATATTGTCTCAGTGGAATTCACCAAGGAATTCCAAGATATAACCCCACAAGGTCTACTAAACATGAAGATAAGTGAAGAGGCAAAGCTTAAATCCAGACTAATTGAAGAAAGAGAACTAGCTTTTAGAACTCAAATGAAGGGGTCCCAACCAAGTCAAGCAAACAACGGTGAAACAAATGAAAGAACTGGTCCTTACCCACCTTGCGATCATTGCAAACAGAAAAATCACAAATCTTCTTCCTGCTGGTGGCACCCCTCTAACCTATGCACATACTGCCGTCAACTTGGTCATCTGGAAAAAGTCTGCCTTGTTAAGAGAAATTCGCAAAATCAGACTCAAACACTCACTACAAACCTAGCCACTGAGCTTGAAAATGACATGGGAAACTTGCATCTTATGTTAATGACCAATACTGAAGGGTACAAAACCAGGAAAAAATGTGTGGCTATTTGACAATGGATGTACAAATCACATGTGAAATGATGCATCGATATTCTGCAGGCTTGAAGTGTGCAACAAATGGATTGAAGTTGAAAATGGACAAATAACTAGATCACATCATGTTGGGGATGTTGAAGTGTCTGTTGGAAGAGGAAAGATTACTATAAGAAATGTGTTCTTGGTACAAGCTTGCCCCCACAACTTGTTAAGCTTAGGACAACTTGCTGATTATGAAAATCTTGAAATATCCTTTCAAAATAAGACCATTGTCATAAAAGACAAGAGAGGGGGCGCCATTCTGGAAGCTAGAGCAAATGGAAGGACATTTCCAGTGGATTTTTCCATTGTACAGAAACCAATGATCTGTCTTACAGCACAAGAATGTGCACTCCTATGGCATAAACGCCTTGGAAATTACCATTATGCGGCCATATCAAAGCTCCACACTCAGGCACATGATCTACCACCACTTTCATTACATTCAAACATATGTGTAGTATGTCAAGAAGGGAAAGCAATTAGAAAAAAGTTTGGAGATAGCAACTGGAAAGGCTCTCACAAGCTTCACTTGGTGCATTCGGATGTGTCTGGTTACATGAATTAGCAAAATCCAAGTGGTAACAAATATTTTCTTACTTTTATTGACGATTTAACCCGATATGTGTGGATTTATTTGCTGAAGAAGAAGTCTGAAACACTGCAATTCTTCAGAATATTTAAGGTTGTTGCTGAAAAACAAAGTGGATACAAAATAAAATTGTTGAGATTGGATAACGGAGGAGAATACATGGGAAAGGATTTTGTGGACCTATGCAATGCCAAAGGTTTCATTCATCAATTAACTGCACCATATACTCCTCAACAAAACATAATCAGTGAAAGAAAAAATAGAACGATTATGGAGATGACAAGATGCTTACTCTTTGATAAGAAAGTGCCATACAAGTTTTGGGGAGAGGCTGTCAACACCTCGGTCTACCTGTTGAATAGGCTTGGAACTAAAGCAACAAATGGAGTTACTCCTTTTGAGCATTGGCATGGGATAAAGCCTTATGTTAGTCACTTAAAGGTATTTGGAAGCATTTGTTATATTCATGTGCCGAATGAGAAAAGAAGCAAACTTGATGCAAAATCCGAAATTGGTATTTTTCTTCGATACTCAGATGTTTCAAAAGCCTACCGAGTTTTAAGCTTAAAGTCAGGAACTATTGTTATAAGCAAAGATGTGACAATTAACGAAAGAAAACATTGGAATTGGACACAAAGGAAAATTGCCGCAGACGATGAAGAAATATGTGTCAACTGCCTGTTGGATAAAAAAGTTGAGGATCATCTTGATGAAGAAACAATGCATCCATCCTTTGATCCCACAAATATGCTGGGATACCAAGTAATGATCCACTCTGAAGAAGTTGCTGAAGAAGAACACACCCCCCAGAGCAATATCATCACCCAACTAAATACGAATTCTCCAACAGAAGCCTGTGAAAATGATGAACCACTGTATGAGAATCAAGAGGAAAATGTTATTACTTAAAATGGTAATGAAGATAACGATGAAAACATTGATTATGGTCCTAGAAAATAGAAGACCCTCTTCAGGGTGCTGGAATCCTGCAATATGGTTGCTGCAAGAGAACCAACAAACTGGAAGTATCACTTTCTGATGAGAAGTGGCATGCAACAATGAAAGATGAATTGGCTATGATAGAAAAACACAACACTTGGTCCTTAGTTTCAATGCCCCCGAACAAAAAAATCATCGGAGTCAAGTGGATATTTAGAACAAAATTAAATGTGAATGGAAGTCTTAACAAACTAAAAGCAAGGTTAGCGGTTAATGGTTTTGCTCAGCTTCAAGGCATTGATTATCTGGAAACTTTTGCCCTAATTGCTAGACTCGATACAATCAAACTTCTCCTGAGCTTAGCTGCCTGTAAAAAATAGAATGTACACCACTTAGATGTCAAATCGGATTTTCTAAACGAAGTTCTACAAGAACAGATTTTTATCGAGCAACCCCCTGGATTCATCAAAAAAGGACATGAGCATGATGTTTAACTTTTGCATAAGCTCTCTAAGGCGTCAAACAAGCTTCTCGCGCCTGGTACTCCAAAATTGACAGCCAATTTATTGAATTAGGCTTTGTGAGAAGCCAAAATGAGCCTACACTTTACCTTCTCATGTATGAAAAAGGGATCTCAGTAATCGTATCTTTGTATGTCGATGATCTTCTCATTACAAGTGAAGATGAATCACAAGTGAATCAACTAAAGGAAAAACTGATGAAGGCATTTGAAATGACCGATCTTGGACTAATGAATTATTTTATGGGAATGGAATTTCATCAAAATGGTGATTTTATCAGCTTGTCCCAAACAAAATACTCCTCTGAGTTGTGCAAAAGATTTAATGTCAATGAAGGGCATCCCCCACAAGTTCCCTTAAGTCTTGAAAGCAAGCCTGGAAAGAATGACGATTCAGAATTAGCAGATGTTCATCTATATCGAAGTTTAATAGAAAGTCTTCTTTACTTAGCAGCAACAAGGCCCGACATCATGTTATCGGTCAGCTACTTGTCTCGTTTCATGTCAGAACCACATGAAAATCATCTACATGCAGCAAAAAATATCCTAAGATATGTGGCGGGTACTCAAACTTATGGTTTGAAATTTGAAATAAATCGTCCCATCGAACTTCACTGTTTTGTGGACAACGATTTTGCTTCGGATAAAAACGACAGCAAGAGTACCACATGTTATCTGTTCTCAATCGGCACAGCATGCTTTGCTGGGAATTCAAAGAAACAAGAGATTGTTGCTCAATCAACCGCCGAAGCCGAATATATTGCAGGTGTGGCTGCTGCAAATCATGCAATGTGGTTATGGGAACTCTTTGAAGATCTTGGTATAAAACTGTTGACTCCAATCACACTTTGGATTTACAACAAATAAGCTCTAACTATGGCCGAAAATCTAGTTAGCTTCGCAAGAACAAAACACATTCGAGTCAAATTTCATGCTTTTAGAGATTATGTAAAAGATGGCATTATTCAAGTAAAGTATGTACGAACTGATGATCAACTTGCAGACATTCTTACTAAGCCACTGCGTCCCAAACAGTTTCAGTACCTCAGAAAGTTATGTGGTATTCATGCATTGAAATGTAGATATGCTCCACAGCAAGGGGGGGTGCTGGATAATGTTGTGGAACATGCTTCATTCCTACCTAAAAAAGCTGAAGACTTCACTTTGATTCTTGCAGAAGATGATGCTAGCTAAATCAGTAAGTATCTAGCCTTGAAGGATGAACTTCAAAGCATCTATATTTAAAAGAGAAACTGCCTCCGTTTTGACATGCTTTTGTGTTTTGCATTATGATGTCATGAATTAGAACCAACTTTATCATCTTATTATGTATTATGAATGCACTCTTGTGCCTTAGCTATTTAAGCCGTATGTATCTGTTTAGTTATGATATGAAAATGCTTCAATTTCTCTTCATCTCTGTGTTGTTGTTTAATGCTCTCTATTTTTCTACTGTTGGATCATCTCCATCAATGTTCAACTAAACCATTACATTGAAGAAGCAAGAAATGAATGAACCAAGCATATCCATAACACCTACAACCCATATAAAACTACAACACAACCAAACCAATATCTACAACCCAAGACATCAGCCTCTGCATCCTTCTTTATAACCTCAATCTCATCAACACCGTCGGTAGATTTGTAGTTTGAGCAGTCGACGAGTTTACAGAACCTGGGTTCATTGCTGCAGAGTTTGAATAAAACTGACCGGAAATCGTTTTCCACAGGGCGGAGGCCGCCGACGAAGGTGAAAAGATTTGTTCTTTTGTAGGATAAAACGAATCTCAACCATCAATCGAGTGTTGATCTTGAGTTTGGGTGGAATCCGGTGGGGTATGGGACACTGATCTCGAGCTTGTCCCATTTGTCTCTTTCTACCATCAACCGTGTGATTCGCTTCATCGACGGGATGTATATGAAGCTTGAACCCCAACCGCCGTCGTTTGATCATCGGAAATCCCACGTCACTTTTCCGAGCATGATGAAGTGATATGAGTCGACAGATTTCTGCCACGGCGGCTGGCTTTCTATCCATTTTAGAAGCTCTTCGAAGAACCAATCTGTCTGATTGGTACTATTTGTTGAATTTAGATGATGAGATGATCTTGCTTCACCTTGTGAAAACAACCGTGCAGGATGAAGTGGAACTGGAGCCTTGTGCTGATGAATGTTGAATTATTTTTCCCTAACTGAAAAATGATTTGTGTATGTTATCCTAAGTATAGTTTTACTTAAAGCATAAAATAAGAATACCAAGACTTTTTAAGTGGTATCCGATCACAATTCTTAGTTTAGAATCGTTTGTATCGGCAATCCACTATCCGACCCTGCGTTATTTTCACTAATTAGCAAATTGAAATATTCATACACACAGAAATTTCAATGCCACACTAATCATAAACAAATAACACACGTAATCGCAATAAACATAAATTTAAGGGATAGAATTACTCAATATTTTTCTCCCAAAGTTTTAACAATACCGATTGTCCAATTTGATAGTTTTGTTCTCAAAACTTTCCGAATTTCACCGGGAATTCAGCAAGGGACAATTCGGTTTCTTATTTCCTGCACACTCAAAGAACAAGTCAAAAGTAACAAATATGAATTAAATGTCGAAACTACCCGTTACCGAACTCCTTCAAGTAACAAGTTAGCAATTTTTGCGCTCATAAGATCAAGATACACAATATGAACATTCCTTCTACTCAAGAAAACAAGTAGAATCGGATCAAGCAGCTTAGGAAAATAAAAGTTCCCCTCAATCGATTCTTGGCCCTGTTTCTCTTTTCAATTGTATCACTAAAAGAAAATCACGCCCTTGAAAGTCACACACCATAATATATAGGTTTGTTGTGAAGAAACGAGGAAAGACGCTTCATCGCTCAAGAGCACTTATGTTAGGGTTTATACTCAAAAACCAAGACCCCAACTAACGACCACAATTCTGCTCCCAATACTCTTTTCAATTCTGTCGTTGTATATATATAAGTGGGCCAAAAGATGATTGGGTCATTGGCCCAATTTTAGATACATACATGCCCAATATTCATTCTATTCATGAGGCCCAAACATAAGTCCATAACTGAATTACGTGGACGGAATATCATTAATAACAATGAAGATTCTCTGCGGCCGAAGAGTTGATGAAAGGAATTAAATCCAAGCTTTGGATCATGGAAATGGCCCGCCCAATTTCACAATTACTATCCAAAAGCCCAAATATTTTATTCATAAACCCAAATGTCCATCTGTACATGATTCAAAGAGAGCAACGATCACAAGTATTAATTCTATAACTGTCACTTTTTACTGTCTATAAAAGGTAGAATACCTGTAAGATTCACATATACTGAAATACTAGTTCTCTTCATATCTACGCATTCTTAAAGCAATATTTAAGCTCAGCAACAAGTTCGGTAGCTGAAACGAGAAGAAAGGCCACAAGTTAGTTGGCTAAAAAAATCTTTTCACGGTTAATGTAAAGATATTTTGAGACTGCGATTCCGGCGTAGAACGAGATATAGAACGCCGTTGCCGATTGCGGCGAATTAGTTCTACAGTGATAGTTCATCATTCTATTGTGGTAAATCACATCCCCTGCGTGCATATCCGACCAGTACCACATGTCGGAGAAGTTTTTTCCGATTAGTACAGACATCCCGGTGGCGCTCGACCCGAATCCGGTGTTGGTAATTGCGTTGCAGTTCGAGTGTGATGGGTCGAAAGCCATGCAGTTATTCGATAATAACTCGGAGTTGAACATGGAAGGAAGCTTGTAAACATACACGAATCCATATTTGCAGCTCCGAGAGGTTTCTAGTGGTTTTATTGATCTTAACGGCGACCAGAAAACAAAGAGGAAGATGTAGAGTTGGATCACGACGATAAGCATGGCCTGTGAACATTTCATAGGAAAACATTGAAACGACGACGTCTTGTGCTTTCGCGAATCGGTATGCTGTTTAAGATCAGTCATCGGAATTAGGAGAAAAGGCAAGGGCTATGGCGGAAGAGGATCGGGAAATGGTAATGACACTAGAGAACTCTAGATTTTGAAGATGATGCATGCATTGTTAGTGTTAAATTAAATTATTTAATAATAATGATAACAATAATACAATGGTGATTAGGTTTTTTTATGTGTACCAACACATCGTATTCAAAATATATTCAACTCGTATATTATCGCGTTTGTTCATTCGAATATAAATATAAATTTTATTGGAACATTTTTGCATTTTAACTTATAATTTGAACGAATATGAATTAAACAAATATGAATGTTTGTTAACAAATATTTAAACAATGTTCGAATATGAATTTCCGTCCGAATAAAATACGAACAAATATGAAAATGTTGAAATAAAAATATGCGAAATAAATATATAGAATTTGTTTCATTCCATCGAATAGGAGTCCTAATGGTGATTATGGTAATAATATTCAACTATGTATTTTTTTATTTAATATTATAGGAAACAGTTAAAATTTAATATTATTTATAAATTATTGTACCAAATGAAATTATTTGTTATATAATACATATTTAAGTACGTGTTTATGCGGATAACATACTATAAAAGACATCTACAAAAATAATCCCAATATTCCAACTTACCCAAAACTAATCATATTTAAATGGCAGACTTTTTTTATTTCAAAGTATTATTTGTATTTACATATTAAAACATGTACTTGATTATAATGTACTAGACCCATTGCTTTCATACGGCCAGGTATAGGGTTTTGGGGTGAGATTCCGATATTTTCCGGTCCGATTATAAAAAATAAATAAATAATATTTTTTTAATATATATAAAAAAAATTTGGAATAGGATAGTATATTGTCCGGTATACCGCCCGTATCGTGCATTTCAATCCGGTCCTATACGAAATTTCAGAACGAATTCGACCCAAGAATTTGTTGGATTCAAGACGTAGGATTAATGATGATTAAAAGAACAATGGATAGAAAAATTATGGTTATGAAGAGAATTGCAGAGAAAATGAGTTTACTATTATTATATAAAACAAAATGATTATAGAGAATTGAAAATGAAGAAGGTTTATTAAAACTAATCAATAACATATGTCATGTAGAGTTTACATGCATATATATATATAGCCATGTAAATAAAGTAAATTAAATTAAAAATAACAAAAAAGAAGCTAAAAATCAGGATCATGGGAGAAGTGGAGTTTGTTATTTGACTCTTTCAATTTAACCCATAGTTTCATCGGCTTTGGTTAAATTAGCTAACCTCCATTTATCTTAAATGTAGTTTAGCTTCACTCCAACAGAATTGTCCTCGTATATTTAATTAATTTGATGATTTCTTTATTCCATTAGTTTTGATCCCTAAAATATGTTAAAGATAAATCATGTGTTCAACAAAACCTATCGAATTTAACTATATATCTAAAAAGGAAAAATTTCATTTTAAATACCTCAAGTTTCGTTTAAAATCAATTTTGGTACCTCATTTTTTAAAAACTCAATTTACATAATTCAATTTTTAATTTTTATCAATTTTCATTATAATTGACTAAAATATCCCTAATAATATCAAATAACTTATTTTGTTAATCATAATTACTTTTTTAACCTATTTCAAAAATCAATTTGTAATTGTTTACCCATTTCACTTCTTTTACTCCCGCCAAGTCCATATTTCACTCTTTTTTTACAAATTCATTAGAAAATAATTAGAATATTTCATTACAAATTCATTACTCACAAACAACAATTATCATTAAAAAGGAATGTTCATTCAAATCATAACAAAAGTTGTTTCAACAAATATAAAACATACATAAAAAAGAACTAAAGGTCAAAGATGATTTCTATGTCATTTCTTCCTTATTTCGGGTGCGTGCATTTTGTTGATTCAAGTGTTGCGGGTCCAATAGAAGGTGTTGTTGACGTTGTATGTCTCTCATAACTCTAAAAAATTTAGCAAAAAATTAATCTCGTGATAACGGCAATGAAATACTCATTTTGACAAACTCTTTGGATAAATAAAAGAGAAAGTACCTCTCGGGCATTGGTATTGGTATTAGTAGAAGTATTTTGACTACAACCTCGCTTATTGTGCCCCACTCCTTTACAAATTTTACAATGAATGACTCTTGTCTTTCTACGTCACATGTTTGAATACCTCTTGGATGACTCATCGAGCTCCTTGATCCTAGAGGAACGAGGTCGTCCTCTTTTTGTTCTCTTTTGTCTAGGGGGTAGTGGTACTGGTAAACCATTAGCCTTAGGCCGCAGATCATGAGATGGAACACCGATAATAGCCTAAAATAAACAAGATAACAAACTACAATGTAATAAATAATTTTTAGCATAATGATAAGTAGTAATAGAACCTGGTTGTAGCTAGCTTTATAACATTTAATTGTGTAACAATCATGTACGTAGTTTTCTAACATCCTTTCTGCCTGAGTAATCGCTCTATATGCATACTTGCAAGGCAAACCTGTCAACTGCCAACGTCGACAACTACACTCCCTCTTTTGAATATCCACAAGATGATGTTCATCTTTAAAACTATGTGTATAACTATTGATATATGATGGAATGCACATTCCTTCATATCCTTCATTGCTCAACTTAACTAATAATCTAGCTATACGTGGACACATCTTTCCAGACCACTTATTTGATCTTTCTCTATTCATCTGCAATCTCACAGTTAGTAGAGTTCTAATATATTCCAACATAAATAAGATGGGCATGTCACCACACTCCCCGATTATGTGACTGAATGTCTCACAAATGATATTTAAATGAATATCAGACCGTGAACATTCCATGAAGAAAGTCATGCTCCAATTATTTGGGGATATTTTACATAGATAATCATGTGCTTAGCATTTACCTTCTTCAACTCATCCATGATCAACTCAAATTTCTCTTCTCTTGTACAATTGAGAGCTATCCAAAATAATATTTTTATTTCTTGAGATTTATATCCAGCTAATTTTATATTAGTAAAAATATGTATGCAACAATATCTCACCTACACCAAAAGAAAACATCATTTTATTAAACTATAAGTGATTCATTGAAACTAATTCAAAGAAAAAACTAATTAATTATGCAAAAAAATGCAAAACACTATGCAGGAGTACAAAGGAGATACATTATCAATTACAGTAAGTAAAAAATTAATACATTATCACCGTAAGTAAAAAATTTACATTAAACACATATCAAAATTAAGTATACCTGAATATCGGCAAGCACAAAATGCACTGTAGGTATCAATCCTTTCTGCCTATCAGAGATACATACACACTCGTCTTGCAAACGAACATCAATCTGTAAATCATTTTTAAGGATTTCGAGAAACCATCTCCATGTGTCCTCGTTCTCTCGTTCAACAACCGCATATGCTATTGAGAAAATATTGTTATTCCCATCCATCCAAATAGCTGCAAATATTTGTCCTTCATATTTTCCCTTCAAGAAAGTTGCATGAACACCGAACACGGGTCTACAACCTGACCTCCAACCAATCTTGCACGCTTCTAAGCAACAATAAAACCGAAGGAATCTTTTATCTTTTCTGTTAAATCCATCATCTTGTAACTTCAATACAACTGTTGATCCCGGATTACTTTTCTTTAAATGAAAACAATACCTTAAAAGAATACAACACCATTAACTAAACTCATTAAATATTACTCAAATTAATCATATTCCAACAAAACATAAATTAAGAAAAAATTCAAACTTCCACAAATATTTGTATTGCTCATCATGAGAGCCAGCCAAAACCTCCAATGCTTTTTTCTTGGAACGATATGCTTTCTGCATTGAGATTATTAGTCCCATAGAGTCGTGTGTTTCATTTTTGAAAATTGATGCCTTTAACTTTGGGTTGGACTTAAACTTCTAAGCAAATTGTTCCCCTAACCAAGATGACTTTACATGCATATTAAACTTAGCTTTAGGACAATTGTTGTGTTTCCCGTTCATAGTTGATATATGCCATGTCACATCACTAGTCCACTTCACAACATTTGCAAACCATGGGCAGCCCTCACGAGAACATTTCGCCCTTAACCTATTTTTGTCATTTGTTTTAAAGCTCACCTTCATCCCACGATGGTTACAATAGGTTCGGATTGCAATCATCGCCTCCCGTTTACTGTTGAAACGCATACCACTAACAAATTTCACATCACGCCAATGAGTGTTGATGTAAAAAAGAGAGCCCTCTTGTTTATTTTTTCCATCCGAATCAGACAAGCTTTGCAATTCGTCGTCACTTTTAATGCAATCTTCCTCCCCATCCTTCATCTCCAATATGCTCATTACATTATTGTTTAAGGATTCAGGTTGGAAAACTTGAGGGATAATGTTGTTAACATTGAAAACCATCTCCATATTTTGTTTGACTAACTCACTTTCTTCATCTGATATATCGTAATCGTTGTCATGAAAATCATTAGAAACCATGTAGTTACCATGTTCATCTTTCTCTGCATCATCTTCATGTTCATCTTCATCGAACGGCTCTTCAGATTCGTTTAAAAATTCAGATTTAGATTCTGGAGCAATTTCTTCATCAAATAGGCATTCTTCGTATAAAAATGTTGATGTTTTTCCTTTCTTTGATAAATTTTCGAAATTCTTCACAACATTACCACAAACATTAACTTGAGATTCCAATTGTTGAGATTCATTTAACAAACCAGAAGGCTCAACCTCTAGTTCCATATATTGTTCATTATCATCTACGAAATCAATAATGTTATCTAGAACAATATTTTCCTCCGACGAGTTGTAGCTCTCCAAAAATAAAAGTAAGACACTATCACAATCCACTAGCCCGCCTACATCAACACAATCTTTTTCTTTCTGATGAAAATTGATATAATTAGGGATATTTTAGTCAATTATGATGAAAATTGATAAAAAATAAAAATTTAATGACGTAAATTGAGTTTTAAAAGAATGAGATATCAAAATTGATTTTAATCAAACTTGAGGTACCTAAAATGAAATTTTTCCTATCTAAAAATTGGTTCATAATGTTATTTTTAGTTCTCCAACTTTGGGGAAAGTTCCCAATTTCAAGGAATAATTTGGAAGATTTAGTGAAATATTATAATCAATATTATAAAATATATAAAATTTGGGGAACTAAAAGCATCAATACAAAAAAGAGTGATCAAATTCGCTAAAAGTATCAAATTTTGAAAAATATGAACGTGCTAGGAAACCCCTTAATCGGGTACAATGAAATGGCATAGCCCAAGAGGTAGATTATGCCCAAGACTCAGTCCAGCCCACACTGAAGACAAGGAGACCCAAGAGAGAATTGGACATGCGATTGACCAAAGTATTAGAACGGTACTCTACGGTTAATCGATGCGTGTGACTGTTTCAGGTAATTTTCATGACAAATGCACGCCTAAAAGAAAGTTACATATTTTGGTGGATTCGAAAACAGAGAGAGGTGTGAAACAAGGAATGAACAAATGACGACGTGGTTTATTTGGTGAACTATAAACTTGAACTCGTTTGACAAAAGGAGAGATCTCTATTTTTACCATCTTCGCCGTAAAAAGTGTGATGCCTTCTAATTTATTTGTTATAACTTTAAGGGTGAAAATATTGTTGAGTTGGCTATCACAATATTTATGATAGAGTTCTAAGAGATACTACAATATATTCTCGTAATATTATGTTTTTCAATTTATAATTTATTAACTAACTTAAACTTTGTATTATTTATAGAGTGGTGTTTGTCATTGGTCACCGAACTTTGAAATAGTATAAAAGTGATGTTCCTAAAATTTATAAATTGCATACAAAGCTTTTGAAATTGATATAATGTGTGTTATTGATCCCGAACTTTTTAAAATTGTAAATAATATGTCCTCAAGGTGTAAGAATTGTGTGATTGACTTTCAAAGTTCTTACCATTTATATTTGATTATAACTCTCGTTAATATTTTAAATGATCTATAGTTTGTATTTGACTATTTAACCTTGAAAAGATGTAATGATTATGTCCCCAAACTTTATAAAAGTAAAAAATAACACTTAAATTGTCAAAATTACTCATACGAAAAATAGATGAAAATACTAATATTCACTCGAGGATCATTCTTGAACTATTGTTAAACTTCGAGAGTTTTGCATGCAATTTAAAAACTTTGAGGGAATTGCATGTACACTGTTTTAAACATCGGGGGGCCACCATCATAATTTTATCGTTATTTATAACATTTAACTTATTTTTATGTAGATAAAAATGAATTAAGAATGAGACAAATGTCATATATAATTAACCATCATATTAATTATGAATTTTTTAGTGAAGAGTTAAATGATAAAAATGAAGACTTGGATGGTGAACAGTTTTGGTTGATGAACTTATAAAAGATAGAATATTAGATGATGATTCAAATAGATCACTTGAGATACTCAATATTAACCTTAAGAGTCACTTTTGGAAAACATGAACATTATTTACATCTCCCATTCGTTTTATATTGCATGATTCTATTGATTTTCTATTTCAACATATGAGTACTAATGTATGAGGATTTGATTGATCATTTTGACAAAAATATGATATTTAACACAAAACTTGAATTCAAAATTGTGATTCAGGGACATTGTGAATATATTCTTAAGTGATCTTATCATGTATATGTTGTTAAGTGTGAAGATCGGTATTGGTATTGATCGGTCACACTTGGATAATGATCGGTAATGTGGTCAATCGGGGCACACATGGAAGACGGGGTGGTCGGTATTGGTTCCGTTCGGTTGAGAACCGAAGTACTCAATACCGAAGGTGACAAAGGGACCGAAGCAATTGGTAGAGGACCGAAGGCGCGTGACCCGAAGATATGAGATTGAGGCAATCGGTCGAGGACAGAACTGAGATATGATGGGGCTCACTGGTCTAGAATATCGGCAGTTATGGAAGGAGATATTGAAGAAAACAAGATCATATCAAATCAATATATATGGACGCATATATATGATTTGATCATGGATAATCATATATGAGGATATAATCAAATATTAGAAATATTTGTTAGTTACCTTAGGGAAGAAAATAATTAGATCGGTCGATGCGACTTTCAACGAAGATCAACTTTACAAGGATACTATCGCAAAGACTAAGGAGAAGTCCGAGGTGATAGTTGTGATACCATCAAGTGGGAGCAGTGGACATACGGACCGATCGGAGGAGCCGATCGGTATCACTTTTGACGAGGATTCACAATCTCAGTCTGATCGGTCTGAAAAAGATTCGTAGAATGAAAACCAGGCGACATATGACAATGTCGAAGAAGTCACTCCTGTGTTGAGACGGTCAACCAGAGAGAGGAGATCACCCGATCGTTACACTCCTGCAATGTATCATACATTGCTGATTGAGGGCAAGTCAGAGAATTTCCGAGAGGCTGTTGAGTCTCGTGAGCAGGAAAAGTGGAGCTTGCTATGGAGGACGAAATGACGTCTTTGTCGAAGCACAAGACTTGGGTCTTGACAGAATTGCCGAGGGGACATCGGGCTTTACTCAACAGATTGGTATTCAGAGTAAAGCATGAGGCAGATGGGTCCAAACGTTACAAGGCGAGACTAGTGGTCAAAGGATTCTTGCAGAAGAAGGGAATTGACTATTCCGAGGTATTCTCACCAGTCGTCAACATGACGACGATCAGGGTGATTTGAGTATAGTGGATGCGGAGAATCTCCATCTTGATTAGATGGATGTGAAGACGGCTTTCCTTCATGGTGATTTGGAGGAAGAGATTTATATGACACAACTTGAGGGGTTCAAGGTGCATAGTAAAGAAATTATAGTCTGCAAATTAGTAAAGAGCTTGTATGGATTGAAACAAGCTCCTCGGCAATGGTACTTGAAGTTTGACTTCTTAATGACTGAACTAGGATTCAAAAGATGTGAGACAGACAACTGTTGTTATCTCCGAGGGGGCAAAAGTACATACGTAATCCTTCTACTGTATGTCGATGACAAGTTGATCGCATGGGCATGGAGGAGATAAAACAAGTCAAGCGGGAGTTGTCCGAAGCATTCGAGATGAAGGACCTGGGACCGGTCAAGCAGATTCTAGGAATGAGAATCTCGAGAGATCTGCAGAATGGTACACTTACCTAATCTCATGAAAAGTATATTGAAAAAGTGATTGATCGGTATCAAGTGGAAGACTTGAGGGTTACTAAAACATCTTTGGGAGCACACATAAAACTCTCAAAGGAGCAGCCGCCGATGACCGACCAGGAGGTCGAAGAGATGAAGAACGTGCCCTACTCTTCAGCGGTCGGTAGTTTGATGTATGCAATGGTCTGTACGAGACATGATATTGCACATGGAGTGGGAGTCGTGAGCAGGTTCATGTCGAATCCTGGGAAATAGCATTGAGAAACAGTGCTATGGTTGCTATGATACCTCAAAAGGGCATCATGAGGAGCTGTGTTTTAGAACGGGACCGATCGAACTAACAAGGTACGCGGACGGCAACCTTGAAGGAGAGCTGGACGACCAGAAGAGTACATCGGGTTATGTAATCACTGTTGGCGGTACATCTGTTAGTTGGAAGTCGAAGTTGCAAAAGTGTGCCTCACTTTCCTCAACTGAGGCAGAGTATGTTGTAATTTCGGAAGCATGAAAGGAGATGGTGTGGCTCTAGAATTTCCTGATGGAGATCTGTAAAGGGACCGATCTGCGGACTTTGTACAGTGACAGTCAGAGTGCCATATGTTTGGCGAAGAACCCGGTATTTCATGCGAGGACGAAGCACATTGAGTTGAAGTATCACTATATTAGGGATCTACTCAAAAGAAAGACGCTTCAGCTGATGAAAATCAAAGGCACTGAAAATCCGGCAGATATACTGACGAAGGGAGTCACTGTGGCAAAGCTAGAGCTGTGCGTAGCTCTAGTTGGTCTCTCCAAGTGAGTTGGTGAGCGGGGACTATCAAGAGAAGATGCATTATCGATCTCCAAGTAGGAGATTGTTAAGTGTGGAGATCGGTATTGGTATCGATTGGTCACATTTTGATGATGATCGGCAATGTGGTCGATCGGGGCACACATGGAAGATAGGATAGTCGGTATTGGTTCTGTTCGGTTGAGAACCGAACTACGCAATACCGAAGGTGACAAAGTGACCGAAGAAATCGGTAGAGGACCGAAGGCACGTGACTCGAAGATATGAGATGGAGGCAATCGGTATAGGATCGAACTGAGATATGATGGGGCCCACTTGTCTAGGATATCGGCAGTTATGAAAGGAGATATTGAAGGAAACAAGATCATATCAAATCAGTATATATGGACTCATATATATGATTTGATCATGGATAATCATATATGAGGATATGATCAAATGTTAGGAACATTTGTTAGTTACCTTAATATATCAACCACCTCATCTATATAAATAGATCTTATGGTTCATTGTCATGTACTTCAATACTCTTGTATTCCGAGTTGTCAATGGAAACACATATCAACTTATATTTACATTATATACTAGATAAATTGGAATGGCCCAAATTTCTATTATATAGAACGAGTATTCCATAAATTTAAAACTTGTTACGGATACAAATGATTTTTAATATTTAATGCATGTATACTAGTGACATATCATAATATACATACTTTATTTTATAAATATACAATTTGAAAAAATAATAATTTAATGAGTGGCCACAACTTGTACAAAGATGCACAAAATTGCTTAAAAATTTCACCAAAGTGAATTAGAGATATTCATTTAAAAAAGTCACATACATTATAGTGGGTTGCACGAATTCGAGCAAACTGAGAGGGAACAATGGGGTCAATGGTTGAAAATAAATAATTGTAGAAGGTGTATGTGTGTTGTGGATCATGTAATTTAGAAATAACAACATTCTTACCTTGTTAAGATGTTTGGATGATGTCTTTTTTATCTCCATCTTTCGAATATCGTCGGAATAACTTTGTAATGAAGTCATTTTTCTTGTATGAAGTAGGTGTTGGGCTGCTGATTTCGGGAGTTGATTTGCATGATCTCGGTTTCGAACACTTAATTCGAAAGTCGAATTCTTGGTTAGGATGTGTAGCTGTTATGGTTTATTCATCCTACACATCAAAATTTGAGTATTTAAGCAAAGTTGTGCTTGTTGAATTGAAGCCAACACAAGTTCCATGTGTCATGATCTCACAATCACATCTCCATTATCTTCTTTCACTTCTCTCATGATTCCATATTAAATTTTGTTATTTTTAATCTAAGTTACCTAGTTATATATATATGCATGTAAAATATATCTTTTAATTATAATTTTTAATAAATATTTTTTGGAGTGGCTTTTCTCTGTGGTTTATATCATTTGGAGCTATTTTTAAGCCCAATAAGCTTGAATAACCTTATCCTTCACAGAGAATCTCACACAGCTTATTCTTTTGTTATTGGCATGCAAACAAATCCTGATTCTCTCAAACTATCCCAATGTTCTTAAAACTGCAACATGGGTTTGCATCTCCTTCTCTTCCTTAGCACTACGAACTTGCTATTGCAATAACGAAAACGATTTGTTAATTAAGAGTGGATTGAGTCAAATTTCTAATTAAATAAGATGCTCATATATAGAAGAAATAATGTGAATTATCAAAATTGATAGAGATTATTTTAAATTAATTTAAAGATATAAAGTGTTTAGATATTGTCTCTTCTATAAATAATATAATCATTTTCATTTTGTGGTATGTTGAATACGACTATTATGTCGATTCTCATAAATAAACCATTTTTTTATCGTTTTTCATCATTCCGAACTTCCGATCGTAGCATAGATATGATCAACATCAAGAGTGATATGATCAACACAACATAGATGAGATTGAAATCGGCAACGATGTGATCCACATTAATTGAGTGATGTGATTGGCAAATATGTGATCATGAGAGATGCGATCGACATCAAGAGTTTTGATAAGCAAATATGTGATCGACATCGAGGGTGATCGATATTAAGGATGTGATCAGTGCAACCTTCGTTACAAGTTCCAACATTAGAAAACAGATGCCGGTGATGACTTCAATGACATCTACTCCATCATTAACCGAAGACATAATATCGAGTTGATGTCGAAATGTTGATACCAAGTGGGTTGGATGACCTTAATAACATTCTCTTCATTGTATTGTTTTAGTTACTCAAAATCTCAATAGTTCTTGAATTTCTAACCCGGTGTTCTATCGTTATAGTGGAATGAATAAGCTTTAGTTCATGATTTTCTCTCTAATGCTCAGGTTCCACGTAAAATGTTTTGTGTCTATTCAATTCCACCGTGTATTTGCATGAATATCTATCCGTTAACATGTTTCAGGGATACAAACAAGTTAGCCAACTATACGTCAATTTGTCCTACCATTTCACTCATGTATTAAATATATTAATAATATACTTTTTTTCAGCAAAAATTATAAAATTTATTATTTTCTATTAAAAAATACACATCCCCATGTTTAAATGATAGACTTTGGTTCAAAATGTCTATTAGAATTAACAACTTGATAATATAAATACTAAACATGCAAGTAAAATGATTTAACCTAAAAATCATATAAAGGATAATGCTTATGTTTTAAAACCACCGGTTCGAATCGATTTTAGTAAATAAGAGATTTTTAGTTCGATTCAAATAGAATAATATTTTTTTAAAAATATTTATGGTTCATTACGATTTATCGATTCTTATCGATTTACATAAATCGAAAGCTCTCCGATTCGATCTATCAAACCAATTTAAAAACATAGGATAATACAATCAAAATTCAACATATGAAGACGAAATCAACTTTGAAATAACTCAATGTTTAGTAGAGGTGTTAGATTGAATTAGGAAAGTTAAACAAATGTTTCTGATAGGGATGACAACGGGGCGGATATGATATAGTTATACATATGAACGTTACCCGCCCCGCCTAACATAATGTGTACCGCTATCCGCCATGCCCCCACCTCATTATTTTGTTATCCGCCCACTCCCCGTCCCGCATCCGCCATGGATTAACCGTTGGGTTAGCGGTTAACCAACGGTTTACAATTTTGATTATTTTAAAAAAATTGTAAAATATCTATATTTAAATATATCAAAGAATCTTCAAACAACAACATAAAATTAAAGCAATTCTTCAAAACTCATACATATTATTTGCCAATATAATCGTACGAAATAAGATAAAAATAAATTAACAATATAAGTGTTACACGTAATTCAATATAATTAGAGTTTAAACAAAATCTTCAAAACTCATACAGATTATTTGTCCTAAAATCCATAAACTTGTATTGCTTATCTATCATCCGATTATATTGATTGCTCAAAAAACAAAAACCGAAAACATTATGGTAAGATGAATTTGAATTGATTTTGATGTAAACACAAAAAAATCAAAAATTAAAGCACTAGGAAAATGAAAACCTGAAAATAAGATATACATAAAAAAAATTCGACATTGAAGAAGATGGGCAAAAGAATAGATAATAATTATATTGAAATCGATGAGAGGTAGATTAAAAACCAAAAACCACCTAGAAAATTTGAAAAATGAAATTGTGAGTTGAATTGCTAATGCATAAGTATCATAATAAGAGTTGTATAATTAAGACAACAATTTTAAAAATATTAAATATATTTAATAAATATAACTTAGCGGATACAGTTATTTAAATGGATAACCGAAAAGGTAGCGGGACGATTATATATCAAATCGCTACCCGCCCCGTTTAAGACGGATATGTGTTTTTCCTCCTCGCCCCGTTTCCACTACCCGTTTAATTATCCAATAACCCTTTAAACGGTGCGGGTATCCGCCGGGTAGCGGGGCGGATAATCAAAATTGTCATCCCTAGTTTCTTATGCTCATCTATATCATTCTGTACTCGACATACCAAATTGATCATCTCCAAAGCTTGTAGTTGTCAACATATCCCCATCAATGTTAAACGGACACCACCACGGTGCCACGGGGACTCGAGGACTCAGGGACTCGAATTTGTTTAAAGAGTCTGACTCGGGATATTATTAATTTATTAATAAAACTAATACAACAAATATTAACAAAATACAAACTAAAATAATTCAAATCATCTTTAATTGTAATAATTAGCCAATATTTTTAATAACAAAATTATACTTATAATCTACCATATCTACAAATACAAAATTGATCAAATTAAATTAAGTAAAAGAAAAATTTATCAAATTTATCAAATTAAATACACAAGCAATTAAATCAAATTGATACAAAAAAAGAATATTTTATAACTTTATTGATGAGAATTGGGAGGTGCAGCTAGGGTTATAGCTATAGGTGGGAAATGGGAATGAATTGGGGCTTGCAGCTGGTAGGGGAGACGAGGCTCATCACGAATGTTGAAGCGTGAGTTTTTTTTTCAACCAATGTGTTGAATTTATAGGGTGGATAATTGATGGGTTTATGGCTGCGGCAAGGCAGGGAAATACCACGTTGCGGGCTGCTGAGGTTGCAGCTTTCAGTGAGATACACTTGAGATTGTGGAAATCTACGTTGCGGACCGCAAAGGTTACTTACGGTGGTCACTGGTCGTGGCTGGGCTGGACAACTTTAGGACCGCAAAGTTGGACGTGTGTCGGACCTGCGTCTGAGCGGTATCAGCGTCCGACATTGATTCTTTTGCCCAAATGCGGCGTCCGTTTATCATAGCATGTCATAATATTATGTTAAATTGTCCTACAATTGTTAGAGAAGTGGTATTAGCCATTAGGTATGTTTATAAAAAAAGATAAAAAGGAACATATATTATAGTTATGCAACACTCAACAAATGATAACATTTTGTTATTATTTTTTAAATAATTTTAAAAAATTCAAATGAGAGTTGAAATTCATCCATTACAATTTTGGCGAGTTAAGTCGAGTCGTGTCAAAGATCTTACTAAGGCGACCTAACTAGTCAGTGCCGCATGGCCGACATCATAAAGCTAAAACATAACCCCAGTTATAATCAAAAGCTTACCGGAAATATGTTTGGCAGGGCAGAATTGTGGTGTTGTTTGGAAGCTCAGTGGACCGTTCGGTGCAGTGAACGTGCCGTAGTTGTAGTATATTTTAACCAAAGATTATTAACAACTACGTTCGTTTCACAGCATAAAACTGCGGTGGGATGACAGTACGTTTAACATAATGGTGGCCAGATCATAGTTGAGAAATGACCATTATATCCTTTATACATTAGAGTTTAAAATTTATTTTTCTTTTTTCTTTGAAACTTCTCAAAGAAATACCCTACTTACCATTATTTTCCTTTGCTGGAAAATTTAAGCAAGCTGACCATTCGAGTTCGGTATGAAATACTTGATCGTATTACACTAGCGGGGATAGGAGAAGATCGTCGATTTAGATGATTCACTTTTGTTACTATTTTAATTTTTTATCAATAACTTATTATATTCAAGTAATTTTTTAAATAACGAGTTTATCATAAATCAATATAAACTATAATTTGTAAGTGATATATAATTAATTAAAAGTAAGGGCAAAATAATCATTTTATGAAATCACGATCACTGCATCTCACAACACAATACAATCATTTTAAGCAGTGAAATGTTATTGTAGGGTCTGTGAGTACAACAGAGAAGACAATTACTTTTGTTCTTGGTAGACTTTTAGGTGTTGTTCTTGTAGAGACTATATAATAATATATAATTAAGTGTTTTATTTGTATATAAATAGTATCTAAATACACTTTTAGTAATAAGATTACAATTCCTATTTACACATTTCTCTCTCCAGGTTAACCGCTTGCACATGGTATCGGAGCAAGTGTAATCGCTGCTCTTCCACCGCCGATTTCTTCCACTGGATTATCCTTCCACCGACGATTACTTCTCCGCCATAATATTAGACAACTTATTTACAAACTATTATGGTGATAGTCACAAACAACGATAGTGAATTTTCTGATTATACTTTAACTTCACCTTTCTATCTTGCTCAATCGGAACACTCTGGCCTATTACTGGTAAATCAATTTTTTACCGATACTTTTGATTATGCTAATTGGAGTGATTTAATGCGCTTGGTGCTTGCTGATAGTTTTAAGCTTTGCTATATTGATAGAAGTATGATAGTTCCTGAATCTGATTTTGTTGATTATTTGCATTGGAAAAGAATAGATTCGGTAATACGTTTTTGGATATTGAACACATTGAGTAGTGAAATTTGTGGCATATTTCTATATACATCAACTGCCCGTTGCTTATGGTTAGATCTTGAGAAAATATTTGGTGAGAAAAATGATGTATTTTTACATCAACTTGAAAGAGATGCCTCTGCAATTTGGAATACATACACTATATTCTACTAAAAAATATAGTGGTATTGGTGATTTATCAACTTGAAAGATATGATGCCCGTTGACAAGCATCATATCAACTTCTCTTGATGACTCTATTTTAACTATGTTACAAGGCATTCAACAGTTTTTATAACATCAAAGTGGTATTGGTGATTTATCACGTGACGTCAACATTACTCACATCGACTTTGCAGGTACTGTCTCATCAACATTACCATCTTTTTACTTCAAGTTTATGGATTGTAGATACATGTGTCTCTAGTCATATTTGTCATAACTCTTCACTCTTTACATCATTTGATCCTTTAACTTCCCATAATCCTGTAAAGCTCCCTAATGGTTCCACCTGTCTTGTTCATCATAGTGGTTCCATACCATTTGGTCCATCCTCCACATTAACCAATGTCTTATATTTGTCTTCTATTCAATTCAATCTTCTTTCGGTAAATAAACTTGCCACACATTCAAATATTGTCACTTTGTTCACTTCTTCCCATTGTATATTGCATGACCATAGTACCAAAGTTGTCGTAGCAGTTGGATATGTCGTTTATAGCCTTTATATTCTCAATGATACTTCCTTTGATACTTCTCTGATTGAATATTTTAACTCCAAATACACATTTACTGCTACTGCTACAATTCCTGATACATATAAATTTTCAAACTCTATTATTTTAAATTCCATTTCTTCTATTGAATCCGACTCAATTTTATGGCATCACCGATTGGATCATACCTCCCCCAAGGTTCTGAAAACTCTTGGCCTTGGTGATAATAAATGTTCTTTTTCTCCATGTGACATATGTCATTTTGATAAACATCTTCCTTTCCATTCTTCACTCACTACCTCTTCACATATTTTTGACTTAATTCATCTAGATATATGGGGACCATATCGGACCCCAACCTATACCGGTGATCGTTACATTTTAACTCTTGTTGACGATTTTAGTCGTTGCACTTGGACCTTTTTAATGCAACATAATTCCCAAATAGTCTCTTTGATTGAAACTTTTTTTAAACCAAGTTTTTACCCAACACAATACCATTGTTAAGACTATTCGTTCAGACAATGGATTTGAATTTCTCAGCCTTCAAACCACCACTTTATTTGCTACTCGAGGAATTATCCACCAAACATCTTGTCCTTGTACACCCCAACAAAACAAGGTTGTTGAACGTAAACATAAACACCTTCTTGAGACCGCCCGAGCCCTCTATTTTCACTCATCCGTTCCAATTCGTTTTTGGGGAGATTGTATTCTAGTAGCCACATACATTATCAACCGTCTCCCTTCTTCTATTTTGGGTTGGGAAACACCTTATTTTCTTCTCTTTGGTGACTCACCCGATTATTCTCACATTCATGTATTTGGTTCTCTTTGCTATGCTAAGAACACTAAACCCAATGATGTCTCATCATGCACTAAAATGTCTGTTCATTGGCTACTGTAATGGTAAAAAGGGTTATAAACTATTTGATCTCATTCATCATACCATTATTATTTCTAGAGATGTCTCTTTCTAGGAAAATGTTTTTACTTTCGAAAATTCTTCCTATTCCAATAATCATGTACCACCCACTAACCATGAAACTCATGTTTCTTTATTCCCTGATTATCCAACTTTACATTCTGATTCACCAACCATTGTAACTCTATGATGATCTTAAATCGTAGAGGAAATAAGAGGAAAGAACGTTGGGGTTAAGAGAGATGAAGGAGGAGGAAGAACAAATAATTTCATTCAAATTCAAGATGATCTTCAGTACAATGTTTCTGATCTTTATCCGTTCGCTACAACGGTCATAAGGTCTTAACGGTAATAAGACTACTGGGGCTAAATAACATATTCCTACAAAAGAGGCTATGGATACAAAAGAAGTCTCATGCTCTAGTCCAAGCCCAATATTATATGAGGTCCACGTGTTAAGGTAAAAGATTATCTCCATAGCTTCTTCTATTCCAGTAGCTTCTTCTCTTCCAGCATGTTCTTCGTCCATTCCACTACACGCATTAGAGAAGGGGATAATTAGTGGTGCAAGGAGATTTGAGAACGTGACAAACTCCTCCTTCCATGCTTGATGCCACCATAACTCCCAATCCCACAAATCATCCACTTCTATCTCCATCCTCATCCCCTACTCATGATATCCCTGACCCCGATGTCTCTACCCAAAATATCTCTGCTCATATCATCCCTCTTCATCGTAGCACCCGTTCATCCCATCCACCATCATGGCTCTCTGATATTGCAACTTTTGCTTCGTCTCCTTCCCTTTATCCTTAGTCATCTTTTGTATATCCTCGATGTTTTCCTTTCTTTTGCTCACCAAAATTCCGCACACCTCATCTAGCCTTCCTAGCATCTGTAAATACAATCCATGAACCCAACTCATACGTAGAGGCCAGCACACAACCAGAATGGGTCCAGGCCATGAATGATGAGCTTCTTGCATTAGATACCAACCACACTTGGAAATTGGTTCCCCTACCCCTTGGGCACAAACCAATTGGAGCAAATGGGTGTATAAGACCAAGTTAAACTCCGATGGTACCACTGCACGACATAAAGCTCGGTTAGTTGCAAAGGGCTTTCATCAAATCGAAGGGGTCAATTTTACCGAGAGCTTCTCTCCGGTCGCAAAGGTTACAACAGTTCGTTTGGTGCTCGCTCTTGCAACTAGTCAATGGTGGTTCATTCATAAGTTAGATATTAACAACGCATTTCTTCATGGCTACTTGGATGAAACAGTGTATATGTAGATTCCTGAAGGTTATACGGCACACAGAGATGATGAAGTATGTCTATTACAACGATCACTTTATGGCTTGAAGCAAGCATCTCGACAATGGAATTCTGAATTGACAAGACAATTAATTCTCTTTGGATTTCGACAATCTGGGCATGATCACTGAATGTTTACTTATCATATGGGGAATTCTGATGACTTGGTTCTCGTCATCTATGTTGACGACATATTGCACTGTGGAAATAATATGTCCAAGATCGACTTAGTGAAGTCTCATCTTCACAAATTATTCAACATTAAGCATCTTGGGCAAACCAAATTCTTCATTGGATTGGAAATTTCACTCTCTGTAGGGACTCTTCTTTAATCAACGGAAGTACATTCTTGACATTATTACAGACATGCGACTCACTACTACCAAGCCAACTACTATCCCTTTGCCGGCTGATTTTCCATCTATTCAGGACCATTTATCACCTTTAATTGAAGATCCAGGGCCCTATAGATGATTGGTGGGGCGATTATTATACCTTAATTTCACTCGCCCCGACCTCGCACATGCTATTCATGTCCTCAGCCAGTTTATGCAGGAGCCAAAGAAATGCCATCTTGACGCGGGGATTCATGTCGTTCGTTCCCTTAAGGGATGCCCCTCTCATGGGCTTTACTACTCCGCCATCACCTCCCTCGCTCTACATGCTTATTGTGATTCTGATTGGGCGTCATGCAAGGTTACTCGACGCTCAGTCATAGGATATTGCGCATTTCTTGGCAACTCATTAATATCTTGGAAGTCTAAGAAACATAACAATGTCTCTCGTTCTTCAACCGAAGCTGAATATCGAAGTATGGCTTCTACGATTTGTGAACTAAAATGGCTATCATTTCTCTTAACCGATTTATAGGTTTCAATTGTTNCCTTTCTTTCAAGCAAAGACAATAAGAATCCCGGATTAGGACGAGCACATTCAACCCCATAGAAACTCACAATGAACAACAAGATCAAACCCCGAACGATAATCGCCATTTCTACGAATGGATTTATTCGTAAATGTGTTTTATGATATAAAAGAGTAATATGTTGACGGCTATTTATAGTTGTGAAATTAAGGAATGAGTCGTTAGAAGTTGCATGGGAAGTTGCATGGGAAGTTGCATGAAAATAAGACACAAACGTGGTTAAGGATTCCCGGTCCAAGTTTGTCTGCATAAAGTTTCAAGTATTAAAAGGGAATTGTCAAAATATTTTGGCCCACTATGTATTTTTTGGATGCTTATGACTGCCATAGTGGTGATGACGTGTGTCATATTATTAATATTATTTATTTATTATTACTTTTAGTTGCTATTGGATATTTGTAGATAATGATTATATAACATTTAACATGTTTTTCTCACCTCAACAATTTCTCTCCTATGTAAGTAACCTTTTTAGTTAAATTGCAATACCTAAAAAGGTAGAATTTGTTTTGACTTATTTGGTATGTGGCTAGATTAACGAAATGAGAGTATTTAATGACACATATTATAGAAATTCAGGATTCAATTGCATATCAGAATATTATTGTAGCTTAATTTATAAAAGAAGTTAATTTTATTTCTAAACTAGAACATTTATATTTCTACAATTAATGTTGGTCATTATTCTAAACACTCACCCTCAAATCGAATGGACACTGGTTCAGTTTAGAATTGTTTCAATAGGTTCGATAATGCTCGAGTCATATGTCGATTTATTTTTCGTCTAAGCTTGCTGCACTTTTCTATCATAGTTTTTAGTCATATAGAAATTTAAGATTTAATTTCCATGAGAATGGTTGTATGTGCTTAAAAGAAGTAAACCACATTAAAAATTGTGAAGTAAGTCAATTACTCAACATATTATTACTCTTATAAACAAAACATTTCATTTTGCACAATAGATATGAGATAGTATTCTCAACAGATATAATTACAATATTAGGTTCACAATATGTGAGATTAAGTTTTTTGGAGATAGAACTCTACCTCACATGAAAATAAAATTATCTTAAAGTGTCTAATAATATAGGCCAATGATATGAACATTTTTAAAATAAAAATTTATGAATGGAAACAACAATATGACATGAACTTTAAAAATATAATATAATCGCATGAGTAACGAATGAACTAATGATAGACGAAAACAATTAGAAATAAATTATTAAAATATTTTAATATATAATATGTATTATAAGGTTGTATATGTGTATTATAGTTTGGACACATAACAAGTATCCAACAATATACTAAACATTACTTTTTAAAAAATATGAAATGTGCGTGCACCTAATGACCGCGACCTTGTCACCACTATTCTAACTACAAATAACACTTGATTTCGAAGACGGGATTAAATGAAAATTGTTTCTTGAAAAGGAAAATTCTTTATGAATTACACGAATTCATCAAAACACTACGAATTTACTGAAATTCCAAGTTCATTTAATTTCAATTCTTATGAGATACAAAAATAATTACTTCAAAAGCATTAAACGTAATATTTCGCCTAAAATATACGATATGTGATGGGTCTACCCGAGACATGATTTTCCCAAATATCTCGTCATTCAATTTTCATTTTAATTTTATTAATGAGGTACAAACTCACTCATAATTATGATTATTGAAAATTACAAATGAATTTTATGCCAATATTTTAGTTTCCATTTGATAATAAAAACATTGATCTATGTTTATTTTGATTTATCAAGCGTTCCATCTCATGTTAAAAGATATAAATATTATTTGGTTTAACCGCTTTTTAAAACCACATTGTTAATTTTTAATTACATTCCTTTAACATAATTTTTACATAACATATTTTTAGACAACTATGAAAGAAATTCGGAATTATTTTCATTTTATGTTGTATTTGTTTTTTGTATAAAATAAAAAATAAAAATATATGAGTTATACTTATACATTGGTATCTTAATAATAGGAGATTTTATGTTCAAAGCTTGAACCAGATTTTATCTATAATGTAAATTTTTATTTTAAAATTATTTTTAAAATAAATACATTTTTTAATTGGTTCAAATGGTCTAATCGATTTTTTGCAATTAGACCATTTGTTTGTGATATTGTAACCCTGCCTTTTATCCTTAAATCATATTGGTGTAATGACATTGATGGATTGGACTGTTTACTTAAAACATTTTTTTCTTTTTGATGTTATACCAATAAAATATTTCTTTTGGATGTTATACACAAATTTGGTTTCTATAATTTCATGGTTTGCAATTTTAGTCCTAAAGTTTTATAATTGAACCTATTTTTGATTGTTCTTCATACTTTCTAAGTTTTGCAAAATCGATCCTTAAACTTTAGTATGTATAACATATTTGATTCTTAAAGTTTTCAATTTTTGCAAATGAAGTAATCCGCAAAAATCAAATTTCATTGATTGATTTTATCACTTTGAAATCTGATTTACCAAATATTGCAAACTTGGAAGATCAAATTTGCCAGAAGTTTAAAGTTGGAAGACTAAATATATCATTAAAAATTATACCAATCAATTTTACTGAAATTGTAAAATTTGAGGGACCAAAGAACATTTTCTCATTACTCCAGTGTTAGATCTTGGAAACATGAAACATGATAAATGGAAAACGATAATGTTTTAGAATATTTAAAATGTGGTAAAAATATAAATGAAAATATATTTATTATTTTATTGTTATATATCATAATTGAATTCATGAAAATGATGTAAAAAAATTAAAATGCTCATCTGGCAATGAAATTTAAACCATTTAAAAAACTTATGAAAAAACATTTAATACAGTATGCTCTAGTATTTTTTAATAATTGTTATTGTATAATTACATGGTGATTAAGAAATACGAATATTATATTATAAATAACTAACTTTGAGCATACCTTTTTAATAATTGTATTTATTAAAAAGGTATTTAAATTGTTATTGTTATTGCATGTATTTAATACGAATATTTTAATACCTTTATAAACCCATGTATTTAATATTATATTAAATGTTCATGCTCTATTTATTATATTTTTTAATAATTGTTATTGTTATTGCATACCTTTTTACTGTAGTAGCAGACATGAAAAATTCATCGTAGTGAGTCGCACTTGGCGACATTAACGACCGTCTGATCTCAACGAATATAATGTGTTTATTTAATTATTATTTCTTAATTATTTTATTGGTCTTAGTTGACCAATTTCAACTCTCATTATAAAATTTGTTCGTCTGTGCTGACGTGTTATGCTACAATTGAATAATATAATACAAATAAATTAAATTATAATTTTACTTAGGTTAAAAATGTCATTTAACAAATACATGTTATGGATGATATAAATAATGAGTGGTGTTTGTAGGATGGAAATGAACTATAAAATAATGTCAAAGTGTATCCTTAAGATTCGTGTTTCCCGTTGATCTTCATAAGACACACTATATGTCGCTCCATTACTTGGGGATTCCTCGTGGTTGGCGCTAGGGTTGTTATACGATCTGAACATTTCGTGAACAATATGTGATGAGAACTCTAGGACCGGACACCCTGGAACGGATGAGACCCAATAACGATTGGACCGATCCGTATGGTGGAAGCGAACTTGTGCAGCCCATTTACACATTTAACGAAAATGGCCCGATGTTCCGCGAGAGGACCGAAGATAACTTTGGCGAAATAAAGCGTTTTCTAGTAACTAGCTCCGTGGTTCGGTCTAAGCGGTTACAAACCCACGCTTTCAACGCTTCGGGCCTTCACACGTTTACCACGCCTCGGGCCCAATCACGCAGACCACGCCTCGGTCCCAACCTCGTTTTACATCGCGCAACAACAACCTCTAATAAAATTGTCAGAGGCGGTTACAGAGTGTGATTTACACACGCCACTATCTCTATAAATACAGAGCGCGACGGCGGAAATAGCAGAACCTTTTGGACGCGTAAGAACATGTCGTTACCCTGCCGGAGTTCTTACTGTTTTCTTTTCCTTGTCATTTTCATTAAACCTCTGTTGTATTTTGTATGAATTGTTTGATTAGTGAACATGCTAGGAGCGTAATTCGCTCTTAGTCAAGTGGTTTTCACCCCAATTCCAGGGGGTTTCCACTATAAATCGATGTGTCCCTTTTACTTGTTTCTAGCGTTAATCGTTTTCCTCATAAAAAACAAATCAAAACCGAGTTCGTTTGCTGACGAATTGGGTGACTGTTGGTACCCTCTAAAAAGAGACCATAACAGTTTGGCGCCGTCCGTGGGGACGATTCTATAATCCCATTTGAGTTTTCTACCAGGGATAGGACAATCAAATGCATGACGACTGGAACTTTGACAAATGATAGTAACGTGCTTCCCGACAGTGTCCTAGCACCAACATTCACTTTGCAGGATCTGGAAGCTGTCGTTAGAAAGGTGGTACTGGAAATTACGTTGGAGAGAAGTGGAATAGAACCACCGGCTGTTTCGAGCCCTGTTCCGAAAGAGTAGAGGATACGAGAGTGATCCTGACGAGCGCAACACTGATGATGAAGAAATCATCAGGCGTGGTGTAACAACGAGGAGGCCCAGTTATCGGTCTACTCCTCCCCCCCGGCCAGGGCTCTAACTCCAGCTCCTAGAAATGATCAGGAGCAAATGCAGCGACTAATTGACGAGCTCACCAAAGATTGCGAACCTAATCTGGGACGTAATCCTGGTTTATTCAACATGACCATGGAGGCCCCAATCAGGCAAAATAAGGATGATGACTGGTGGCATAATCAGCATGCGGTCCAGACATCATCCTGACAATCTGAATGCGTATCAGCCGCCTTGGGAGATTTGATGCTCCCATTTTCTGAAGAGATCTGGGCAGCAGTCCCAGATCGGCATTATTGCAACCCCGAGGGGTTGCCAACATTTCGTGGTGACGATGATTCGATCGATCACGTTGCCGATTTCAAATTACGCATGGGAACGGTTTGGGCTTCACATTCACTAAAGTGCCGCATCTTCGCGCAGGATTACAAGGTGACGCTCGAACGTGGTTCAAAAATTTGCCGACCCGATCTATACAATCGTATGACGGATTTATTTTGGCTTTCTCAGAGCAATTTGCGCCAAATGTAGGACCGCCCCGAAGCAGGCATGAACTATATCAGTTAAAATATATCCCGGCAAAAATGAGTCTTCGGTCCTTCATGGAGAAATTCAATAGGACCGCCCGGGGTATCAAGCTTGAGCTCCGGGATAAGATTGATATTCTACAGCAGGTCTTGGAACCCTGCGGCCTTTCGGCCAGTTTGGTAAAGAGCCCACCATTCACCTTGGGAAAATTTCTTCAGAAAATCAACAAGTATATTAAGGTGGATGAAGCGCTGGGGCTAGGCTATCGGAAACCTAGGGGGAATTCTGAGCCCGCATGTGATCATAGGGTTTCGTACCCTAAGAAGCAGTTGCGAGAAGTAGCGGCTGTAGGCGAGAAAGATGTCCCCTCGAAACAGGAGGACAATCGGGTGTATTGCGAGCTGCATCATAATCGCGATCATCCGACCCTGAAGTGCCCGCTGTTGAAAGAGACGTTAGCGGCAATGAATAAAGAAAGGCCCGACCGGAATGGTCAGAAGGGTAAGCGAACAGAATCCCCCCGAAAGGGCTACCAAGGTGACGATCGTCACAGACCACGGGGAGGGGATAATCGGAGACAACCCCGAAATTATAATGATCGGATGGAGGACCGACGGTATCCTCCGCCAGAACAAGAAAGAGGCCAACACGGTCGAGAGAACCGTGGTCCGGGCCGAAGAAGAAGATGGCGGGGCTGTGGCGGCAGAGCCCCACAGAACGAGGGTGGAAGACAGGAGCATGCCGCTCCTCCACTTGAGGAAACTGGTGCCCAACCTCTTCAAAATGAGGCGGCATGGAGATATTTATGTTATCTCCGGTGGTCTGAGAATAAATGAATCGGTCCGGGACCGAAAGAGAATTGCCTGCGGAGACTCCGCTGAGAGCTCCAAATCTGTGGCGCTAGTTAAATATGACTCAGCGGAACGGTCCCGTCCCTTCGGGGAAGATATCACTTTCACCATGGCCGATCGGGGAGAGATCATCGATCCATGCGATGATCCCCTCACCATTACTGGAGTCATCGGGAATCATCGTGTCCACAGGATCCTAGTGGACACCGGGGCTTCGTGCAATCTAATGAAGCGCGAGGTCGCCGAAATGTTGGGAGCTGCTGCTCATGACCTCCCGATCGCTAATATAACTCTTTGGTCGTTCGACCAGAGGAGCGTCATTCCATGCGGGAAGATTTTATTCCCAGTCACCCTTGGAGAACCATCCAAGGACCGATCGGAGGATCTGGAATTCATCGTCGTTGAAGTCGACTTGGCTTACAACGCCATTATCGGACGGACCGTCCTTAGTAAGTTCGAGGCGGTCCCATCTACTTATCATATGATGCTCAAATTCCCCTCCATTCATGGAGTTATTTCTGTCAAGGGGGATCAGAAAGTAGCTAGACAATGCTACATGAGCTCGTGCCGAACATTGACACCTATCAAAAGAGCCCGGGTCGATCTGCTGGAAGAACCGCCACACCCGAGGCAAGCAATGGAACCCGTAGGGTTCAAGTTGATTAACCTGGTTGAGGATGACTCAACCAAAACAACTCGCATCGGGGCACATTTAGCCTATGCTTTTGAAAAAGAACTGATCCACTTGCTGAGAAGCCACGTGGATATATTCGCATGGACCCCGGACGATGTTCCGGGGATTGACCGATCCGATAGTGAACATCGGATCAACACCGAGCCTAGAACGAAGCGTGTTAGGCAGAAAAGAAGACGCTATTCTCCCGAAAAAATCGAGATTATCGGGGCTGAGGTAAATAAATTGCTGCCGTCGGGATTCATCAGAGAAATCCACTATACTAAATGGGTTGCAAACCCGGTAGTGGTCTCCAAACCGGATGGGAAATGGCGAATGTGCTTCAACTTTACCGATGTTAACAAAAGCTATGAGTCGAACCCTTTCCCCTTGCCGCATATCGGTCGACTGGTAGACGCTGTGTCTGGTAGCACCATGATGAGTACCATGGATGCTTACTCTGGGTACCATCAGATATTCCTAGCTGAAGAAAATCAGAAGAAGTCATCATTCATGACCGAAGATGACGTTTACTATTATGTGGTTATGCCATTCGGTCTCAAAAATGCTAGTGCAACATATCAAAGGTTGGTCAAAAAAATCTTTAGAGAATTGATCGGCCATATGATGGAAGTTTATGTTGACGATATGATTGTTAAATCTATGAATGATGAAGACCACCTTTCTTATTTGTCTCGTTGTTTCGGAGTATGCCAAAAATATAAGCTTAAACTAAATCCAAACAAATGCTGCTTCGGGATCCGAAGTGGAAAATTTGTAGGATATTACGTTTCTGAGAAAGGCATAGAGGTTAACCCTCAAAAGGTGCAAGCTATCATTGATATGCAACCTCCAAGAAACAAAAGAGAATTTCAGAGGCTTACTGGCCGACTCGCCGCACTAAGCAGGTTTATTTCAAAATCCACAGACCGAACTCTACCTTTTTTCAGAGTGCTAAGAAAAGCATGCCATCTAGATTGGACCGAAGAATGCGATCGGGCCTACTCCGAGCTGAAGAATTATTTAAGCACTCCCCCGGTGATGGTAAGTCAAACTTGTGATGAACCTTTGGGGTTGTATCTTGCTGTATCAGAAGTTGCCGTCAGCGCAGCTCTGGTGACCATCCGAGACGACATTCATATACATGTTTATTATGTCAGCCATTCTCTAGTATCTGCTGAAACCAGATATTCCACCTTTGAGAAATTTATGCTAGCTTTGAAAAAGCTGTATCCAAGCTGAAACATTATTTTGAAGGCCGAGCGGTCTATGTTTATACGGATCAACCTCTGAAGGTAGTCCTTAAACAAAAGGATTTGAATGAGAGATTGGCAAAATGGGCTATCAAACTCAGCGCTATGTATCTGGAATTCTTGCCCCGAAGGGCAATCAAAGCTCAGGTCCTAGCCCACTTTGTGGTTGAAATGACCCGATCGGCCATATATCTTAACCAAGAGGATGATCGATGGACGATCATCGATCATGTCATCAAGGTAGTTAGCAGTGTACACCCCATGTATGTTATCCGCTAAAGCGAATAACAGGGGGGACCAAGCGAAGCCTAGGACTGCCTCCCAGACCGAACCATCGGCCGAAGTGCGGGCTCTTGTCAACTCCTCTTCCAAGTTCGCCTTCTCTTCTTGGGCCCGAAGGAGAAGTTCGTTCAACTTATTTTTCTTCTCCTGGGCCCGACCTTGGACTTCGTTGACCTCTTCCTCCTTGGCCCGCAGCTTGGCCTCCAAGTCAGAAATTCGCCCCTGAGTTGTTTGTCCTATCTTCTCCAGCTCAGAGACTTTATCTGCTAAGAGCGAGACCTCCGTCCCAGCTCTTAGCAGCTCACTTTCCAGTCGGTCTCGGTCCTCCCGTACCGTGACCAACTCACCATGTTTGATTTCAACTTGCCTTTTCACAAGGTCAGGTTGATCTTGGACTTTTTGGGACACAACACTGCCACCCTGGTTCTACACCACGGTGATGGCAATTATGAAGGCCTTCCTCAGCATCTGCATAAGATAACAAGGTCAAAAAAGTGAAGCTTCGGGCCATCATATAAAAGAAAATTACCTTGGTGGTGAGTTCGAGGAAACGCTTCATGATCTCTTCCCCAGACATGTTCGCTTGGATGTTGTCTGGGTTTTGCTCTCCATAAAGGTGGAAGTCCTTCAGGAAAGCACTTCTCCAGGAGGTTAGTTTCCTCCCCTTACTGAACCTGTCTAGCAGGCTCAAGGCAACTCCCCAGTCGGAGTTAGTCTTAGGGCCCGATGCAGACTCCTTCAAAACGATCCCCTTAGTAGGGACCGAAGCGCTCTCCCCTTTCTTCAGCCTTTTGGGATCCTTCGGGGCTTCAGCTTCGGTCGCCCTCTTCCCCTTTCCCAAGGGGATCAGCGGCAGGGAAACGTTCGCCTTAAGGTGAGGACTAGGGAGAACCTTCTCCACGGGAATGGCTCCCTGCAGCAATAAAGCAATAGCATTAATAATAGAGTTGTTTCCGATCTGATACAGGCTGGATAAGCTCAAAGAACGAATCCGAGCCTTTATCACCTCCTCTACCACTCCAAATACCCGAAACGCAGGCCCTTCCCCAGTTGAAGCCTGCCCTGTGCAGCACAAGGTCAATGTGCCCGCGCTGGTAGTTTGGATCGGGGGGTTCCCAGACCTCGATGGGACCAGTATACCCCCCGTTGCTGATTCACATCCATCAGCACTACCCGATGTTCGTGTTGTCCTTCAGAAGGACAGACCGAAGCAGCTGCCATACGTTTGAAACGTGAGCTACGCATCGTCTCAGTCGAGTCTGCAAAACAAATACATAAGGATCAGGAAAGGATAAAATAAAAACATTACTTCAAACTCGATCCCTCTGATGGATCTGAGCTAGAAAACATCCCCTTCGGGGCTGGGGCTCCGGTCCTACCCGCGACACCTATTTCTATCAGTATTTTTTCCCGAAGCAGCTCCGTTCGCTTAAGGCGTGCTTCGGGAGGGGTGAACATCGCAAGTGTATTTGCGGTGTCCAGACGAGAGGGGTTGAACCTAGTTCGGTCCAACTGACCTATGCGTGGGTGAGTTATTCGCGGCCACACCTTCAACAGGTCCTCTTTTGGGACTATTATCCACACATAACAAGACTCTCACGCATGGAGAGACTCTTTTTTATCCACCGCTATATAATATAGTTTGCGGCATCCGAATAGGCCCTTTCCCCTTCATGACCCCACCAAGAACAGATTGAAAAAGTGTTCTAAGGTCGGGGCCCTATTTTGTTGGTGGAAATAAAATATGAACGCCACTATATACACATAACTACCTGGAAATAATGCAAAAGTAGGGCAATGAATTTCTTTAAGAACGGCTGCTACAAAAGGATGCAGCGGAAAATGAAGCCCGCACTTCAAAGAAGCGTAACTAACCGGAACAGCGGACGCCGGCACATTCATTTCCTCCGGAAGGAAACATGGAATATCTTCCCTTCCCTTTTAGATGGAATAATGTGCCGGAATCGAAAACCTAGACCTATATCCTCAATGTCCAACTCAGACATGGCTGGGTATCTCGTTTTATGAGGAGCCATAGAATATACCTTAACGAAAATCGAAATGAAACGGGTTGAACGTGAAACAGATTGATGGCGCAGAGAGCTCGATTTGGCAGTTCTTCCTTCGCGAAATGACGATGAGGAGAAACAGTATCCAAAACCCCGATTTAAATATTAATTTCCTAACCAATGGTGAGTTGCCACGTAATATTGCCCTAGACAATGGCAGTACAAGCACACTCATCACGCCTGTTGAACTATCGAATGTGAAGAGGCGCAAATCTGGATGTAAATATTTAATAAAATAATATGGATAAAAGAGTAACACAAATATACGTTATTGAGTTTTAAATACAAATTAATTCCTACACTTAAGGGAAAGATCGGTCCCCTGGACGCTCTCTACCTGCACGTACGGTCTCATGTTCTCCCGAATGTGTAAGCATTATGTGATCGGCCTTGTATCACCTCAACGATGGCAATCAAGCCCGAGGTGCTAGTGATGAGAACTCTAGGGCCGGGCACCCTGCAACGGATGAGGCCCAATAACGATTGGGCCGATCCGAATGGTGGAAGCGAACTTGTGCAGCCCATTTATACACTTAACAAAAGCATCCCGATGTTCCGCGAGAGGACCGAAGATAACCTTGGCGGAATAAAGCGTTTTCTGGTAACTGGCTCAGTGGTTTGGTCCAAACGGTTACAAACCCGCACTTTCCACGCTTCGGGCCTTCACACGTTTACCACGCCTCAGTCTCGTTCACACAGACCACGCCTCGGTCCCAGCCTCGTTTTATATCGCGCGACAACAACCTCTAACAAACCTGTCAGAGGCGGTTATAGAGCGTGATTTACACACGCCACTAGCTCAACAAATACAATGCACGACGACGGAAATAGCAGGACCTTTTGGACGCGTAAGAACAGGACGTTACCCTGCCGGAGTTCTTACTGCTTTCTTATTCCTTGTCATTTTCATAAAACCTCTGCTGTATTCTGTATAGATTGTTTGATTAGTGAACAGGCTATGAGCGTCATTCGCTCTTAGTCAAGTCGTTTTCTCCCCAAATCCTGGGGTTTCCACTATAAATCGCTGCGCCTCTTTATTATTTCTAGTTTTAATCGTCTTCCACATCAAAAACAAATCAAAACCGAGCTCGTTAGCTGACGAATCTCGTGACTATTGGTACCCCCTAAAAAGGGACCATAACAGGTAAGTTTGGAACAACGTTTGACAAATAGCGGTGAGGTGAAATGACTGTACTATGTTGTCAGGTGAACTGATTGTAATTTTTAAAAACTGTTTTGAAACAACGATGGAGTGATCATGATTTCATAAAATGACTATTTTTTCCTTATTTTTAATTAATTATGTATCACTTACAAATTATATTTTATACTTGTTGTGGTTAGAAAACCAGGGGTACCAATAGTCGTCCGGTTCGCAATAAAACGAACTCGGTATAGATTTGTTTAAATGGGGGAAACGATTAAATATGAAAGAAAAAACTAGGGACATCGATTTAGAGTGGAAAACCCTTCGGATGAAGGGAAAAAACCACTTAACTAAGAGCAGAAAATGCTCTTAGCCGATTGATTGATAGAACAGTTCATATTACAAACAAATGGCTTATGAAAATGACAAGGGAAAATAAGCAAGCTCAGAGAATTAACCGGCAGAGTAACAACCTATTCTTGTGCGTCCAGAAGGTCCTCCTTATTCCGTCGTCAAGCCTCCTATTTATAGAGTTGAAATCGCGTGTAATCCACGCCCTATTACCACCTCTGACAAGGTCGCTTTCATATGGTGGAAAACGAGGATAGGTACGAAGCCCAGTCTGCGTGATTAGGACCGAAGCGTGGAAGGCGTGGTTGTGCCCAGAGCGCAAGACACGTGGGCTGTAACCGTCTGAACCAATCCATCGGATCGGTCCCCGAAGCAATGGGCCATATGCAATATCGGCCTTCGGTCCCCAATCACTGAGTATGGGCTTTTGGACCAATCGGGCTCTCGGGTCAATCTATCCTTGTCAGGTCAAACATTTATTGGAAGTTGGATCTGGGGCCTTCATGTTCGGCTTCCGTCACTTGGGCCGGCCTAGCAAGGCTCAGGCCTAACCTTGTTCGGTGTACCGGGGTCTGAAAGTCTCATCACTAGCCCCTTGGACTTTATCGCCATCATAATGGTGATATAAGTTCGACTATTTGACTGAGAGTGTTTGAGGCAAGAATGTTCGATCGAATGAACGGAGGACCGTACCCGAACTAGCTATGGCAGCGTCCCTAAAGACCGATCATGCACTTAGAGAATTTTCAGAAAGTTAGTTTTCAAATTTGAAAGCTCTAACGGCTATTGGCAAAAAAGTAATTTGAGCTTTAACAGTAGCCTACGCCCTTCTGTATTCCGAAGGGAGGATAGGTCGTCAGACTGCGGCCGCCTGCAGCAGTGACGTATCACCCTGTGAGTGCCCATTGTGAGAATATAAAAGCTGGGATTTGGGTACTGTGCAACCATCGTTGTTATTTTGCTTAAAATCTCCGAGACTTAACCCACTCTGGCGATTTCGTTTCCAGTGCTCTCAAACCTCCTTTTTTCTTCACAAATCTTAAGGTAACCACTTATGGCACCTCGTAAGGCTAGATATCATGTGGTTTCTGAGATTGACACCGAAGTACTTCGGGTCAAGTTCTCCATCCCAGCCCATTATCGCATCCGGAGGGGGAAGAAAGACGTTCCATGATTCCTTCCTGCCGGGATGAACGTTCCTGCTAACGCTTTGCCCGTTAGCTACGCCTTCCTGAAGTGCGGCCTGCCATTCCCACAAATTAGTGAAAACTTCTATGCATTAAGTCTTGAAATACTGTGGGCGCATTCATCAAACCAAAGGTACAACTTAACATTCAAAATGTCCATATCTTGTGGAGAATGCCGTCTTAGGAACATCTTCCTCTCTTACCCTTAGTTGGTGGTATCCTGATTTCAAATCTAATTTCGAAAATATTGTGGCTCCTTGCAACTGATCAAACAGATCATCAATCCGAGGTAAAGGATATTTATTCTTCCCGAAATCTAATTTCGAAAATATGGTACTTCGGGAGATCCACTGCTTGACCTATGCTCTTTTTCCGGTAATGTAACGGTAAAGTCTAGACGAGAGATAATGAGAGATACGGGAACGAAAGAACGTAAAAGGGAACGAAGAATAGAAAAGTAAAGAAAAAGATAAAAGAGGGGTAAAAAGTAAAGGAATGAGGGGTCAAAGTGTGAATTCGGAAAGTTAGGATGTCTATAAATAGGGGTGAGGAGGCCCAAAAACGAGCTAATCATCATTAAGACCCGAAAATTCGAAAACTCCCGCGAAGAAGGAAATTATCGCGAAAATCTCCAAGGCATAAAATTATCGCGAAAAGTTGAAGGCAAGAATTGTCGCGAAAATTTTGAAGAAGGAAAATTATCGCGAAAATCTCCAATGCACAAAATTATCGCGAAAAAGTTGAAGGCAAGAATTGTCGCGAAAATTTTGAAGAACAAAAATTGTCGCGAAAATTAACGAAGGCAAAAAATTGTCGCGAAAATTCACGAAGAGTAAAATTGTCGCGGATTTCCAGTAAGGCATAAATTATCGCGGATTTCATCCCAGTGCAATATTGTCGCGAATTTTAATCCTAGGGTATTATTATCGCGAATTTCAGGGCAGAAGTAGAATTGTCGCGAAAATACTAAGTTCGAGTGTTTTCGTTACGTCCCGAAGTCGGATCGTGGGAGGAAAAGTACACGTGAGGTCTACGGTAACCACATAGTTAACAATAAGATGATAACGTCAGAATTCGAATAATTAAGACATGTTATGAAATGCAGGGGAAGCACGGGAAGATTATAATACGCTAAAGCAAACGGTAAGCGGAGTGAACACAATATAGTAAGGGAAGGTTCAGACTTAAGGAATGGGATTGGGTTAATAAAGAAGGAAGAAATGATACGAATGAACGAGATAAATGATAATAAGACTCGGGGTGAGGAAGGATGGACCGTCCGACCGAACCCGGCATCGTGCCTAGTACACGATTCGCCAAAGGAAGGGCATGCCTGATGAAGGGAACGATAAGTTCCAAAGAGGAAAAGATACGTACGAAGAGGGCGGAACGGATCCGGGTGGAAAAAGGGGTAGCGCCTAAGTACCCACCCGGGGAAGGGATGCATATGGCCCGTCGAGTCATCCAACAGCTAACGGTTGGCTTGGGCGGGACATGCACCGAGCATGTTAATCTCGGCAACAGAAAAGTTAATGAATGATGGAAATGATAAGGGTAAAAGAAGAGGGAAATAAGAAAACGATTAAGTGAAATGGTTCATGTGTGTGTGTATGATGTATCTAAGAAGTAAGAAAGATAATGTGTAGTGTGTGTGAAGTTTCCTTTAATAGATTGTGACCGCTTTACAGATTTTGTAGGTGACGCAGGTGAGATATGATAGGGACGGGGAAGGAGGTCGTCGGTTGTCCGGTGATAGAGTCCAGTCCTTTGGAGAACACTCTAAATTATGCAGTCGTACTTTAATGTTTCGAACTATGTTTTAAATTGCTTTCGAATATTTCCGTTTTAATTGTCATGTTTTAACAAAACAACTAGGCCCAAATTACGGTCGTTACAGTCCTTCCTGGCCGCACTTGAAACAACTGTTGGTTCCTGATCGGTATTCTCCAAAATGGTTCTTCTCGCATTTGGCGCACGCAGGCCTGATCGGGGGTCCTTGTGCCAATCCGAAACTCTCTGTAGTGATCTTTCCTTTCCACTCTCCCCGTCCCTGAACTTCGTTCCTCGCAGAGCTTCTGGTGCGTTCCTTATCCATTCTCCGCAATCCTCCATCCACTCGGACTGCCGCCACCACTAAACTCGAAAATTCTTCATCGTCGCGGCCATACATAGTCAGTTTCACCTTTTCATTCAGCCCTTCTATAAAGCGGTGCATCTTTTCCTGTTCACTCCCATGATTTCGGGGGCGTACCTGCATAGTTCTATGAATTCCTGCATGTACTCCATTACGGGGCGGTTTCCTTGAGTCAATCTGTCATACTCGGCCCTCTTATCTTTCTTAAGTCCTTTCGGCACGTAGAAATCCAAGAACGCATTTTTAAACTTCTCCCAAGAGATGGGTCCATCCTTCAGTAATGAGGCCGACACGCTCCCCCACCATCGGGCAGTGCTACCGTCGAACCATAGCGGGGCCAATCCTGCCCTAAGCTCCTCTGGGGCTTCGATCAGCTCGAACTTCTCCTCAAGGCGGATAATCCACGCCTCCGCGTCCCCCATCTTATCCCCCGTGAAACTGTTCATCCCAGCCTTCTTTAATGCCTCGTTGTAGTACATTCTACCCTTTTCGGGTCTTGACATTGGTTCCATTTGCACGGAGTTTCCCCTCTCCGTCTGTCTCTGTCTTATTACACTAACTAGGGAACTCACCATGGTTTGGAACAGATCTCTGAGACTTTCCTGGCTAAACGTGAGAGGCGTCGATGAATCCGCAACCGGAGTCTCTGTCGCCGGTGCTTGTTTTGATGCATTTCTATCCTCCTCTCGGTTTCCATGCGCTCTCGTCCTAGGAGCCATTCCTACATTAAGATTTCGTTATGTCTATGTCTGCTCATGTCATCCGTTACATTCTATGTCCATCCCTTCCTATGGTCGGTTGTCCTCCTATGAGTTTCCTAGACTCTTCTACGTAGGACCGCATCGTTACCGGTTTAGTAACGATGTTACGCTCTGATACCATTTTGTAACGACCCTAATTCGAGCCTAGCTGTTTTGGTAAAACGTGCTAAATAAAACGAAACGTTCGAATGAAAACTTAAAACATAGTTCGAAAACATTAAAGTTTAACGACATAATTTAGAGTATTCTCAAAGACCGGACTCTATCACCGGACAACTGACGACCTCCTTCCCATGCCCTTCTCATACCTCGTCCGCGTCACCTACAAAATCTGTAAAGCGGTCACAATTTATTAAAGGAAACTTCACACACGCTACACATGATCTTTTCATTTCTTAATTAAACCGTACACACACGCGTGAATCATTCCTTTTAACCGTTTTCTTATTTCCTTCTTCTTTTACCCTTATCATTCCCCTCATACTTTAACTTTACTGTTGCCGAGAGTAACATGCTCGGTACATGTCCCGCCCAAGCCAACTGTTCGCTGTTGGATGACTCGACGGGCCATATGCTTCCCTTCCCAGGGTGGGTACTTAGGCGCTACCCCTTTTTCCACCCGGATCCGTTCTGCCATTTTCGTATGTATCTTTCCATCTTTGGAACTTATCGTTCCCTTCATCAGGCATGCCCTTCCTTTGGCAAATCGTGTAATAGGCACGATACCGGGTTCGGTCGGACGGTCCATCCTTCCTCACCCCGAGTCTTATTAACATTTATCTCGTTCATTCGTGTCTTTTTCTTTCTTATTTAATAACCCAATCCCGTTCCCTAAGTTTGAACATTCCCTTACTATATTGTGTTCACTCCGCTTACCGTTTTCTTTCGCCCGTTATAGTCCTTTCGTGCTTCCCTGCATTTCGTAACAGGTCTTAGTACTCAATTCCCGACGTTATTATCTTATTGTTAACTATGTGATTATCGTAGACCTTACGTATCCCTTATCCCTTACGATCCGGCGTTGGAACGCGACGAAAACACCCGGTTCTTAGAATTTCCGCGATAATTCCCTTCAGAACCAAAATTTCGCGATAATTTCCTTCTTAGGGCCAAATCCGCGATAATTTCATTCTTCGATATTTTTCGCGATAATTTCCTTCTTCGTTACAAATCCACGATAATTTCGTTCTTCGTCACAATTCCGCGACAATTTTGCCTTTGTTACGAAATTCGCGTTAATTCTCTTGCGCCATTTTTTTTCGAGATAATTTTGCATGCATGAAAATTCGCGATAATTTTCTCTTTCGCGACAATTTTCGTGTTTTGCGGGTTTTTCGTGAATTTACGTGGCTTAATGATAATTAACTCGATTTTGGGCCTCCCCATCCCTATTTATAGACATCTTAACTTTCTCAATCCACATCTTGACCCCTCCTTCTTTTCATTTTGACCCTTCCTTTATCTTTTGCTTTACTTTTCTATTTTTCGTTTCTTTTTACGTTCTTTCATTCCCGTATCCCTCGTTATTCCTTGTCTAGACTTTACCGCTACATTCCCTACTATTTGTTCCATCATACCTTTTTTTCCCGGCTATTACATTTGCAATCCATTTAAGTACTCAACAAGCGTGGAAGCATCTTACTCGTCAGAGCGGTCACAACTACTTGAAAGCCTTATGGACGGACTGCTACGGTCACCAGTCCAAACTCGTCAAGAAAATCCAACTTCAAGATTAGTCACTCACCTAGCTAGAAATAATTTGTATTGCATAGGTTGTATCTTTTTCATAATATGAGAAAGATTTTTATGATTCAGAATTGCCATTATATGTCAAAGATTTTACAAGATATATCGCCTTAAGTTCATAACATTCCAGGTTTGGGGGATCTCATTCCCATCCAATGTTTCCAACTTATAAGCCTCAGCTCCTAAGTTTTTCAAAACTCGATAAGGTCCTTCCCAGTTTCTATCCAACTTCCCAACGTCCCTCTGAACTCTAACATTCATGAGAACAAGGTCTCCTTCTGAGAATTCTTTGGGTAAGACCCGTTTGTTATGGGCTCATTCCATGGTTCGTTGATAAGAACACATTCTTGCATAAATCGCATTTCTTTTTTCTTCAATCATTTCAAGGTCTAGGGACCTCCTTTCATCGTTCAAGTGCTCATCATATTGCGTTATCCGAGGTGAGCGGATGACAACCTCAACTAGACTAACTGCTTTGGACCCGTAAACCAAAGAGATTGGAGATTCTTGGGTCGTAGAGCGGGGTGTAGTCCTGTAAGCCCATAAAACCTCGTAGATATGATCGGGCCACTTTCCTCCCAAATCTTCCAACTTAGTTTTCAATCGCTTCAGGATAACTTTGTTGGATACCTCGGTCAAACCGTTGGTTTGGGGGTGAGCCACTGATAAAAAATACTGAGCGATGCCCAATTCGATACAAAGATCCCGAATAGACTTTCCGAGGAATTGGAGTCCATTATCCGATACGAATGCTCGAGGAACTCCGAAGCAGCTTATAATATTCCTCCAAAGGTAATTTTTCACCACTTTCTCTGAGATAATGGCCATTGCTTCCGTCTCGATCCACTTGGTGTAATATTCAACTACCACTATACAGAACTTTCGCTGCTTTACCGACAGAGGGAAAGATCCCAAGATAACAATTCCCCATATGTCAAACGGACAAGGGAGCGGGGTCATCGATAAAGAAGCCCCTAGTAGTTGTTGGACCAGGGCATGATATTGACAAGCAGCACAACGCCTAGTATATTTCTTAGCATCCTCAAGAAGTGTTGGCCAGAAATACATGGCCCTGACGATGCGATGATATAAAGATCGGGCTCCAGAGTGGATACTGCATATTCCTTCATGAACATAAATCATGATAGCCTCAGCCTCAATAGGAGATAAACATCGCAAGAGCGGTCCCTCGAAACTTTTTTTAAATAATCATCCATCTTTCAAGATATATTGCTTTGCTCAGGATTCAATCTTCCTTACCTCAGATGCGTTCTCAGGAAGGTGGCCATTAGTCAAATACTTCACAAAGGGGTCCATCCATGTGGTTTCCCGGGAGAGTCAATAGCATTGATATTCAAGTCCTCGTGTTCATGGCATAAAACCTCAATTTCCTCAATTGACTGTTCGGTCACAGATACTTCGATCGAAGGTCGGTCTTGAATATGGACCGATACCGTGCCCGGTCCAATGTCTGGTACCCCTGCGGCCAATCTGGCTAATGCATCAGCAACCTTGTTATGTTCTCGTGGCACGTGATCAAGTGAGAATTCACTGAAATTTTTTTTATTATTCCAGGACATTAGCATGATATAGCTTCATCGTGGGCTCGTGTGTCTCAAATCTCCCAGCGAATTGTTCCACCACCAATTTAGAATCAGAGAGTATTCATACTTTAGCAACTCTCATTTTTCGGGCCAGGGTCATTCTCGATAAGACTGCCTCATATTCCACTATATTATTTGTTTCAGAGAATAAGAACTTAACAGGACCACATGTTAAGGGTAACATTTGGTCATGGATAATAAGAATAACACTGCCACAGATGCATTCTCATGAATGGATAACATCACCTCTTTGTGCAGTAATGGTAATGCCCGCCCATCTTCCTCCAAAGGTTGATCCATCAACATAAATGATCTATCAATCGTCCTCTTTTTTAAGAATATTGATGATCGGGTCATTTCGACCACGAAGTCAGCGAGAACCTGAGCCTTGATCGCCCTTCGGGGCAAAAATTACAGATACATGGAGCTGATTTTGATTGCCCATTTTGTTAATCTCTCGTTCATATCTGCCTGATTTAAAACATCTTTCAAAGGCTGATCAGTATAAACATAGATCATTCGGCCTTCAAAGTAATGCTTCAACTTAGATATGGTCTTCTTCAATGCCAGCATGAACTTTTTCAGAGTGGAATATCTAGTTTTGGCCGGTACCTGGGAGTGACTCACATAATAGACAGATCTGTGAACGTGATCCCAAATGGTCACGAGAGCTGTGCTGACTGCGGCCTCTAATACAGCTAGATATAATCCCAAAGGTTCATCGCAAGTCGGACTCACCATCACAGGGGGAGTACTTAAGTAAGTTTTCAGATCTGAGAAGGCTCGATAACATTCTTCGGTCCACTCTAGATGACTTGCTTTTCTCAATAGTCTTAAAAAGGGCAAAGTCCGATCCGTGGATCTAGAGATAAATATTTTTAATGCTGCAAGACGGCCAGTAAGCCTTTGGAATTCTTTCTTGTTTCTTGGATGCTGTATATCAATGATAGTTTGAACTTTCTCTAGGTTGACCTCTATGTCTTTCTTAGAAACATATTATCCTAAAAAATTTCCACTTCGAATCCCGAAGCAGTACTTGTTTGGATTTAGTTTGAGTTTATATTTGCAACATACTTCGAAACAAGTAAGAAATATGGTCTTCATCATTATTGACTTCACAATCATATCGTCAACATACACTTCCATTATATGACCTATTATATCTCTAAAGATTTTGTTGACCAACCTCTGGTATGTTGCTTCAGTGTTCTTTAAGCCGAATGGCATAACCACATAATAATAAACGCCATCTTCGGTCATGAATGATGATTTATTCTGATCTTCTCCAGCAATGAAGATCTGATGGTACCCAGAGTAAGCGTCATGGTACACATTATAGTACTGCCTGCAACAGAATCCACCAAACGATCAATATGCGATAGGGGGAATGGATTCGACTCACAACTCTTGTTGACGTCGGAATGTTAATGCACATCCGCCACTTCCCATCTGCCTTGGAGACCACCACTTGGTTTGCAACCCATTCAGTATAGTGAATCTCTCTAATGAATCCATACCGTAGCAGTTTATTCACCTATGCCTGGATAACTTCGATTTTTTCAGGAGAATAGCGTCTCCTCTTTTGCCTAATAGGCTTAGCTCCGGGTTCGGTGTTGATCCGATGTTCACTTTCGGATCGGCCAATCCCCGGAACATCGTAGGGGGTCCAAGCGAATATGTCCACATTGCTTCTCAGCAAGCGGACCAGTTCTTCTTTGAAAGCTAGGGCCAGATGTGCCCCGATGCGAGTAGTTTTGGTTGAATCCTCTTCAACCAAGTTGATAAGTTTGAACCTGATGGGTTCCATAACTTGCCTCGGGCACGACGGATCTTCAAGCAAATCCACTCGGGCCCTCTTCATGGGTGCCAAAGTTCGGCACGAGCTTATGTAGCACTGTCTTGCTACTTTTTGATCCCCCTTTATATAAATAACTTCATGAGCGGAGGGGAACTTGAGCATCATGTGATAAGTAGAAGGGACCGTCTCAAACTTACTGAGATCAGTCCGTCCGATAATGGGGTTGTAACCCAAGTCGACTTCAACGACAATGAATTCCAGGGTTTCGGACCGGTCCTTGCACTGATCCCCCAACGTGATCGAGAATAGAATCTTCCCACACGGAATGACGCTCCTCTGGTCAAATGCCCAAAGGGTGATATTGGCTATAGGGAGATCATGACCAGCAGCTCCCAACATTTCAGCTACTTCGCGTTTCATCAGATTGCACGAAGCCCATTGTCCACTAAGATCCTTTGGACCCGACGATTAGCTATAATTCCAGTGATGATGAGAGGATCATCACATGGATAAGTTATTCCTTCCCGATCAGCTGCGGTGAAGGTAATAGCGTCCTCGATAGAAGAGGACCGTTCTGTTGGCTCGTACTTAACCAGCGCCACAGATTCGGAGCTCTCAGCGGAGTCTCCGTGCGCTGCTCTCTTTCGGTCCCTGACCGATTCATTGATTCTTATTCCTCCGGAGATAACATAAATATCTCCGTCCACTTCTCTTTCTCTGGGCACCGCCTCATTCTGAGAAGGCTCGGTGTCCATTTCAGCAGATGGAGGAGCGGGCTGCTCCTACCTTCCACCTTCATTCTGCGGGGCTCTGCCGCCAAGGCCCGGCCATCTTCTTCTTCGGCCCTGGCCCCGGTTCTCTCGACGGGGCTAGCCTCTTTCATTCTCTGGCGGAGGTAACCTTCGGTCCTCCGCTATGTCATTATAGTTTCACGGCTGTCCCCAATTGTCTATGCCCCATGGCATATGACGATTGTCATCGTGATGGCCTATTCGAGGTGATTCAGCTCTTTTGCCCTTAGGATCATCCTTTGTGGGCCTATCTTTCGTCATCGCCGCTACTGTCTCCTACAGTAGCGTGCATTTCAAAGTGGGATAATTGTGATTATGATGGAGCTCACAATACACCCGATTGTCCTCCTTCTTTGGGGGGACATTCTTCTCAGTCACATCCGCTACTTCTCACGGCTGCTTCTTAGGTTAGGAAACCATATGATCACATATGGGTTCAGAATTCCCGTTAGGTTTCCGATAACTAGCCCCCAGCGCCTCATCCACATTGATATACTTGTTGATTTTCTGAAGGAGTTTTCCCAAGGTGGACGGTGGACTCTTTACCAAATTGGCCGAAAGGCCGCACGGTCCCAAGACGTGTTGCAGAATATCGATTTTGTCCCTGAGCTCTAGCTTGATACCCCGAGCGGTTCTATTGAACTTCTCCATGAAATATCGGAGACTCATCTTTGCCGGGATATATTTGAGTTGATATACTTCCTGCCTGCCTCGAGGCGGTCCTACATTTGGAGCGAACTGCTCAGAGAAAGCCATGATAAATCCGCCATACGACTGTATGGATCGGGCCGGCAAGTTCTTGAACCAGGTTCGGGCATCGCCTTGTAAAACTTCCTCAAAGATACGGCACTTGAGTGAATCCGAGGCCCGAACCGCCCCCATGCGTAACTCGAAATCGGCAACATGATCAATAGGATCACGATCGCCTCTAAACATTGGTAACCCCTCGGGGTTGCGGTAATGCCGATCTGGGACTGCCGCCCATATATCTTCAGAAAATGAGAGCATCAAATCTCCCAATGCGGCGGAGACACCTCCAGATTGTTGAGATGACGCTTGGGCCACATGTAGATTATGCAACCAGTCGTCATCCTTGCTCCGCCTGATCGGGGCCTCTATGGCCCTATTAAATTAACCAGGATTGCACCCAGGATCGAGCCTACAATCCCTCTGTGTACGCAGAGTATCCAACTCTTTGGTAAGTTAGTCAATACGCCTTTGCATGTGTTTCTGATAAGTCGCAAGAATGGGAGTTGGAGCTCTAGTTGGAGGAGGCGGAGTAGATCGATATATCGGCCTCCTCATTGTCACGCCGCGCCTGATAATCTCCTCTTCATTGTCACTCTCGTACCCTTTGTTTGTAGGAAGATGACTTGTAACAGCCGGTGGTTCTGTTCCACTCCTCTCTGACGTAATCTCCAGTAACACTTTCCTGAAAACAACCTCCAGATCCTGTAGAGAGAATGTTGGGGTTGGAAGACTGTTGGGAAGCACATCACTATCGTTCGTCGAAGTTCCAGTTGTCATGCCTTTTAGTATCCTATCTCAAGGAGAAACCTCAAATGGGGATTAGAAAATCGTCCCCACGAACGGCGCCAAACTGTTGTGGTTAGAAAATCTGGGGTACCAACAGTCGTCCGGTTCACAATAAAACGAACTTGGTTTAGATTTGTTTAAATGGGGGAAACGAATAAATATGAAAGGAAAAACTAGGCACATCGATTTAGAGTGGAAAACCTTTTGGATGAAGGGAAAAAATCATCTGACTAAGAACATGAAACGCTCTTAGCTGATTGATTGATAGAACATTTCATTTTACAAATAAAGTGCTTATGAAAATAACAAGGGAAAATAAGAAAGCACAAAGAATTAATCGGCAGAGTAACAGTCTATTCTTCCGCGTCCAAAAGATCCTCCTTATTCCGTCGTCAAGCCTCCTATTTATAGAGTTGAAATCGAGTGTAATCCACGCCCTGTAACCGCCTCTGGCAAGGTCGCTTTCCCATGCTGGAAAACGTGGATGGGACCGAAGCGCAGTCTGCGTGATCAAGATCGAAGCGTGGGCGGCGTGGTTGAGCCCGGAGCGCAAGACACGTGGGATGTAACCGTCTGGACCGATCTATCGGATCGGTCTCCGAAGCAATGGGTCATATGCAATATCGGCCTTCGGTCCCCAATCACTGAGTATGGGCTTTTGGACAATATGCAATATCGGCCTTCGATCTCCTATAACTGAGTATGAGCTTTTGGGCCAAGCGGGCTCTCGGGTCCATCTATCCTTGTCGGGTCGAACATTTATTGGAAGTTGGATCTGGGGCCTTCAAGTTCGACTTCCATCACTTGGGCCGACCTAGTATGTCTCGGGCCTAACCTGGTTCGGGGTACCGGGGTCCGAAGGTCTAATCAATATTGATTATGATAAACTCGTTATTTAAGAAATTGCTAGAATATAATAAGTTATTGATCAAAAGTATCAAAAAAACAAACATTGACAAAAGTGAATCATCTAAATCGACAATCTTCTCTAATTCTTGCTAGTGCAATGCGATTACGTATTTCATTCCTAACTCGAATCATCTAGTTATCTTGTATGAGTTCAACATTTACATGTGATGGGTCAATGTGAATTTGTACTTTTATATTCCGATTGTTTTCTATCTCTATAAAGTCCGGATCATTTTAAACAAATTAATATGGACAAAAATTTAAAACTAATAAAAATTAATATTAATATTAATAAAAATAATATTAATATTTATAAGAATTTAAATTAATTTTAATAAAAATTAATTATAAACCTAAATTTTAAAAGAATTGTATAATGATTATTAAATAATTGCGTTCTGTCCATTACTATTACAAAGTATTATCACCTCAATGCACTTTTCAACGTTGAAACGAACGTACTTGTTAAACATGCTTTGTTGAAATGAAAAAATTACGGCACGTTGGACGGTGAAGTGATCATAGTTCTTCAAATCCAAACAACACCAACAAATAGCTTGTTTTTTTGGACTATTCGATCAAAATTGCAAAAAAAAGTGATCCCATAAAAATATTAAAAGAAGGGCTCAAAAACTGTTTGCATAACACAAAACACTCAGGAAATGCCGAAAGTACTGAGCACGGCCTACAGTACCTTTTGTCAAACCACGTTTATGGACTCTTTTCAAAATATTTTTTTCTCCCGTTGCTTTCCAGCTGCTCAGCATTTCCATTTTCCTCCGCTGCGGTTCGCCGTCGCTATGCTCGTCATTTTTCTGTCACTGCTGCTCTTTTCCAGTTGCAGTGCCGCACCCCGTGGTCCTGTTGCGTCTCTTCAGCTTGACGCCGTTGGGCTGCTGGCGTTCAAGGCGACGGCTGACTTAAATAACGTCCTCCACTACAGTATAAATGAGCAGTTCGACCACTGTGAGTGGCAGGGAGTGAAATGTGCGCAAGGGCGTGTGGTACGCTACGATGTTCAGAGCATTGGGCTTCGCGGCGGCGTTGCGGATGCTAGTCTTAGCCGACTTGACCAACTCCGGGTTTTGAATCTGAAGAACAATTCACTCACAGGCCCTGTGCCGGATTTCTCAACGCTTGTCAATCTCAAAACTCTCTTATTAGGTCACAACTATTTTTCAGGCGTGTTTCCTCCGTCTTTTTTGGTCATCCACGGTCTGCGGATTCTTGACTTAAATCACAACAACTTCACTGGGTTTTTGCCGGAAAATTTGACAGATTTGTCCCTTTTGGATACTCTCCGTCTGGATTTCAACCGGTTTTATGGACTTATTCCGCCGTTGAATCAGACAGATATAAAATTATTCAATGTTTCGCATAACAATTTTTCTGGTCAAATTCCTTTGAACCCAACCTTCAAAAAGTTCACAATTTTTTCATTTCTGCATAATCCCAACTTATGTGGAGAGGTTCTCAATGTTCCTTGTCGAGATTCCCATTTCTTCAACCACACCGCTAGCCCAGTCTCTTCTCCTTCGCCACCCCTTTTACAAACCGCGCAGTCACAGCAAGGATTAACCGATACATCTTCTCCAGACATCAAACGGCGTCATGGAAACATGGGTCTAATTCTAGGCATTTTCACAGGAATTTTGATTCTCATTGCTGTCCTTTTGAGTATATTTGTATTGTTCAAAAAAAGAGGAGAAATGGAAAGTGAAGAAACAGAAGAGATTCAACACAAAGCAGAAGCAAATTTCACAGAAGAAACAGCTGAGGTTAAAGCTTCAAGTGACACAACATTTTTCTCACTCCAAGCTGAATACCCTCATGCAATCAAGAAAAGTGTATGCAATCGATTTGCAGGTGGGAATCTGATATTTTGTTCAGACGAGGAAGAACTTTACACTTTGGAGCAGCTGATGAAAGCTTCAGCTGAGCTTTTAGGAAGAGGTTCCATTGGTACTACATACAAAGCTATGATGGCAAACGAATTAGCTCTGTCTTTGAAGAGATTGGATTCAAGTAAAACTTCCAATATCAGCGAGGATGCATTTGAACAGCACATGGAATCCATTGGAGTTTTAAGACATCCAAATCTGGTTCCAGTCAGAGCTTATTTTCGAGCCAAACAAGAAAGATTGATAATTTATGATTATCAGCCCAATGGAAGTCTGTTCAATCTCATTCATGGTAAAATAATCTTTCTTAGCTTCCTGAGATTAACCCCAAACTTTCGTTTTATATCAATAAAATTCTTACGCACCTGTATGCCAAATGAGCTTACCTTCTTCTATGCAACCTTCATTTTCAGTACAGCTGTTTCATTCCTTCCTTTTTCTTCATTTGTTGTTACATTGGCTATGCTATCTCTTTCAGTGCCATTGTTTGTATATGTGGGGACAGTGGAGAATGTCACCATGACTGGAAAAACTAGTGGTGCTTAGCTTTCACTGTCATTATTTGATTTATGATGCAGTGACATGATATGCTTTTGTGGGGTCTCATCCTCATGTGAGGTAGCCTGAATCTTTGAAAATTCAACTGTTTATTTCAAGCTTCATTTTTGGAATCAGTTTCAGCTCTTTGGCTTAAATCGTGTATTTTTTTTACTTCTTGTGTGTAAAGGATGTTTTATGCTACACCTAACCGATGATACAGGTTCAAGATCGATGAAGGCGAAGCCTCTGCATTGGACTTCCTGCCTCAAAATCGCAGAAGATGTTGCTAAAGGTTTAGCTTACATCCACCAAGCATCAAGGTTCATCCATGGCAATCTCAAGTCTTCAAATGTTCTTCTTGGATCCGATTTTCAGGCGTGCTTGACGGACTACTGCCTCTGTACTCTCATCAGCACTTCCCTGGACCATGATCAAGAATCATCCAGTTATAAAGCTCCCGAAACTCGAAAATCTAGTCACATTGCTACTCCTATGTCTGATGTGTATGCTTTTGGTGTCCTACTTTTGGAGCTTCTTTCAGGGAAGCACCCATCTCAGCACCCGTTTCTTGCTCCACCGGATATGTCAGAATGGGTTCGAGCAATGCGAGATGACGATGGAGAAGATGATCTGAGATTGAGAATGCTGGTTGAAGTGGCTAGCTTTTGCAGCATTACGTCTCCAGAGCGAAGGCCAACGATGTGGCAAGTTCTTAAAATGTTCAATAATGTTAAGGAAATTGTGGGTGTTGGTTCTAGTGACCCTTAAACTGAGTGCAAAATCTACTTGTAATTGTAGTAACGTCTGGGTTTGGGAATTGTTAGATTCATGCAACAAACAAGACTAGAGGTTCTTACTTCTTAGGATTTAATTTTGGCTTTAGAAAAAATATCATTTAAATAAAATACCATAAACCGAAGGTTAAAATTTCACTACGCTCTTTGATTTGTGTCTTACGTTTAATGATCCGAAAATTAAGAATTTGTGAAATAAAAGTTAAATACATAATTAGTTTTAAAAATTTAGTTTCAAGGACAACTTATTTTAAGATAGGTAAGATGTAACATCTCGTATCTTAAGAAAACATGATAATACAATATATTAAGAATATATTCGTTATACTACAAATAATAATTATTATTAAATTAACATAATATATTGTTATATTTGTAAAGGAACATAAAATAATATTCTCGAACAGTATGTATGTTGAGAGTAAATGTAGAGAATATAAAATTAAGATATGAGCAGATAATAAAATAATATTAAACTATTAAATGAAGTAAAGACAAATCATTTAATAATTAAATATATAAAACGTTATTTTATCAATTAATTAAATTATCTTTAGAATATGATAAAATAAATGTAATTATATTTATTAAAAAAATAAACTGGGATAAATAATTATAAATAGAGATTCAAATATTATTTTCAATATTATAATTAGAGTAAAGTAATATTTCATTCAAATTCAAAGCTACAAGGTGAAGTGCGATCACCCGGAAACTTGAAGAACCCCAGACACCAAATTGTATGTAAAGTAATTCGGACTACTTCTGGTTGAATTGGGGTAAAAGTGGAATAAATTGAGGGAATGAGGCATCATATTGCAATTATGGGAGAATATTTCTATAAATCGAAGGAATGACTTAAAGAGATTGTTTTTGAATTATGAGGAGAAAGTGCCAAAAACGTTAAGTTCTGAAATTCGTGACAAATTATACTAGTTTGATTCCTATCAAGTTCTTCGTGAGAATACAGATTCGCTGTGGAAACATAGCAATTAGTCGAAAAACAAGTATGATTGGTTGTGGATTTAAATTGCTCGTGAGGGCAACGGAATTGGATGCCATTTCATCGTGGGATTCTTATTTAGGGGCAATTCAAGTCTTTCAAATAATTGTCCAGAAAAATGATGTGTTTGGTCCCCAAAGTCTCGTGATTTTGACAAATTTAGTATACAAAATTTAATTTGTGATCTGTAATCCACATGTTGTGATCGTTTTGACAAAAATGATCCCCTATATTTCCAAAACATGGCAAATTTGATAATCGTGTAGCAAAATAATTCCTCAAAATTTGAAGATCAATTTTATCACATATAAATCTTTGATAACTATATTTGTTAGGTGTGGAGATCATATGATAATCCACTACACTTGGATGATGATCGACATTATTTTCGATCGGTCAAACTTAGACAGCGAACAAAATTTGGTGATCGATTTCGGTCGATCTATCAATGGATCCGATCACATAATACAAATGGATAACTATGAATGGTTCTGATATGAGATGGAGGCAATTGATCGAGGATCAAATTGAGATATGGCGAGACCAACTGGTCTAGGATGGACGTTAGTTATGTAAGGAGATATTCACGAAAACAAGATCATATCAAATAAGTATATATGTGGTCGCATATATATGACTTGATTATAGAAACATCATATATTTGAATATGATCAAATATTAGAAAATATTTTTATAGTTACTTTAATTATCTCCAACATATTGTTAAGAATAGAGGTCGGGTGATAGTCGAAGGGCTTGATCAACGTGAATAACCGACAGGAAAAACCTAACATGAAGCGATGATGTTGATCGGTGCCATCCACCGATCAAGGATACCGATCGGACGATTGTGATGAATCTATTTGATAGCGGTCAGATTAGACTTTGATCGGGATTCAAAAGTATCGTAGGGAAATATCTTTCCTTAATTGATCAATGAAATATATAGAATAAGATATTGAGATATATTTTGTTGGTTGCATATATGGAAGAAGATATTGAGATATATCTTGTTGGTTACATATATATTGAAAATGATATGAAGATATATTTTGCTGGTGATATATATGGAAGAGGATATGCAAATATATCTTGTTAACTAGATATATGAAAGATGTGGTCAAAGATATGGAAAGAGAATATTGTAGAATATTTCCTAAATTGGTTCATAGTTTAGACTTTATAAATAGTGAGGCTCATGAACCAATTGTATCATCATTGAATACGTATCATATTGTTATATATTTTTTTTTTGATAGTGAGTTCATGATCGAGGTTTATCGATCACGTGGTTTTCCCGGTTTTGGGTTTCCACGCTAAATTTTGTGTCTTATATTTTTCTTCATTTACGTTTTGTTCTCATCGCATTAATTCGAATCGGCCCCGGATAACGAAAATTCTTTTCTTCTCCGGAGGAGGGAATTTTCCCAACAATTGGTGGTGACTGTGGGGTAGGTGGTGACAGATCATGACGATAGAGGAATATCGAACGATCTCGAAGATGTTTGATGGCGACGACTATTGGTATTAGAAGATGCAGATTGAAGGAACTCTACGACGTCATGATCTCGGAGTGACGCTGAAGAAGAATAAACCGATAGAGATGACGGATGTTGAGTGGTAGAGAATCGATGAAAAGGCTCACGGGTTGGTGGTAACTTTAACGAGAAACGTTGTCTTTAAAGTTTTTGATAAAACTACTACGTATGGTTTGATGAAGGTGATTCGGGATATGTACGCAAAGCCAACATAGATAAATTTAGTGCACCATACAAAGAAACTTTACATCTTGAAGATGGCCAAAGGTGGTTCAGTTTCCAACCACTTGAACAGGTTCAATAATCTTGTCGAACAACTTGCATCGATAGAGCATGAAATCAAGGATGATCAACTAGCAGTCCTTTTACTTGGAACATTGCCGAATAGTTGGGGGACCACGGTCGACGTGATCAATAGCCAACCGGGTAAGTTAAAGTTTATCGACGTGAGAGACTGGTTAATCAGTTAGGAAGTGCGGAGATCTAGTCGAGAATGCAGCAACCTTGCTGCCTTGGCAGCAGATTCGGATCGGAAAAATAACCGATGGGGTAAGGGATGATGTGATGGCGATGACGATCGGGATGATCAGTCGAAGGGAAAGACTTGGGTGAAGTCTAAGTCATGTGGTGAACCGGAGTGTTGGAATTGCGAGAAGATGGTGCACTTGAAGCGAGAGTGCAAGGAGCAAAGAAGGGATGTATCGGCGTCTGTTGCCGAGACGGACGATGTACTAGTTGTGTGCATTGAGAGTCCGATCTAGTCATGGTATTTGACTCGGGAGCATCGTTTCACATTTCATCTGATAAAAGTATATTCGTGAATTTTGCAAGCGGAAATCATGGAAAAGTCTACTTGGCGGATGGGAAGGTGCTGAAAATTACCAGTTGGGGAGATATACCGATTACTTCTAACGGTCACACTTGGTTGTAAAAGAATGTAATGTATATTCCCGGTCTTAAGAAGAATTTGATTTCAATTGGCCAGCTTGACGGAAAGGAATATCGAACGCTTTTGCAGGCGGGTGTTGCAAAGTGTAGAAGGGATCGATGATCATGGCTAGGGGAGTTAAGTCTGAAAATGTGTATGTGGCGATCGGCACCATGGTGGACTGACCGGCTATCACAAAACGTAAGACTAAACGAAGACACTTTTGTAATCGACACAAGGGTGAAGATGCAATGAAACCGGCATTGTCGAGTGGGAGTGTAACACCGGTTAAGGTGGATCAGTCGGAAAGGCCTTCGGGAAAATCAACTGATGAGGAGATCATTGATAGCAAGGTTGATCGATCGGAAATGGATCCGGGTATGGTCAATCAGATGGAATATCGGAATATAGGGAAACCATTAGCTTCTACCATTAGGCAATCGAGGCCAAAGAAAGCTTCCGAGGAGTGGTAGTTTACTCTGAATGACGAGGTAGTGTCCTTGGATGTGAAGACTTCGGTTTTGGGAAATTGACAGGTTTTGTCACTTTAGTTAAGTTAGTGCTGGGGCATGCCCTAACTTGGTTCACCAGGTGATTTGGCGAACCCAGACTTTCTAGCTTGGACACTAACCTCGAAAGTCCGAGGCGAGAGTTGTTCAACTCCCAAAGGGGATCATGTCGATGCATAAGTGTCGGACGAACTGCCTAAGAAGAATGAAGGATCACCCAACTCCAAGTGTGAGATTGTTAGGAATAGAAGTCGGGTGATAGTCGAAGGGCTTGATCGGTGTGGATGGCCGACCAGGAAAACCTAACATGAAGCGGTGGTGTTGACCGGTCCCGTCGACCGATCAAAGATACCGATCGGACGATTGTGATAAATCTATTTGATAGCGGTCATATTAGACTTTGATCGAGATTCAAGAGTATCGTAGGGAAATATCTTTCCTTAATTGACCCATGAAATATAAAGAATAACATATTGATATATATCTTGTTGGTTGCATATATAGAAGAAGATATTGAAATATATCTTGTTGGTTACATATATATAGAAGAAGATATGAAGATATATTCTATTGATGATATATATGGAAGAAGATATGCAAATAAATCTTGTTAACTAGATATATAGAAAGATAATATTGTAAAATATTCGGTAGAATATTTCCTATATTAAATCCTAGTTTAGACTCTATAAATAGTGAGCTTCATGAACACAATTGTATCAATCAATCAATCAATAGCGTAACATATTCTTCTTGTGATAATATTGTAAAATATTCGGTAGAATATTTCTTATATTAGATCGTAGTCTAGACTCTATAAATAGTGAGTCTTATGAACACAATTGCATCAATCAATCAATCAATGTCGTTGCATATTCTTCTTGTGATAGTAAGTTCACGATCAAGTTTTATCGATCACATGGTTTCCCTGCTAAATCATGTGTCTTCTACTTTCTTCATTTACGTTTGGTTCTCATCGCATTAATTCGATCTGACCACTGATATCGGGAATTTTTTTTCTTCTACGGAGGAGGGAATTTTCCCAACATATCTCCATTATATAAAGAGGCTAAGAGTTCATTGTTTGGTATGACTTAGGTTAATCATCTCTTATAGTGAACGAGTATAAGAGAACTAGTGTGTGGGTATGTTGTATTCTTATTTTAATAGTGGAGTTGATCATTCCGTCGGTCACATGGTTTTTCACCCGCTTTGGGTTTTCCACGTTAAACTTTTCTTTGTAATCTTCAATGTTGTTACTATTCTCGAGATCCTCTAACCCGTCAAGATTGTTCGCACACATATTACCCCAACAAGATTAGATTTGCCAAGATTTTAAAAAAAACTTGAGGACAAAATTTGTCAAATAAAACAAACTTTGGAGACCTTAAATGTTATCTACCCAATAATTTCCTGTGTATTGGGATTGCTTTGCTATGAGCTACTCATGGTGTTATAGTTGAAATATTTCATTTAACGACGATTAGGCAAGGAATTGGTAGCGACTCAAAAAGAATTCATTGCGAGACATACTTGTGGCATATGTGGTCACAAGCTTGATATAATTCCTTGCCATAAATTGAGTTGATGGATTGAAGTCATTTAGTGATGTCAACATGTGTTGAGTGGTCAAAAGATTATCAAGTCGATATGTTTTTTCGATCTTATTCACTTTGTCGATTTGTTTTTGAGAAGAATATATACTTTGGAGTAATTGGAGAATTACAATAAGTTTTGGACTATCATTTTGTAACAATGAAATCATTGAGGTTAAGTTCATAACTTCATTACATAAATAAGGATTTTATATAATATGGTTATTAGTGAGTAGCAACTATTTCCGAATAATGCAATAAAGTTGTGAAGAAAGTGCAACCAAAAGATAATCATAATTATCATCAGATACTCTAGGTAAAGTGTCAACACTGAACCTAGTATCGTGGTAAGTACACAGCTAGCCATGTAAGGCATGCGTGAGATATATGATTGCAAGTCTGTATCAATGAAATGCACATACATAATGGGTTGAACGGGACCGCATGGGAATGAGGTACTATTTGCTTGTCGAGTCGGCGAACCACTAACGGTCGGTTTGTGCATGAAATAGCACCGAGTATGACAAACCCGACCACAAGAAGGAATTTGTAGAGCATGAACAATGGTTGCACCTATTGTAGGCCGTCGGCAAGAATTTTAGGTGGTAAATGTCTCCTTTATTGGCTGGAGGAACAGTATTGGAGATATGTTAAAGAATCATAAAATATAATAATGTCTCATTCTCTTTATAAAATGGGGTAGACGGAGATGAGCTAGGACATGCTAGAAGTTACAGGCTCTAAGTTCTGAGTTCTAAGGGTCAAGTTCAATATGTTCTAGGAGCCCTAGTTCGTGACATTGTTTTTAGTTATTCTCTTTCTGAGTTTGGTGTCTCATTGGTTTTTATCCCTAATCTCGGGTTTCCCATGTAAAAATCTTGTGTTTTTTTACACTATCGAATACCAGCGGTTCTAAATTAAGAATATTATTGTGTAATATGGTGAATTTTAAACATCATTTATAGTTATTAGGATAAAATTATCATTTCTCATTTTTAATAAATTAAAAGATGATTACACTACAGAACACTACTTTATTTTTAATTCTCTTTATCAAATAAATAACTACACGGAACATTTTACTCATTTTGCATTCTTTTTCAAATTTATTTTCTTTCTCATTCTAAAAGAACAGATATCCAATATGTGTATAGAACACACCTTAAGTGGGTGTTTTGTCAAACTACCCGTCGCTGAAAAACTGTCATGCCAAACTACTCATCCACGCCAAAATTTTTTTGCCATTTCTACACTTTGATGGGTAGATTGGCAAATCACTTTTTCTGCGACGGGTAGATTGGCAATACAAGCCACCTTAAGTATGTTATATTAGTAAATACTTCCAACTTATTATATTTTAAAAATAAAGTGGTCAATGTTTTGTATTTAATGTCTAAAAGACTAAAAAACAAGAATTGTACAATTTTGATGATATTCATGATATATCTATGCTATTTAAAAATATAAAATTATGCTATCATTTATATCTATACTATTTATAAAGGGAATAATGTCTGTGCACAATCATTTTTTACTTTTAAAATGACTTTTTAGACTAATGAGAGTTCCGGAACTCGGTACCACGAACCTGTGGAGGCCCAAGATAGTTTGGGATGACCGATGTGACAATATACGAACTTATATGGCTCAACTACCTAAAAGGTAAAAGAGCCTCGAAGGCCCAAATAATCTGTCGGACCGAAGGATAAGCGATCAGCTGCCTTCTTACGCTTCGTGGATTGATCTTGAGGATCGGTTCAACGGTTACATGTAGTCATTGAGCAGTGGGCCGTTACCTTGCATTCAATAATGGGGGAACTACAACGAGGTTACAGGGCGCATTCCACGCATGTTTCTCATCATCGAGGTGTATTCCACGCATATTTCTTGCCTATAAATACAGAGCTTAAAGACTAGCTCAAGAAGACCTTTTGGGTGAGCAAAAACTGACCGTTATTCTGTTGTTTTTCCCTCTGCGCATCTTATTTCCAACCTTAATCATTTTCCTAAGCTTATCACCACTATTTTATTAATCGATTGACTAAGAGTTTTTTAAGCTCTTAGTCATGTGGTTTTTAAAACTTTATATAGGGATTTTCCACCTTAAATCAATGTGTTGTTTGTATAATCTTCTCCCGTATTTTAAACAAATCAATACATGTTCAATTTCTTGTGAACCTATCGACTGTTAACACTCCGGTCTTTTAGACCACAACATAGACATTTCATAATTTCATTTTTAAAGCATTTTGAAAGGGTATTTTGGACATTTACTATAGTAAATTTAAATGCAAAGGGTATTTTTGAGATTATTATATTTTATTTTGAAAATCTAATCTTCTCTTTTCATAGTGGCGGTAGAAAGAGGATAGAAACGAATGAGAACAAGATCACCACTAGATAACAATTCCTAATATATCTTAGCTTCACGCTCACAATTAACAAATGCAAATGATAAATAATGTTAGAGTGGGCATATACCTACCAAATAATACTTTCAGTCATTGACAATTATACTTTGCACTATTAATGATGAGAACTCCGGAACCCGGTATCCTGAATTGGAGGAGGCCCAAGTCATTCTGGGCCGGCCTCCGTGATGGAAGATGAACATTCGAGACCCAAGATCCAACATTTAGCAAGGGTTTAGCCCAATAGAGATAACAAGACCCGAATGCCTACTTAGCTAAAGAAGCATGTAGGCCTAATTGACTATCAGGAACGAAGGTTAGAGTTGGACAAGACTCAGCGCTTCAGGACCGATCTCCTGGATCGGTCCATACAGTTACATCGAGCTTCGGGCGTGCACACGTTTTCAACGCTCCGAGTCTGCTCACGTTCTCTGCGCTTCCAGTTTATCCACGTTTTCTGTCAAGGGTAAACGACCTTGTCAGATGCGGTTACGGAGCGTTTTCCAAACATGTTTCACCTCTATAAATACATGGCTTCAAGGCAAGCTTAAGAGGACCTTTTGGATGCACGAATTAGCTATAATTTCATCCATGCGCTTTCTTAGATGTCTTAGTCATTTTCATAAGTCTTCTCTGTTTGTAGTTTTGAACTGTTTTATCAATATATCCACTAAGAGCATTTTAAGCTCTTAGGCTGGTGGTTTTTTCCCATTTCTCTATGGGTTTTCCACTTAAATCGTTATGTATTTTACTTATTCCGCATTTCATAATCATTCCCCCAATCTAAACAAATCAAAATCAGGTTCATTCTATTGTGAAGTGGTTAATTGTTGGTACCTATATCCTTTTGACCACAACAGTTTGGCGCCGTCCTTGGGGACGATTTTCTGATTCCCATTCGAGGTCTCTCCCTGGGAAGGACAAGCAAAGGCATGGCGACGGGAAACTCCACGAAAGACAATGACGTGCTTCCTATCAACTTTCCACCCCATGCTTTCTCTTTGTAGGACTTGGAGGTTGTTATTCGGAAACGTGGTGCTGGAAATCACGGCGGAGAGAAGCGAAACATAGCCAGAAGTCGTTACTAGCTCTGTTCCTACAAGCAGAGGATACGAGAGTGACCCTGAAATATGAATCTCCGATTGAGGATGGGAGCGGTTCGGGCCTCAGATTCATTGAAATGATGCATCTTCGCGTCAGGTTTACAAGGCGATGCCCGAACCTGGTTTAAAAGCTTATCGGCCCGATCCACACAGTCGTATGGAGGATTTATTCTGGCTTTCTCTGAGCAGTTTGCGCCGAATGTGGGACAGCCTAGGATCTTGGTGGATACTGGGCTTCGTGCAATCTTATAAAGCGCAAAGTGGCTGAGATGCTGAGTGCTCCTGGTCATGATCTCCCCATTGCTAATATCACCCTCTGGCCTTCAATTAGAGGAGTATCATTCCATGTGGGAAGATCTTATTCCTACTTACTTTGGGAGATCAATTCAAGGACCGAACGGAGACCCTTTAATTTAATGTCATTGAAATCGACTTGGTTACATCACCATTATCGGATGTACCGGGCTCAACAAGTTTGAGGCAGTCCCTTCTACTTACCATATGATGTTCAAGTTCTCATCCACAAATGGAGTTATATATGTAAATGGGGATCAAACCCTAGCAAGACATTGCTACATGAGCTCATGCCGAACTTGGGCACTGCTAATGAGGGCCGAGGGTGGATTTATTGGAAGAACCACCGCACCAGAGGCAAGCAATGGAACCCATAGGGTTCAAATTGATCAACTTGGTTGAGCGGGATTCAACCATGACTACTCGCATTGGGGAACATCTAGCCAATTCTTTTGAAGAAAAATTGGTCCACTTGCTGAGAAGCCATGTGGACATATTTGCTTGGATGTTGGACGATATTCCGGGGATTGACCGATCCGAAAGTGAACATCGGATCAATAATTCGCCCAAAGCTAAGCCTATTCGGCAGACAAAGAGACGTTATTCTCCTGAAAAGGTTAAAGTAATCCGGGCGGAAGTGAATAAGCTGCTGCGAGCTGGATTTATCAGAGAAATCCACTATACTGAATGGGTTGCAAACCCTATGGTGGTTTCTAAGGCAGACTGGAAATGGAGAATGTCCATCGATTTCACCGATGTCAATAAGAGTTGTGAATCTGACCCGTTCCCGCTGCCACATATTGATCGTCTGGTGGATGTTGTTGCTGGCAGCACAATGATGAGTACCATGGATGCTTACTTCGGGTACCATCAGATCTTCCGTGTTGAAGAAGATCAGAAGAAATCGGCTTTCATGACCAAAGATGGTGCATACTGCTATGTAGCAATGCATTTTGGCTTAAAGAATGCTGGATCAACATACTGGAGGTTGGTTAACAAAAAATTTAGAGATTTGATAGACCATATGATAGAAGTGTATGTTGATGATATGATTGTCAAATCTATGAATGATGAAGACAATATTTCTTATTTGTCTTGCTGTTTCGAAGTATGCCGCAAATATAAGCTCAAACTAATTCCGAACAAATGCTTCATCGGGATCCGAAGTAGAAAGTTCTTAGGATATTATGTTTCTAAAAAAGGCATAGAGGTCAATACCTGAGAAGGTTCAGGCCATCATTGACATGAAACCTTCGATTAATATAAGGGAATTTCAAAGGTTAACTCGCCAACTAGCTGCATTAAGCAGATTTATTTCTAGATCTACGAATCGGTCTTGCCGTTCTTCAAAGTACTAAGGAAAGCAAGTCATTTGGAATGGGCCGAAGAATGTGATCGTGTCTTCTCAGAACTGAAAACATATTTGAGCACTCCCCCTGTGATGGCGAGTCCAAGCAGTGATGAACATTTGAGATTATACTTGGCTATATCTGAAGTCGCAGTAAGCACAGTTCTGATTACCATTAGAGATGATTTTCACAGGCATGTTTATCATGTGCGTCATTCTTTGGTATCAGCAGAGACTAGATAAATTCTTATTCTCAGGAACAAATATCATGGTGGAATATGAGGCCGTACTATCGAGAATGAACCTGGCCCGAAATATGGGAGTTGCTAAAGTGCGAATGTTCTCAAATTCCAAATTAGTTGTGGAAAAATTTGCGGGAAAATTTGATACTCATGAGCCCATGATGAAATTGTATCATGCCAAGGTCATGGAATTATCTAAGAAGTTCAACGAATTTTCACTTGACCATGTACCGCGGGAACGGAACAAGGTTGATGATGCATTGGCCAGGTTGGCTGCAAGTATACCGAACATAGGGCCGGGTACTGTATTGGTCCATATTCAAAACCGTCTTTCAGTCGAGATCCGAGTGACCTAACAGTCGATTGAAGAAATCGGGGCTTTATGCCATGAACTTCAGGGCTTAAGCATTGATGTCACTGAAACTCTAGGGGAATTCACATGGATGTACCCCTTCATTAAATATTTGACTAATGGCTAGCTTCCTGAGAACACTTCGGAAGCTAGAAAGATTGAATTTCGAGCCAAAAGATATGTCTTAAACAACGGGCGATTGTTTAAGAAGAATTTCGAGGGACTGCTTTTTCGATGTTTTCCTCTATTAAGGCTGAAGCTGTCATGATTTATGTTCATGAATGAATATGTGATATCAATTCAGAGGCTCAATCCTTATATCACCGTATCATCAGAGCCGGATACTTTTAGCTAACTTGAGCGATGCGCTGTCTATCAATATCATGCTAAGATCCCACAGCAGCCAGGGGATCCCTTATCGGTGATCTCGCTCCCCTGTCCGTTTGACAAATGGGAAATTGATATTTTGGGACCGTTCCCTAGATCGGTAGGGCAACTAAAATTCTGCATTGTGGTAGTCGAGTATTATACCAAGTGGATTGAAGCAGATTCTGTGGCCATAATCTTTGAGCGAGTTGTGAAGAATTTATTATGGAGATACATTGTGAGCCATTTTGGAGTGCCTCAGACTTTGGTATTAGACAACGAGCTCCAATTTCGTGGAACAACGATTCGGGATTTCTGTATCAAGTTGGGTATTACCCAAAATTTCTCGTTAGTGACTAAGTTGTAATATTTGGGAGGAAAATAGCCCGATCATATTTTTGAGGATTTATGGGCCTACAGGACTACAACCCGCTCTACGACCCTTGAATCTCCATGTTCCTATGTATACGGGTCTGAAGCAGTTAGTCCGGTGGAGGTGGCCATTCGATCATCTCGGATAACTCAATATGACGAGCATATGAATGATGAAAGGAGATCGTTGGAACTTGAGATAATTGAAGAAAATAGAAATATTATTTATGCGTGTATGTGTTCTTATAAAAGAACCATGAAACGGGCCCATAATAAACGTGTTCTACCTAGGAAATTCTCTGAAGGCGACCTCGTCCTTAGAGATATAAGGGTTCATAGGAACGTCGGGAATCTAGGTAGAAATGGGGAAGGACCCTATCGAATTTTGAAAAACTCGGAAGCTAGGGCGTATAAGTTAGAAACTCTAGATGGCGAAGAGATCCCGTAAACCTGGAACATCATGAATTTACGGTGGTATTTCTTGTAAACCTTTAATCATTAATGACAATTCTAAACCAAAAATATGTTTATGAAATTATGGAAAGAATGCAAACAAGAGTAATATAAACTATTTCTTGCTAGGTTAGTGACCGATCCTGGAGTTGGATTTTTTGGACGAGTCTGGACTGGTGACCGTAGCGGTTTATCTGTAAGACTCCCAAGTAACAGTGACCCTCTGACATGTCAGATGTTCATGTGCTTGAAGACTGCATCAGATAGGTCACAAAACTCCCAAAACTCACTACGACCTAAAGATCCTCTCCGACGGTTTTCACCCTTCGTAAATGGCTCTTATATTTCTGTATTCTGCCATGAGCAGAGATAACAGGGATGAAATTAGTCAATCAAAAAGCTAGTAAAGCCTGTCTTGAGACTTATGAAGAACTTGGCTCGATCGAAGCGTGTCGCATAATTTATACAGTACCGGGGCTTGGCTGAAGTTTTTCATGGGACTCATAAAGAATCGGGGCTACGCTGTTTGACACTATCATGATCACAGGGACACATCAAGATTGATCCTTGCATACATATGAGAATTCATGACTTACTAACGTTAGCCAAATCTCAACCTAAGTTATGAAAGGTGACCGAAGGGCTTAAGGTTAATGGTCAACCCCTAACTTACACTAGATAATCTTGAACGCTTGTGACAAACCTGAACTCATTTCGGTTAGTCTACTTAAATTCTAACATAAAAAATATGGAGGAAATCAGCCTTGTGTTTCATAAGGAAATGGGATATAAGGTACATAGAAACTCATACATATGCCTATTCTATTTGGCCCCCTTCCTTGTCTTGATTTTAATCCAGGCTTTCAACTCCTCAAGCCTCTTCTCCCTATCCTCGACCAACTCATTGACCGATCTCTCCATCAGGTCAAATAGAGGGAAGTTGGGGTCCTTATGCAAGGGAGGCTCATCAATAGTCGGGATCTCCTTGAAGCCTTCATCTTTGGTCAAGGGATCCATATGCTCCCAACGCTCATCTTCGGGGTCTAAACCAAATTGTTTAGCAACTTGACCCTTCATATTATCCATGTATTGGCAAACGCTCGACCCGTAAATGTTGCCCGCCAAATCAAACAGCAGTGGGGATCGGGAAAAGGCGAGGAGAGACTCCGGACTGTCCCTCTGTCGCATCCCGACTCTTGGCCAACTCCTCCATCAAGGCATCATTCTCTTCATGGGACCGAAGAAGAAGCCTATTGCTCTTGTTAGACAACTCTTGTGTCTGACGCTTACTCAGAAATCCGGACAGTTGCGGAAGTTGCAGCACCTTGAGCTTCCTTATACTTGGTCTCGAGTTCTGCTACATGAGAAGTTAGGAGCGAGGCTTGGGTGCCCGCTCCCAACAGCTCTCCGTTCAAATTGTCCCGCTCTTCCTGGACTGCTACAAGCTCTTGTTGTTTTATTTCAACTTGCCTCAAGGCTAAGATAAGTTGGTCTTGGATTTCCTTAGAGATCGAAGTAGAACTTCGGCTCAGTTGGATTGTAGAGGCTAGATTCAGGCCTTTTCTGTATGCCTAGAAGAGCAAACCAAAGTAAACAAAAATCGAAAGACACAACCTTTGACAAAAATCCAAAGTAATAAAACATAAGCAAAGCCTTGCCACAACCTATGATTCCTGATAGGCCACGACCAAATCCGGGATTGGGCCACCTAAATTGGCTAGGTTTTTCTTCCCCAGCAGCCTGTATTCCTCCAGCATGGCCTCCTTCCAGGATACCGAGTCTTCTTCGGCCCCGAGCTTTCATCACTGAGCTCACTATCTCATGAAATGCCTCTTGGACACACTCAGAACTAGATGGTGTTGGGGCCGATTCTCAATGGTGATCCCTTTCTTCGGGATTGGGGCTCTTGGCGGGTTTCCCGGTTTCCTCAGCCTCTTAAATTGCTTCGGGGTCTCTTCTTCAGCCACCCCAAGGGCATTGGGGGTCTTGATACGTTCTCCCCAATGTTCGAGGTCGGGAAAACGTCCTCTATACTTTTTGACCCCTGCAGTAATAATCGCACGATGTTAAGATCCATGGGAGAATTATTCCAGATCCTATACATGGCCAGCAGGCTCAATGATCGGATTTTCACCGATATCAGCACTTCTACCTCTGCCATCGTAGGATCGAGCCCCCTGCTACTGAACCCACCTACAGATTGCGAAGACCCCACGGGGGTCATTGATGCAGAGCTCGTTTGATATTACCCTAGAGTTTTTTCGGTATTACTATACCGTGAGAGCTCGTCCGACGTGGCTATGTATTATTTTCGGTATCCTCGTATATTTGTGTCACGATATATTTCTGTGGGTATTCTCGTAATTCGGATCTCCCGAGCTTACATATGAGCATTATAATGACATTTCTATCAATTTCGGGCAAATTCGTTCGCGAACGGGGCCAAAGGTACTTTCGTAATTTGGCGCCCGAGGAGCACGCCGGTAAGCTGTGGCGATATTTTTGGCTGTATGTTCAATATCTAGAGGCAAGGAGTAAATATGCGATGTTTTATGTTATTTTCTCATTGACATTTCCGACTAATTCTCCACCGGGATGCATGTACGAAGCTCCGGGACTATATCGCTTTTATTCCAATTTAATTGGATATTATTTAAGTACGTTGGGCTGAATCAAATGAAATTAGACTCTTGGGCCTAAAACTTACTAGTTTGGCTGGATTTCTCTATAAATATTAGTCTCAGGGAACTGAAAAATGGTTCAGACTGTTATCACACTCTCCAAGGCAAAATGTTCACTTAATTACATTCTGCCAGTCGAGACTTATTCAAGTATTCGCGAGTTTGTGTCAACCTGGTCGTAGTCGCGAGATTGTGCACTGTACTCCGTAGTCGCGAGCTTCTGCACTGCATCTCCGTATTTGCGAGATTCTGCACTGTCAACCGTTGTCGCGAGTTTCTGCACTGCATCTCCATATTCAAGAGATTATGCACTGTCCTCCGTAGTCGTGAGTTTCAGCACTGCATCTTCGTATTCGCGAGATTGTGCACTGTCGACCGTAGTCGCGAGTTTCTACACTGCATCTCCGTATTCGCGAGATTCTGCATTGTCCTCTGTAGTCGCGAGTTTCTGCATTGCATCTCAGTATTCGTGAGATTGTGCACTAACAACCGTAGTCGCGAGTTTCTGCATTGCATCTCCGTTTTAGCGAGATTGTGCACTCTCAACCGTAGTCGCGAGTTTCTGGAATGCACCTCCGTAGTCGCTATTTTTTGCCCTGTTCTCAGTAGTCGCGAGTTTTTGTGTACGGACTCCCGAGTTTCTGCACAGACTCACGAGTTTTTGACAGTAACTGCACAACCAAGTGTATTTGATCGTTTTTCATGCCGTTTTTGCCCGGATTACCACTATTTCTTCATTGTAATTGTATTTCTGGATTATTATAGTGGAAACCAAGGTAGAGCTCTGCTCTCCCAGGACGTAGGCCCACACATTGTGTGCCCAACCTCATATATCGCTCGCGTCCCCACAACAATTAAATACCAAATAATTAAGAAAACTTGACTGATCTAAAAATAAATATCCAAAATATTTTTAGACGAGATCAGTTTGACGCCGTCTGTGGGGAAGAGATTTCATCCCATTGAGAGCTTTATTGTTGTGTTTGGATTTCTGTTATCATGACTACTCTGAATTCTGATGATGATGTTTTCGATGAAGAGATTGAGGTAGAACTAATCCTCGTTCGAACGAGGATGTTACTGCATTACCGGGGGCTCAATCATCAATCCTGGAGGAGCGTCCTGCTCAAAATGTTCTTGTTCGACCCTCCCGGACGGGTTTTCATCCGGGAGGGCACCTATCTTTTATCCTCCCCCACCTCGGTGTTTATCAAGGTGTTGTGATTTCGGGAGAGTTGGCCGAGTTGATGTCCGTAATAATGCCCGTCTTTCGCCATCCGCGCGTTCTAGATCAACGGATCGAACCGAAACCGATGAAGATTTGGAGGAACGAATAAGTATCTTAGTTGCTCAATTAGAAGAGGTTGAAACACGAAGGAGAACCCGGAGGAACAATGTTACCCCGGGACTCGTGAACCGCAAGTGAATACTGATCATATTCCTGAACCGCAAGTGAGTACTGCGGCAACCGGAGAGCAGAATGATACTTTACAACGAATTGCGGATTTAATAGAACTGAAGTTTAAGGAGATGAATTCGATATTCAAGGATATGATTGGTAAATGTTTGGAAGTATATATTGATGACATACTGATAAAATGCCAGCACTGGAATAATCATATTCAATATCTGAATGAGTGTTTTGACATATTGAGAAAATATCGAATCAAATTAAATCCACTAAAGTGTGCCTTTTGTGTAAAGGAGGGAAAATTCCCTGGATTTATGGTATCAGAAAGGGGAATCGAGATGAATCCTGATAAGATAACAACCATCCGGGAAATGACTCCTCCGACAATTGTTAGAGAAGTCCAAAGATTAAGAGGTCTATTAGCATCATTGTATCATTTTATTTCACAATCTGCAGAGAGAAGTTTACCGTTTTTTCGAGTATTGCGTAAGACAAATCTATTGTATTGGGATGATGAATGCAGCATGGCCTTTGAGAGTCTGAAAGATTACTTGAGTAAACCACCATTTATGTCTCCCCCGTCCCCTGGGAACCATTGGGTTGTATTTAGCTATATCTAAAGAGGCAGTGAGTGCCGCCTTAGTCAGGCTTAGCGACAAAGAGCATAGGCCAGTGTATTATATCAGCAAGAAATTGCAAGGAGCGGAATCCCGCTATACAAATTTAGAGAAATTCATGTTGGCCATAATAGTTGCCTCCCGAAAATTAAGGCATTACTTCCAAGGTCACCATATTGCGGTCTTAACAGATCAACCTTTGAGAAGCGTACTATCGAAAATCGATGACTCTAGCAGGCTAGCAAAGTAGAATATCAAGTTTGGGCAGTATCAGATTGAATATATCTCGAGACGAGCTTTAAAGGCCCAGGTTTTAGTGGACTTCATAGTGGAAATGACTCGATCATAAGAATTGGGTAATGAGGAATACTGGGATGCATTTGTCGATGGATCAGTTTCCGCTGGGCGAGCTGGTATCGGCGTTTATTTTAAGGAAAGAAAGTCTGGTGAGGAACATGAATATATTGTAAAAATGCGCTTCTCTGCAACTAACAACGTCGTCGAATACAAAACCTTGATATTTGGTATTAACTTAGCAGTCGAGATCGGAATTGTTCGCTTGCATGCTCACTCCGATTCACAATTAGTAGTGAACCAGTTTGCAGATACTTTTGTTACCAAAGGTGAGCATATGTGGATGTACCTAGACAAGTTGAAGGAAGTGGCAAAAGGCATTAAGACATTCGTTCTTACATATATCCCAAGAGAGGAAAACACCCGTGCTGATGGTCTTGTAAAGTCAGCCACTATCTTAGAACTATCAGATGAGTAAAAAATAACGATTATGATCCATTATCAGCCATCCATCAGTCTGGCAGAGAGACAGACCGCCGAAGTGGCAAGCTTGGAACTTTCGAACGATACATGGTTTTTAGTAGATGCAGTAACTGATGAGCCATCTTGGAAGGATGTGATTGTCAATTTTTTGGTTAAAAAAGAATTGCCCGCTGATGATGGCGAGGCTCGCAGGACTATGCAAATGGCTACAGGTTTCATCTATGTAGATGAGAAATCATATAAGAAAAATATTGGAGGACCCTACCTTCGATGTTTATCCCCAGTGCAGGCAAAAGCCGTTTTGGAAGAAGTTCACGCTGGGGACTGTGGCGATCATTTAGCAAGTCAATCTTTGTCAATGAAAGTTAAAAGGGCCGGGTATTTTTGGCGAACGATAATAAAAGATTGTGTGAATTTTGTCCGAACTTGTTCTGCTTGTCAGTTCCACTCGAATGTGCACCATGTGCCGAGAACGACTATGAAACCTTTGCCAACAACATGTCCCTTTGATACTTGGGGCATCGATATTTCAGGTCCATTTCCGACCGCACCTAGTCAAAAGAAATTTTGCATTGTGGTTGTGGAACATTTCTCTAAGTGGGTAGAAGTCGAAGCTGTGGCCCTAGTCCTGGAACATGAAATTATAAGTTTCATTTGGAGATATATTATATGTCGATTTGGAATTTTCAGAATTTAAGTATCAGATAACGGAACACAATTCTCTGGGAAACGAGTTAACAAATGGTGCGAGTGCTATGACATTCAACAACGATTTACATCTGTGGCACATCCTGAAACGAACGGGTTGACGGAAGTTATTAATCGTATCATCTTGCAGCAGCTAAAAACAAGGATAGATGAATCTAAAGCCTCATGGGTAGATGAGCTGCATAATGTGATGTGGGCATATCGGACATCACCAAAGTCTATCACTCGATTTAGCCATTTCTCTTTGGTATATAGCTCTGAAGCCGTTTCCACGGTGGAGGTGACTATTCTATCCGAGAGAGTCATCGCTTACGATGAAGTATTGAATGAGGATATGCGAAAGTTGGATCTTCATTGTGTTGACGATCTCAGGGACAGAGCTGCCATGCGAATGGAGGTTTGTAAAAAACAGATGGCTAAAAATCACGATAAAAACGTCTGCCCTATGTTGTTTAAAGTTGGGGACTTTATTCTAAAAAAAGTGGAAGTCTCGAAGCATGTTGGTAAACTAGATCGAAAATGGGATGGCTCACATAGAGTGACGGCGGTGGTGAGAGAAGGAACATATAAGATTGCGAATATGAGCGGAGAGGAGTTGCCACGGACTTGGCATATTTCCAATTTGCGCAAGTATTATGTATAGACGTGACTCATCGATCTTTTTAAAAATAAAATTTCCCCTCTTTTTTATGGTCATATTCTTATTTTTTGAGTATCTTTTTTGACGACATGAATTCAATCGACTAGGGGACTGGTAAGATAGGAGTTTGTCCATTGTGTTTTAGTATGATGGAGGATGGAATAAAATAATAGGTTAGATTAGAAATGCGATGTACCGCCTGTCTTATAGTCGATCATTTTCAAACTCGTCAAATTAGATACTGTGTCAAAATACTTTGAACAGGATGAGTCTTTCTGTCCACGGCAGAATCGTCTGTACATATATACTGGTGGAATATGTCGAGGTGCCCGATTTATTATGAGATTGCCGCTTAGTACCGAGCATGTTTCTGTGGCAAAACGGGGTGCAAGTTTATACCCGACTCCTTGATGACACGCCGGTGAGGGTCGCGCCCTCGTCGGAGGTTGGTCCATTTCCGTAGTGGCCCCGGGTGCAAGTATATACCGGCGGTGAAAATGTGATGCCGCGGTGCAAGTGGGCACCGTGATGACCTCGGGTGCAAGTTTATACCGACTGGACAAAGTGATGACGTGGTGCAAGTGGGCACCGTGATGACCTCGGGTGCAAGTTTATACCGACGGGACAATGTGATGCCGCGGTGCAAGTTGGCACCGTGATGACCCCGGGTGCAAGTTTATACCGGCGGGACAAAGTGTGTTGACCCCGGATGCAGGTTTATGCCGGAAGGAAAGATCAGATTTTTCGACTGTTATTGAAATGGCCGAAGGTCAAACGCCGTTGTACGTGATCGTATCTACGATCTTCACTTGAATATGAACGATCATAATGGCCAAATACTCGCCTTATAGCTTCCTTGCTGTGGACTTTTACGCACACTTGGAGATATCAAAAATCAATAAATATTATTTATACGACAATCCGGCATCCATACCCTGAGCATCTTAAACTCAGGCAGCGCCGAGAGATTACTTATCTTTGATCGATAAATTATGTGGAAATTTATTATTATTTCGGAGGCTAATTTCTCGATTTGGAATATTCGAAGTTATATTTTTGTCAAAGTGTGGCGAGAAGTTAACAAGAAAAGAAAGTAATTTCTTATATACATTGGGAAATATAGAATAGGGAGAGACTAAAAAAGTGAAGGAACTATAATATTTGAAAGCTTATTTCTTTTGCTTCTTGGAACCCGAACCTTCACCAGGTTCGCTGGGGAGTTTCTTTACCAGCTTGATTGTCGGGGAGGGGGGATTAGTTCTTTTTTCTTTAATCTCCGCAGTGGTCATTTTCCTAGGGACAAAGCGCGCCATTTCAATCTCGTGGCTTTCCCGAGCTTCTACCACAATAGCGGGAGTATATATCGGAGGGTCGCGTTGACCCATTACCTCCTGATCTTTAAGGAGATCTCCCACGAGGGGACCCACCGGTTCCGGGAATAAGGAGGCCAATCTTCGAAATGCATCCGGTGGTGGGCCTTCTTCGAATTCGATCTCCTCCGAATACAACTGCTGGTGCAAGTACTCCTCCAGATTGAACTGGAGCGCCCCGATCGGATCCCGTGAGCAGTTTAATTTATCCTCTGCAAGCACAGTCTCGAACTTCCCGGAGAGACTGGATGGAGTCTTCCTTTCCCCTCAAGCGTTAAGGACATGCCTATGATTCTTTGTGTCTGGACACTCCCTCTAAAGAAATACATGATACAAGCTTTCGCATTCGCCACTGCCGCCAAATTCCGGAAGGTCGGGGAGTGTACAATAAAATCCCACACTAATATCCGGAAGGAGTCATTTAACTTGGACGGCAACCTAGCAGCTCGAGCCCCAAGACGATCTGCGGTAGACTCTCAATCCAGCTAAGCTAAAGCTTTGCTTTGGCTTCTAACGAAATCAAGGACCAACTAGCCTTAGCTCAGCGCAAGTTGAGATTAAATAGAAGGAGTTGGAATCGATACGGGAGGAGCGGGACCTTTTGAACGGAGAGCTGTTAGTAGCAGGTACTTAACTCTCGCTTGCCAGTTCTCAAGCAGTGGAGTGGGAGGCGAAACATAAAGAGGCCCAACTAGCTGCTAACTCCGCAACAGCCCACGTTTTGGAGCTGGAGCGCCAGATGCAAGAGCTATCTAACGAAAGAAATAGACTTTTCCTTCGGTCCCATGAGGAGAGAGATGTCTTGAAGAAAGATCGGGTTAGGGGCAAGGAAGCAACTGAAGGAGCGGTCCGGGAAGCCCTTCTTAGCTTTGGCCGATCACCGCTGATTTTTGCCTTAGCGGCAAATGTTTATGGATCAAACATCTTCCAGTACATGGACAACATGAAGCGCCAGATAATTAACAAATTTGGTCTGGATCCCCGAGATGAGCGCTGAGAGTTGATAAATCTCTTAACCAGAGATGAGAACTTCAAGGAGATCCCGACCTTGGATGAGCCTCCACTAGAGAAAGATCCAAACTTCCCTTTGTTTGACTTAATGGAGAAGTCAGTCAATGAGGAGGTTGAGGAAAGGGAATGGAAAATGGAGGATCTGAAGGCGTGGATCACAGAGAAGTTTGAGGAAGCAGACATGGAGGAAGGACAGATAGACTAGGTTTAGACCTTAGGTCCCCCTTCTGTATTTTGTTTATTGTAAATATTGTCTTTGAATACATTTCATTTCTTCTAAGTATAAGTTCGGGGTCCATACTGAACCTAGGTTGTTCAGTCACCTTAACTTAGTTCGGAATTTTGCTAGGCTTAATAAGTTAGGGAATCTTAATCGTATGAACAGATCACTCTTTATTCCATCCCTACTAACCATTATGAGTTTGGCGACGTTGCTTTGGTTCTTTATGAGTCTCATGACAAGTTTTATCGAAGCCCCAGTTCTAATACAAGTCTCATGATAGGCTTCGGTCAAGCCCCGGTTCTACATAAGTCCCAAGATAGGCTTGTGTTTGTACTTTAAGTGGCTAATTTTGTCCCTGTTATCTCATTTATGGTTAGGTACAAAGGGGCAAGAGTTATTTCCGAAGGCTGAAAGTCATCGAAAGGGAGATTAAGTTCGCAGTTAGTTCTGGGAGTTTTGCACCCCATCTAAGTACTTAGCAAGCATGAAAGCATCTGACTCGTTAGAGCGGTCAAAACTACTTGAAAGCCTTATGGATGGACCGATACGGTCACCAGTTCAAACTCGTCCAGAAAATCCAACTTCAAGATCGGTCACTCATCTAGCTAGAAATAATTTGTATTGCATCCATTGTAAATTTTTCATAATTTGAGAAACATTTTTATGGTTCAGAATGGTAAATAAATGTCAAAGACTTTACAGAAAATATCGCCGTAAGTTCATAACGTTCCAGGTTCGGGGGATCTCACTCTCATCTATTGTTTCCAACTTATAAGCTCAAGCTCCTAAGTTTTTCAAAACTCGATAAGGCCCTTCCCAGTTTCTATCTAGCTTCCCAACGTTTCTCTGAACTCTCACATTCCTGAAAACAAGGTCACCTTTTGAAAATTCCCAGTGCAAGACTCGCTTATTTGGGCCCGCTCCATAGTTCGTTGTTAAGAACACATGCGCGCATAGATAGCGTTTATTTTTTCTTCGATCATTTCAAGATCTAGGGATTTTATTTCATCGATCAAATGCTCGTCATACTGAGTTATCCGAGGTGATCAGATGGCAACCTCAACTGGACTAACTTCTTCGGACCCGTACACCAAAGAGAATGGAGATTCTTGTGTCGTAGAGCAGTTTGTAGTCCTGTAAGCCCATAAAACCTCGTAGATATGATCGGGCCACTTTCCACTCAAGTCTTCCATCTAAGTTTTCAATCCCTTCGGGATAACATTGTTGGATTCCTCCGTTAATCCGTTGGTCTGGGAGGGAGCCATTGACAAAAAGTACTGGGCGATGCCTAACTTGATACAAAGATCCCGAATAGACTTTCAGTGAAACTGTAGTCCATTATCCTATACGAACGCTCGGGGTACTCGAAAGCGGCTTATGATGTTCCTCCATATGAAATGTTTCACCACTTTCTCTGAGATAATGGCCACTGCTTCGGCTTCGATCCATTTAGTATAATACTCAACTGCCACAATACAAAACTTTCGCAGCTTTACTGATTGGGGAAAGGTCCGAGGATATCAATTCCCCATATGTCAAATGGACAGGGGAGCGGGATCACCGATAAAGGAGCTCCTGGCAGTTGTGGGACCGGAGCATGATACTGACAAGCAGCGCAACATTTGGTATATTTCTTAGCATCTTCAAGGAGTGTTGGCAAAAATACCCGAACGTGACAATGCGATGATATAAAGATCGGGCTCCAGAGTGGATACCGCATATTCCTTCATGATCATAAATCATGACGTCTTCAGCCACAATAGGAGATAGACATCGCAAGAGATCCCTCGAAACTCTTTTTAAATAATCGCCCATCACTCAAGATACATCGCTTAGCCCGGGTTTAATCTTCCTGGCCTCAGATGCGTTCTCAAGAAGGTGGCCGTTAGTCAAATATTTAACGAAGGGGTCCATCGACATGGGTTCCCCGGGAGAGTCAGTAGCATTAATGTTCAAACCCTGGAGTTCATGGCATAAAGGCCCAATTTCTTCAATTGATTGTTCCGTCACGGATATCTCGACCAATGGTCGATCTTGAATATCGACCGATACCGTGCCCGGTCCAATGTTTGGTATGCCTATGGCCAATATAGCTAATGCATCAGCAACCTTGTTCTATTCTTACGGCACATGGTCAAGTGAAAATTCACTGAACTTTTTTGATATTTCCAGAACTTTAGCATGATACAGCTTCATCGTGGGCTAATGTGTTTCAAATCTTCCTGCGAATTGTTCCACCACCAACTTAGAGTTTAAGAACATTCGCACTTTAGCAACTCCCATCTTTCGGGCTAGGGTAATTCCCAACAATACAACCTCATATTCCACCATGTTGTTTGTTCTAGAAAATAAGAACTTAACTGCAGAATGAATAACATCACCTTGCAGCGTAGTGAGGGTAATGCCCGCCCCTTTTCCTTTTAAGGTTGATCCATCAACATAAATAATCCTCTTGGTTTAAGAATATGGTTGATCGGATCATTTCGACCACGAAGTCAGCAAGAACCTTAGCCTTGATCGCCCTTCGGGGCAAGAATTCCAAATACATGGAGCTGATTTTGATTGCCCATTTTGCTAATCTCTCATTCAGATATGCCTTATTCAAAATTGCTTTCAGAGGTTGATCAGTATAAATATAAACCATTTGGCCTTCAAAATAATATTTCAACTTAGATATGGCCTTCTTCAACGCCAACATGAACTTTTCCAGAGTGGTGTATGTAGTTTCGGCCTATACTAGAGAGTGACTCACGTAATAAACAGGTCTATGAACGTCATCCCTAATGGTAACTAGAGCTGCGTTGACTGCAGCCTCTGATGCAGCTAGATATAATCCCGAAGGTTCATCGCAAGTCGGACTCACCATCAAACGGGGAGTACTCAAGTAAATTTTCAAATCTGAGAAGGCCATTCTTCCGTCCAATCTAGATGCCCGGGCCCTCTTGGGAGGTATCAAAGTTCGGCACGAGCTCATGTAGCACGTCTTGCTACTTTCTGATTCGCTTTTATAGATATAACTCCATGAGCGGAGAGAAACTTGAGCATCATATCATACGTAGAAGGGACCAACTCAAATTTACTGAGACTGGTTCGTCCTATAATGGCGTTGTAAGCCAAGTTGACTTTAACGACAATAAATTCCATAGTTTCAGTTCGGTCCTTGCATTGATCTCCTAAGGTGACTGGAATGATGCTCCTCTGGTCAAACGCCTAGAGGGTGATATTAGCGATAGGGAGATCATGACCAACAGCTCCCAACATTTCTTCTAGTTCGTGCTTCATCAGATTGCACAAAGCCCAGGTATCCACTAGGATCATGTGGACCCGACGGTTAACAATGATTCCAGTGATGATAAGAGGATCATCACATTGATAGATTATTCCTTCCCGATCAACTGCGGTGAAGGTGATAACGTCCTCAAAAGATGAGGACCATTCAGTTGGCTCGTACTTAACCATCTCCACATATTCGAATCTCTCAGCGGAGTCTCCACGTGTTGCTCTCTTTCGGTCCCTGTCCGATTTATTGATTCTTATGCCTCCGGAGATAACATAAATATCTACGGCTACTTCCCTCTCTCTAGGAACTGCCTCATTTTGGGGAGGTTGGGTGTCCATTTCAGCAGGTGGGGGAGTAGGATTCTCCTGTCTCCCACCTTCATTTTGGGGGGCTCTGCCGCCGCGGCTCCGCCATCTTCGTCTTAGGCCCTGGCAACTGTTCTCTCGACCGTGCTGGCCACTTGCATTTTCTGGCAGAGGTGACATTCAGTCCTCCGCTCTATCATTATCATTTCGGGGTTGTCCCCGATTTTCCCTGCCCCACGACCTATGACGATGGTCATCCTAATGGCCTTTTCGGGGCGATTAAGCTCTCTTGCCCTTAGGATCATCCTTTTTGGGCATGTCTTTTGTCATTGCTGCCATTGTCTCCTGCAGTAGCGGGTACTTCAATGTGGTTGATCGCGACTATGATGCAACTCACAATACACCCGATTGTCCTCCTTCTTCGGGGGGACATTCTTCTCCGTTACAGTCGCTACTTCTCGCGGCTGCTTCTTAGGGTAAGAAAACCTATGATCACCTACGGGCTTAGAATTCTCGTTAGTCTTCCGGTAACCTGCTCCTAGCACTTCATCCACCTTAATATACTTGTTGATTTTCTGAATGAGTTTTCCCAAGGTGGATGGTGGGCACTTAACCAAACTGACCGAAACGCCACATGGTCCAAAGACCTATTGTTGAATGTCTATTTTGTCCCTGAGCTCCAGTTTAATATCCCGAACGGTTCTATTGAATTTCTCCATGAAGGACCGGAGACTCATCTTTGCCGTGATATATTTTAGATTGTATAGTTCATGCCTGCTTCGTAGCGGTCCTACATTAGGAGCGAACTACTCAGAGAAAGCAATAATAAACCCACCATACGACTGTATCGATCGGGCCGGCAAGTTTTTAAAACAGGTCCGGGAATCGCCTTGTAATCCTGCTGTGAAGATGCGACACTTCAATGAGTTAGAGGCTCGAACCGTTCCCATTCTCAACTCAAAATCTGCGACGTGATCGATAGGATCTCCGTCGCCTCCGAACGTCGGCAACCCCTCAGGGTTGCGATAATGTCGATCTGGGATTGTCGCCCAAATCTCTTCAGAAAATGGGAGCATCAAATCTCCAATGCAGCGGAAACACCTCCAGATTGCTGGGATGACGCTTGTGTTATATGTAGATTATGCCACAAGTCGTCATCCTTGCTCCGCCTGATCGGGGACTTCATGGCCCTGTTAAATAAACCAGGATTGTGCCTAGGATCTGGCCCACAATCCTTCTGCGTACGCAGGGTCTCCAACTCCCTGGTAAGTTCGTCAATACGCCTTTGCATTCGTTCCTGATCAGTCCCAGGAACGGGAGTTGGAACTCTGGTTGGAGGAGGTGGAGTAAATCGATATCTCGGCCTCCTCATCATCACACCGCGCCTTATAATCTCCTCTTCATCGGAACTGCTTGCTTCAGGGTCACTCTCATACCCTCTGTTTTCTGTAACATGGTTTGTAACAGCCGGTGGTTCTGTTCCACTTCTCTCCGAGGTAATCTCCAATACTACTTTCCTAACAACAGCTTCCAGATCCTGCAGAAAGAATGTTGGGGCTGGAAGGCTGTTGGGAAGTACATCACTATCGTTCGTCGAAGTTCCAGTTGTCATGCCTTTGCTTATCGCATCCCAGGGAGAAACCTCAAATGGGGATTAGAAAATCATCCCGACGGACGGCGCCAAACTGTTGTAGTCAAAAGAAGAGGGGTACCAACAGTCGTCCTGTTTATAATAGAACAAACTCGGTTTGAATTTATTTAAATGGGGGAAACGATTAAAAATGAAAGGAATAATTGACACGGAAAATTTAGAGTAGAAAACCCTTGGAAAAAGGAGAAAAACCACTTGACTTAGAGCTAAGAAAGCTCTTAGCCGATTCTTTAATAGAATAGTTCATTTTACAAACAAGAGGGCTTATGAAAATGACGAGGTAAGTAAGAAAGCGCTAAGAGGGTAAACCAGCAGAGTGTTTGTTGATCTTGCGCATCCAAAATGTCATGTTTCATTCCATCGTCAAGCCTCGTATTTATAGAGTTGAAATTGCGTGTAACCCACGCAATGTAACCGCCTCTAACAAGGTCGTTTTCTCATGCTGGAAAACGTGGATGGGCCAGAAGTGCAATCTGCGTGATTAGGCCCGAAGCGCAGAAGACGTGATTAAGCCCAGAGCGCAAGACGTGTGGGTTGTAACTGTATGGACCGATCCATCGGATCGGTCCCCCGAAGTAAAGGGCAACATGCAGTGCTGGCTTTCGGTCTTGACTACTAAGTATTGGGCTTTTAACCAAGTGGGCTTTCGGGTCCAGTTATCCTTGTTGGGTCGAATTTCCCGTAGAAGATGGATTTGGGGCCTTCATGTTCAGCTTGTGTCACCTGGGAGGACCTGTAATGGCTTGAGCCTTATCTAGTTCGGGATACAGGGTTTCGAAGCTCTCATCACCGGGAGTTCAGTTCTGAGATGAGACAATTTTTTGGAGTGGATCAGATAGGTGTAAGTACTGATTCACGGTCGGACCAATTTCAAAAAGCATGCTCCAATATCACAATAGATATATGTATAATTTAAATACAATTATTCTAATAACGAAATGAAATACTAAATCACTTCTTTACACATTGTATCAACCTTCAATAAAATATATTTATAACAAATGTCAACCCTAAAAATAACATAATAAAACCATATTAAGAAATATATTGATCTCGTCTAAAAATGTTTTAGAGTGTTTATTTTTAGATCAGTCAATTTTTAATTACTCGAAATTATTTTGTTATGAGGACACGCACGATATACGAGGTTGGGCCCACAATGTGTGAGCTTACGTCCTCGGGAGAGCGAAGCTCTACCTTGGTTTCCACTATAATAATCAAATGATACAAGTACAATGAAGTGATAATAATATCACGGGTGAAAACGGCTCGAAAAATGGTCGAAAACACTCAGTCGAGCTCGAAAGGCTCGCAGTCGCGAGTTGTGGTCAACAACTCGCGAGTGGCACAACAAGTCGCGAGTAGATCATCACTGCAATAACTCGCGAAGCTGGCTGGGGTAGCGATAAGTCGCGAGTACGCGTTGCGGAGCGACAACTCTCGAATGAGACAACAGGTCGTGACTATGAGCAATAAGTCGCGGATCCGAGATGAAAAGCAACAAGTCGCGGATCTACAGTGTGCAGAACAACAATACTTTACCTTGGGAAACATGATAACAGTCTGAACCCGTCCAAATGCACTGGGGCTTGTATTTATAGAGAAATCCAACCCAACTTCACTTACTTGAGCCCATGAGCCCAGTTAACTTCACTTAGCCCAAAACACTTAAATAACCTCCAATTATAATATGATAAATGTCACGCTGATCTCGAAGTTTCGGGAACCTATCCCGATCGAGATATTAGTCGGAAATACGATGAGAAAATACCGAAAAACCTCGCAAATTAGTTCTTTGCCTCCAAGCAGTGAATACGCAGCCACATAACATCGTTGCACCCGACCGATGTGCTCCCGGGTGGCAAATTACGAAAATACCCCTGACCCCATCCGGGCCGAGATAACCCAAAACATCTCAAAACGCCTACAAAACGTGGATGAAATTCTCCCCATTAATCTATATTCTATTAATGTAAAAAAATACTTAAAATTTTTTTAAAAAAAACATGTAATCATAATTTAATCATTGATAATTTATATAATATTTAAAATTCTTATTATTATACTATTGAACTGAGTGTGCAATTTTTTCAGCTTTTTCGGCCAAGTAATATTGAATTAAAATGGTTTTATGGAGGTCTGTTTTCTAAGAACTCGAGCGGGTTCTTAAAATGTTGCCACACCGCACATAAGAATTCCATCCTATAAGTTTATCCATCCTTCTATTCGACACTGATTTGCAGGAAATGCTACAAAGGTTTAGTTGTAGTTTGTATGGTAACTTTTTATCTTGATGGATCCATATAATAATTCATAGTTTAATTTCGACATTAATCATCTAGAGTCATCAGCACCGTCTAGTGGGAATCGGAAAGTTGGGTGAACTTACCCGGAATCTACCGACTACAATAGCATTCACAACTTAAGTAGTTTTAACAATTCGAACACTGAGAATGCATCATCTAGTGGGAACCTGTCAACTTCCCAAGGAACAGTAAGTGACAAAGTTGTGCATGTACTTTTTATGTGTAGTATTCATGCGTCTTTCGTATAGTTTTTGCAGACGAAAACAATGGCTGATAGGATTACTGAGATTCTATATCGGAGTTAACACAGCGGAAGCAATTCCTGAATTCATCATTACGATGAATAATATGAAGAACACCAAAAACCCGAGAGAATGATCTTCATTCTGATCGTAGGAAGATGGCCAGATGGGAGCTGAACGTATTCTCCTTCTTACTCAGATGGGGACCACACCTCATATTTATAAATGAAGTTTGGACTAATTGCAAATCCACCCATCAAGAAATTGCAATTGAGTCCTCAGGAATTCCATACATTAATAATTGGCCCTCACATTATAATATTAAATGACTATGGTCTATATCATAAATTGATCACCAAATTAGACCATTAACCTTATTACGGTAACAATAAATGTGATCAAATACTTATATGTACGTCCACATGCATAATAGTATATCTAAGAATACAACACATAATATTTAATCCACATTATTAGAATAAATATTCTAACAATCGCCCTCTTGAAAAAATAGTTATGTGCTTACCAAATATTCCCTTTCAATCACAATATATTTACCGTACAAAATGTGCACAACGAATATAGTCATTTAAAAACATCTCGTCCATTAGTCTTATTAATACAGAGACTGAAGGAGTAGTCATCGCAAAACATCAACTCAACCCTCATCAATCATAAGTACTAACGCAACTAAATGACATAGGCAAGTTAGTGTATGCCATGAAAATTACATGCTAAAGCTATCATGCATGTGTATTTTCAACTGGTCCAATAAACGTAATGAGGTCGGAGAAGAGTTCTATATCAACATGAAACCAAACAAAATGTCATGACCAAAACAATGTTGAACGTTTATACAAATGAAAATGAATCAAATAGCTTTCTATCAATATTGTCGGACGATAAGTGTCCATTTATCATTCCGACAATTATATCTCACTTCAAACTGTTCAAAATGAGGAGAAATCGAAAATAACACTAAGTGAACCAGAAAATCTTCGAGCAATTCAATCTTAAACGCCCTCAATTTTCATGACCACTACTGCATACTAATAATATGCTCCCTTATATTTCCATCACTCTTATACTTAGTGGTGACAAGTTTGCGTAAAGCAACACTTATCTCCGCCTTATCGCTTTTCAGAAAGCGTTGCTCAAGAGTTTCAAGAAAAATTGCAGCGTTTTGTTCCTCAGACATAGTGTCCAAATAATTATGAAATTGCATTCCTCATTATCGTTAGACTTACGCGATTTGACCTCTCCTACTTCTCGTACAAAAGTTTGTCATCAACAGAACTTTTATCCGAAAGAGAAGGAGGTCGAGGACACCGAAATGCGTAATCCAGATCTATGCAACTCATAACAAACATAATTTTATTTTCCCAGACTTTGAAGTTTGTGCCGTTAAGCACCGGAATGCTGCTCAGTGATGCAAATATGTAATCAACATTAACCATATTGCCTGAATGTAGAGAACGATAAATGATTAGCTCACAATAAAAATCAGTGAATACTTAAAATGACATAATAACAAATTAATCCGACCAAGTTGTATCAATCTTTGGATTGTACTACAACTCGCTAATGATCAATCTGTTTACACCGATATAGTATGATAATAAAGTCCGGCCAAGTTAATAACCTTCCTTTGGGCCGATTAAAAACTCGCAATGGATAAATTGATATATCATCAACACTAATCAATAAATGTGATTACTAACTAAACATGGCCAAACAATAATCTACATTTGGATAGAATTATTGCCCGCATGTAGAATAGTAACTACTAATACCTTAATAATTCAACAACACAGAAAAATCGCAACGAAAGAGATTACTTAGGCAACAATATCGTTTTAATTTTTCATAATAGAATTAAAAAATGTAATTTCAAAATTGAATATGTTATTTCACTAATACCGTAATAAATAGTATTTTATTACGAACTTATGTAAATCAATTAAATATATTTACCAAAATGATTTTCTAATATCCAAATGAAAATTAAATAAATAATTGATTTTCTAAATAAATGCAAAAAAATGCATTTATTTAATCATAAACAATTAAATATTCAAATTAATGAAAATAAATTAATGATACAAACAAATGCCCATAAATGCACACAACAAATCATGCAACGTTACATTTAATGCATTAAATTTTGTGCAAGAATTTGAATAGTTTAATTGTAATGAATTAATTTTACAGATACGAAATCGAAGTAGATTACGTGGCATGAAGTCATCTTAACACCATGTTTAAATCGAAATGAATTAGACACCATCTCCGGCCGAGTTTAATTGTAATGAATTAAATCGAAATCGAATTAATTCTGTAAAATCATTCTTAACACCATTTTACAGAATTCTGAATTTGCAGCAAACAAGTGGCATGAAGTCATCTTCAAAATTCCGTAAATCATTTTTCTTCCAAAATCCAATTTCAAATTTCCTTCTTTACTCAAAAACAAATTTTCAGAATTCTTTAGAAATGAAATTCTGAAATTCGTAACTTCAAAATTTTCAGATTTCCTTTTGAAATCGAAAGGAAACATGTTTATGAAATTTGATGAAATCATTCCTATATTTTCTAATTTCCAAAACTTTATGAAATCCATTTGTACGAATGAATTACAGTAATCTAATCAAGGCTCCGATACCAATTGATAGGATTACTGATATTCTATATCGGAATTAACACAGCGAAGCAATACCTGAATTCATCATTACGATGAATAATCTGAAGAACACCAAAAACCCGAGAGATTGATCTTCATTCTAATCATAGGAAGATGGCCAGATTGGAGCGGAACGTATTCTCCTTCTTACTCAGACTGGGACCACACCTCATATTTATAAATTAAGTTTGGACTAATTGCAAATTCACCCATCAAGAAATTGCAATTAAGTTCTTAGAAATTCTATACATTAATAATTGACCCTCATATTATAATATTAAATGACTATGGTCTATATCATAAATTGATCATCAAATTAGACCATTAACCTTATTACGGTAACAATAAATGTGATCAAATACTTACATGTGCGTCCACATGCATAATAGTATATCTAATAAGACAACACATAATATTTAATCCACATTATTAGAATAAATATTCTAACAATGGCAGCTTAGAAGATGATCCTGAACCGGAAATGACGTTTGAAGATGAAAATGAAACCGAGACTCTGCAGCCGAACGACAATCGAAAGCCAACCAGAACCGTGCATACTAATAGTGTTTTAGTTAGACGACTACAATGCGTGGAGGAAATGAACTTGAGGTACATTCATCTAGCAACCCATGGGACGGAGGTGACAATGTATACCCATTTCAAAACGTCGTTACATGAAGTACAACTTTGATGAATCACATCTAGTTGTTATGATGAAGTTCAAATATAAGTTTCATCTACGGTAGGTACTATGTTTCACACTTCTTATATTCGTAGACAGTGGCAATACATAATTATAGAGAGTAATTTAGATAAATGGTTATTAGATGTGTAATTGGTACATGTATGTTTCATCTACGAGCCATTTGTTGGGCTCGTGACCGAATTTGGCATATATCGGTGTACGAGTACGGGCATACATGCGACAACGTACTGTTAGAGAAAGGTCACCGTAATGTTTCGCGGAATTTTATTACGTACGAGATAAAAACATTAATCAGAAATGACAACAGTAAGGGTTAGTTGTGGTTGTTGAAGGATTTATCAAAACTGTTTTTATTGTTTTGTTGTCCATTTATGTAGGAATCAAAGTTCAGACACATATAAGCGTGAATTATAAATTGACTATAAAGTATGACCAAGCTTGCTACGCGTTGAAGCGTAGCTTAGAGATAGTGTACGGTTCGTAGGAGTTTTCAATGAAAAATTTGTCATCATTATTTCATGAAATGATTCTTAGGAACAATGAGACTATTGTACTATGGCATCTGTACGAAACAATAATAGGCTCTCTGAACTATATGATTTACTATGTGTTTTGAGTTTTTAGACCCAATATAGATGCCTATCAATTATGTGATCCAGTTCTTTCGGTTGATGCGACCCACTTGTATGAAATGTTTGATTTAGTTGGTACCACCATGTTAACCTTTTGAGAACTTATATCATCTTATTAACAATTTGATATTTTTTTAATAGGTACAACAATAAATTGCTTGTTGCCGTATGGTAGGATGGTGGTAGTCATGTTATTCCCGTGGCGGTCTGGCAGACATTGAAATTTATAAAGCTTGGAAATAGTTTTTGCAAAAGCTTGATAGCTATTTTATTGGGGAATGTGAAATATGTGTTATTTCTGATAGAATTGCAGGTATATTGGAAGCAGTGAATGATATGACATCTTTCTAGAACGACCACTTGCATCATCGATGATGCCTTCGATATTTTTGCTCCAACCTGTACAATGCATTCAAAAGCACAAAGTTAGAACGGATTGCATAAAGAGCATGTGTACGGTCAAAGGGGTATAAAATGAACCATGAAATGATGGAGATTTGTAGTATTAACCCGATGCATGGCACTGCCTTGAGGAGATTAGGAGAAGGACAAAGTCATGTGGACTCTTACGCACGACTTGGGCAAATGTTATGAAACACTAACCATAAACTAGGTCGAAGCGATTAATAGAGCTCTGAATCCCACACGTTGTCTTCCCATTTATAAGGTTGTGACGTTCTACCTGATGAAACGAACATTCATGGAGTAGAGGCAGGAAATTGCTAGCGTGACTACGAACACGGATGTCTTCACTGCTGCGGCGCAAAAGTTCTACCATCATACTAAGAGAAAAACATATTATCACGCCATAAAAATGTGGGACGTTGATCGACTTGTAGTCGAAGTAGAGGTCGAAAATGACAGAAACAATAAGTCATATATTCATATTGTTGATCTTTCAGAAGATGAACATACATGTGTTCTAAATGGTAAATCTATAGGATTTCTTGTTCACGTACGATCAAAACAACCAAAAGAATTGGTGACAACCATAATTTAATAACCCCTCTTTATTTCAATAATAAATGGCCGAAAAAGCCCAATTTTTATCTTAAAAACGAGTGAGTGGGCTATTTAGAAGATTCTTTGTAAAATTGGGTTCTAGCCCAATATTTAAGAGCATTGAAGATAGGCACGACGTCGATGTCGGAAATTTTTTTCGGATTCCATTCTCCAGCCATGGACGACCTTTCGGCGTACTACGTTCCTCCTGTACAACATTCTTATTACGAGCCTACTCCAACGCCGCAGCCTCCGCTTCCTGGGACGGTGAATGCTTCTCCCCCTCTAGGGGTCCAGTCCCTTCACATTCAGCCCCAAATTTTGCCGTATGCTCCGCAAGTATTCGCACATTCGTCCCAGGATATGGTCCGCACTCTATTCATCGCTGGCCTTCCGGAAGATGTAAAACCGAGAGAAATTTATAATCTTTTCCGTGAATTTCGTGGGTATCTGTCGTCTAATCTCCGTCCACCAACTTCAGCTAACAGTCAGGTTTGAGGTTTTGTTTATTTTTTTCGTAATTATGTTTATTAATGCCCTAGTCTTGAATTAGTTTATCATTGGGTGATCTTCTTTGTTTTGGAGATTCTCGATGATGTGAATTATGTTAAACCCGTTTTCCCTTGTTAGTTTCTTCTTTCAAAGTTGGACTGTCTTATGATTTTTTATTGCATAACTGACTCCCAGTAAAAAATGTTCCTCTGGGAGTTTGGTTTTAGTACAGGTTCTATAGCAGTTCAGGATGCTGAAAGTCTTACTGAATTACGCTTGGAAGTTTATTATTCTGGATTAAGTTTAGTTAAGTGGACCTTTTGTTTCAGAAAATTATATTCAACTGAAATGTTTTCCATGTGATTTGTTCTTTTCAGGCATTTGCTTTTGCAACTTTTGTGGATCAACAGTCAGCGTTACTGGCTATGCATGCTTTGAATGTAAGATTCTCCACCATTGTTGTCTTGCAGTCCCCATGTGTATGATTTTTTCACCGATTCTTCTTGGATACTTATAATGGGAGACTTTCATATTTGCTTGATTGGTGCAATCACTTTGGTTATATGAAGGACATGTTTCCACTGGAATATGCAAGGTGCTTTATTATGTCACAATGCCCATGAGACTCTGGTTAAATTTCTGCGCCACTTGTGACTTGCGGTTGATTGTTGTCCATGGTAGTCAGTTGTCCTGAATGTTTTTATGGTTTTGGATGAGGTTCTTATTACAGTTTTCTCTGGTCAATGAGCTATTGTTGTAGAATCAAATATAGTTTATGAAGTTTAACTTTGATTCAATAAATTTCCTGACAATATCTTTACAGGGGTTGGTCTTTGACCTTGAAAAAGACTCTGTTTTGCATATCGATCTCGCAAAATCCAATTCTAGATCAAAGAGACATAGAACAGGTACCCTTTTCTGTAAGCTACTTAAATTCACCTCCGCTGTGTTATTTTTCTTCTGAAACTGTGATCGTGGATACCAGAAGAGGATATGCAAGGCTCAGAAAAAAAAATTAAAGGGTCTGCTTCTTTCCACAATGAATTCGAAGCAGGTTAGTCATACTTTCTTGTTAAGATATTCAGTGTGTTTTCTCTGAGTTTGACTTATACCTAAAATTTTGATATTTATGAGTGTTGGCTGCACTTGTTGATCTTTCGGGGTCCTAGCTAGTAAGTCACATGGATGAAACATTATTTTAAGAGCTTACATTACACATGTTTGCACGCATGGGCACTAGCAGCTGCTGGCAGTTTTCACATCACTGGAGTGGGTAGTTCCGCTTACAACACAATTGCTTATCCTTCCACACAAAGGTCATTTGCACACGTTAATTTGAATTCGATGAATCACGCAAATGCAATGCTTGGGAGACAAGTTGAAATACATGCAACAATATTTGTTCCTGGAAGTCTCTCTGTTTGAGGATCCTATTTGAAATGTTGTATTTTTTCTTCCAGATCTAGGATTGCTGATGATCTATCTGTTGGTTTGATTGGTGGAAAATCGGTAATTGACTACTTAATGTAGTTGCTCAATTATTGATCTGTTTGAATCCATCCTATTTACCATTTGATTGAAGAAAAAAGTGAAATATGCCAAGGTTACTAAACGGTTGTTGTGGAAAATCAGTTTATAAACTCATTTTGTAATCCTGGTGTCACGTTACTTACTTTTTCCTCACATTTTCTCACTTTGTTTAGAAAGCATATGACAATTTATGCATAAACTCCTACTGTATTCTTATTGTATCAAATTTGCAGAACAATACTCCATGTCCAACACTGTTTGTTGCGAATCTCAGCCCCATCTGCTCAGAGGAAGAATTAATGCTGTTGTTTTCAAGGTCACCAATAATCTTTGAAACAATATGTCATTATTTCTCGCCTGTTTTAGCATGTTAATTTTGAGTATGGCATCTTTTATCATTGAAAATATATGAGAAAGTGAACACTAAACTAAGGAGACCATAATGCAATTAATTTCTTGTTTTGAGTAACTTCAACAACATTTGGATATTTTCTCTTGATGTCTTTTGTGTGTTTTTTCTTGTATAGATGTCGTGGATTTTTAAAACTGAAGATGCAAAGTACATATGGAGCTCCAGTTGCATTTGTCGACTTCAAGGTATAGTCTTTGGTTTACAGTTGTAAAAGTGGAACTGAATATGCAAATTAGGTATGAGTAGCGGCATTTTGAGAATATTTGATGGGGTTTTCAAAATGCAGGACACTTCGTGTTCAACTGAGGCTCTTAGTCATCTACAAGGGACAATGATCTACTCAACTAGTGAAGGAATGCGGCTTGAGTATCCTTTTAAGTATAGATTGTCTTATTTAGTTGCAGTGATTGTTTTTAGCTATATGATGTCCTTAACCACTTGTGATCAAGATATGCAAGATCTCGAATGGGACAACGTAGTAAAAAGTCGAGGTGATATAGAGAAAGAAGTTAATTTATTTGGATTGTATGTAGAATGTCAATACCTCCGTAACCATTACCTGGTAAAGGGGACGCCACATTTACAGGTGCGCAAGGTACAATTTAAAGTCCTTTCACTCTTTACACTAACCCTCTCCTTTTATTTATATTAAGAATCGGTGAAGTAAAAATGTGGAAAAAATCTCTTTAATTTTTCAACAAAATGGTATATTATTTTTCATCAAATTTGATATTTAAAATTGTTGCGACTAACTGCCAAATTAGTCTCATTGTTACACAGTACAAATGTTGGCGGTTGAAAGCTCATTTTTTGAGCTAAAGGAATTTCATCGGTAACATTGTTTGAATAATAAAATAAATATCTTTGTTTCTCAAATTTGATATTTTAAATTGTAGCCAAAATTTTTATTCTGGTGTACAAATGCTGGCAGTTGAAAGCTCATCTTTCATCATTTCACCACATGTTGTATTTATTTGTTTAAATTAACATAATAAGTTTAAATAAAATTTGAACCGAGATGGATATGTTTGTGAATAAATAATTAGTTGTTTGTTGAATTGTGTTCGTGGATTTGATATAGAAAAAGTGCTCAGCAATTGTTTGTACATGTTTGAGGGTTATCAATATTGTTGTTTGGGGTTGTATAACATTTTTAGAAATCGTTAGACATCGCATACTTAATTGGTTGATAGAAATGTTCTAAATTTAATGATTTTTAGTTTGGAATGAGAAATCATATCTATTTTAACAATTTCACAATTTTATTTTAACTCATATTCAAGGAATGTGGTGATCATAATTTTTGAAATCGGTTCGATGGATGAATCGTAAATATCTTCTATTGGTCGAATCGGAAGGTTGGATTAGTTCCAACCTGTTTTTAAAATATATATATTTGCAATATTATATATTATTTAATAATAAAATAAATTTTAAAATATTATTTTTTCCGATTAAATATTGGACAAAATATAGGCATATTAGGTTAAAGTTGTGACCCAATAGGTACAATTCTTGTTAGTTGAACCGATTTTGATCGGTTTTAAGCATTTAGATCATGATTGACTCGTTTTTTGTTGACGTTGTGCGATTTTGAGATGAGAACATGATTCGGAACGGATCATATTGGTGTCAACACCGTTTCACAGTTGGATCGGTTGAATAGGCCGATCCTAACATGTTTCAAAAACTATGGTGGTGGCTCAAAAGCGCTGATAAATTTTATCAGAGAAATATTAGTAATCTTAAAAAATTCTATGGAAATTATTATAGGAATAGCTCGTGCAAAGTTGAATGTGTATAATAAGTAATAACTTTGACTTTTTTTGAACGGAAGTAATAACTATGATTGCATTGAGGAAACTATAATTCTTTTCAATAAAGAAAATCATTTGCTTATTTAGAAGTTTGGAAAATCTTATAGATCAACCCAGACAAAAAATCTAATTGTATTTATTTTAAAATTCTAAACTATGTCATATTTAGGTCATGTTTTTCTATTTTGTCCAAATGTGAGTTTTGATAATGATATTTCTAGGACCGAGATTTGTATGCAAGTGGGATTTGGAATGAGTGTTGCATCCTCGGTGCAATCATCATAAGTTTGTGTCTCTCGGTCGATTATACCATTCGATCAAGCCATTCGGCTATCCCTAGATTTCTATTTATAACAATCTCACACTTAGAGTTTGATAATACATCACTATTAGATAGTCTGTCTAACATATATACATCAACATGATATATTTTGAGAGTTGAATCACTCTCACTTCCTAACTACGAGGTTAATTCCCAACTATCCAAGATACTCGTTCACCAAATTACTTCTTGAATCAAGCTTAAGCTTAAGTTTGTCCCTGACTTAACCGAAGTGAGAATATGTCAACTTCCCAAGATCGATGTCTTGGCTTCCATAGACACTACCTAGTCTTTCAGAACGAACTCCACTGCTCACAAGCTTCATCACCCTTCATTGTATAACCATTAAAGTTAATGGTTCTTGTACTTCGGTGAACTTTCACTTTCCAGATTGACAACTACTTAACACGTGGACCGTAGTCCTCCAATTATTCGTCAATGTTCCAAGAAAAAAACCTAATTGATCATCATTGATTCTATTCTCCATCAATGCAATGTCTAACAACATGAACATGGTTGAACTCATTCAAATGTTTGAAAATTGAACAACCTTCAGTCATATTCAAGATGTACAAATTTCAAGCAAATTGCACAAAATTTCCATGTAATAGCCGAGAAAAAGGTACGACGAAACAAATAGTAGGGAATGTAGCGGTAAAGTCTAGACGAGAGATAATGAGAGATACGGGAACGAAAGAACGTAAAAGGGAACGAAAAATAGAAAAGTAAAGAAAAAGATAAAAGAGGGGTCAAAAGCAAAAGAAGGAGGGGTCAAAGTGTGAATTAGAAAAGTTAGGATGTCTATAAATAGGGGTGAAGAGGCCCAAAAACGAGTTAATCATCATTAAGACCCGAAAATTCGAAAATTCCCGCAAAGAAGGAAATTATCGCGGATTTTCCCATGCATGTATTTTATCGCGGATTTTTGGATGAACATATTGTCGCGGATTTTCGTTGAAGAGTAAATTGTCGCGGAAATTGAACATGTGTAAATTATCGCGGAAATCGTGATCAGTGCAGTATTATCGCGGATTTGATGATGAAGAGAATTATCGCGGATTTCCTTGATGAAGAGAATTGTCGCGGAATTTGGTTCCAAGAGTAAAATTATCGTAGATTTGGAGTTACAACATTGAATTATCGCGAATTTCGAGGAAAGAAGTAAATTATCGCGGAAATACTAAGTTTAAGTGTTTTCGTCGCGTCCCGACGTCGGATCGTGGGAGGAAAGGAACACGTAAAGTCTACGGTAACCACATAGTTAACAATAGGATAATAACGTCGAAATTCGAGTAACCGAAACCTATTACGAAATGCAGGAAAGTGTGGAAAGACTATAGCAAGCGAAAGTAAACGGTAAGCGGAGTGAACGCAATATAGTAAGGGAAGGTTCAGACTTAGGGAACGGGATTGAGTTAATAAAAAAGGAAGTAAGGATACGAATGAACGAGATAAATGATAATAAGACTCGGGGTAAGGAAGGATGGACCGTCCGACCGAACCCGGCATCGTGCCTAGTACACGATTCGCCAAAGGAAGGGCATGCCTGATGAAGGGAACGGTAAGTTCCAAAAAGGAAAAGATACGTACGAAGAGGGCAGAACGGACTCGGGTGGAAAAAGGGGTAGCGCCTAAGTACCCACCCGGGGAAGGGAAGCATATGGCCCGTCGAGTCATCCAACAGCTAACGGTTGGCTTGGGCGGGACATGCACCGAGCATATAATCTCGGCAACAGTAAAGTTAATGAATTATGGGAATGATAAGGGTAAAAGAAGAGGGAAATAAGGAAAACGATTAAGTGGAATGATTCACGTGTGCGTGTACGGTTTAATTAAGAAACGAAAAGATAACGTGTAGCGTGTGTGAAGTTTCCTTTAATAAATTGTGACCGCTTTACAGATTTTGTAGGTGACGCGGACGAGGTATGAGAGGGGAATGGGAAGAAGGTCGTCGGTTGTCCGGTGATAGAGTCCGGTCCTTTGGAGAATACTCTAAATTATGNAGAACTCTAGGACCGGGTACCCTGTAATGGGTGAGGCCCGATAACAGTTGGGCCGACTTAAATAATCAAAACGAACTCTTATAGCCCACTTACACCTTTAGGAAGAGCGGCCCGATGTTCAACACAGAGGACCGAAGATAACCTTAGTAAATAAAAGCGTTATCTGCCAGCTGGCTCCGGGATTCGGTCCGAACGGTTACAAAACGGTTACAGGCTCACGCGTTCCACGCTTCGGGCCCTATCACGTTTATCATGCTTCGGGCCCGATGACGCAGACCACGCCTCGGTCCCAGCCTCGTTTTACATCCTGCGATAACAACCTCTAACAAACTTGTCAGAGGCGGTTACAGGACGTGGATTACACTCGCCGGCGACTCTATAAATACAGGGCAAGACGAAGGAAATAACAGGACCCTTTGGACGCGGAAGAATAGGCTGTTACTCTGCCGGATTCTTATCGCTTTCTTTACCTCGTCATTTTCATTAGTCTGTCTTGTATAAACTTTGAGTTATTTCATTAGTGAGCAGGCTAAGAGCATAATCAGCTCTTGGTCGAGTGGTTTTCACCCCAGTTCACGGGGTTTCCACTATATACTGCCGTGCATTTATTTTGGTTTTTTAGCTTTTGATCGTCTTCCACATTTTAAAGAAATCAGAACCGAGTTCATTCGTTGAATGAACCGGATGACTCTTGGTACCCCCTAAAAAGGGACTATAACACATACCAAAATTTTGTTGTTTCGGTATTTGATATTTGATATTCGGAATTTGGTATTCGGTTTGGTATATAATTTTATGAAATTTTGAAATTTGGTTTGGTATTCGGTAAAAAGAATTAAAATTCGATATATACCAAATACCAAATTTGTTTAATAAATATTTTTATATTTTAAAATTTATAAATGGGCCATGGATCTTCAATTATTAATGTTGATTAAATGTAGGGTTTAGGGCATATTCTAATTTCTATCAAATTTGGAGTGAGCAAAGAAGAATGGTTTAGGGCATTATTAATGTTGTTATTTCTCATTTATTTTATGATAATTGTTATTTTTTATTTGCTTTCAAAAATTTCAGAATATTTTACATTTATATTAGAGTATAAATTAAAAGAATTGAAGATTTTTTTATTATATGATAGAACAATGTGGTCAATTATTTAATGTTTGTATTTTTAAGATATTTTTCTATATACTAGATTTGAAATAATTTTTTTATGTGCTTTAAATTTTTGTACCAATACCGAAATACCGAAATAATTTCGGTATGTGTACTAAAAAAATATTGGATCGGGATCCGTATTCAATTTAATTGATAATTTGGTATTCGGTATTTCAATTTTTTAGTTTGGTTTGATATTTGGTACCGAATGTTCACCCCTAGATATACGTGTCATCGGACAACTGGCCCAATCAGAACCACAAAACCCGTATACTTGTAAGGTTGAATAATTTCTCAAAAATATACCCTGGCCCGGACAACCTTTAAAATATCGGACCAGTCGATGGAGGCCTCCAAATGCTCGATTCTTGGTGTTTGCATAAACTGAGCCAAAGTATGAAGCACAAAGCTGATATCATGTTGCGTGAAGATAATATATATCAAACGCATTACAAGTCTTCTATACTTCTCAGGATCTTCTAAATACCTTCCACTAGCTTTTCCTAGATTGTGGTTTTGATCGATAGGAGTTAAAGCAGGTTTGGTTCCCATGAGGCCGGTCAGAGATAATATCCAATGTATACTTTCTCTGTTTGAGATAAAGACATGTATGATTTCTGGCCACTTCGACACTCAAAAACAACTTCAAAAGCCCCAAGTCTTTCATATGGAAATTTTCGCTCAACTTCTTCTTGAATATGGTTATTGCTGTATGGCTGTTTCCAGTTGTTATCATATCATCTACATAAATTAGTACTTGCAGATTTTCTCTATCACCGGAACATATAAATAAAGAGTAATCTACAAGTGACTGGCGAAATCCCATGTGAATTAATTCTTTAGACAATTTTTGAAACCAACACATTGGTGCTTGTTTTAACCGTTGTTCTTAAATACGATTCCGTCCGTGAACCGGAAATTTTAATGGATTACTGAACCGTTGTTGAATTGTTGTCAAACCGTTATCGAACCGGTGTTGAAAATATTATTAAATTTATTTATTTTTATTAAAAAATATATTTTTGATTTTTTAAAAATATAATTATAAAAAAAATATTATTTATTATTATTTTTTTAAAAAAATTCCGACCGATCAACCCGCCCGCCCAATGGGCCGGATGACGAGCCAACCACCCAACCCACACGAACTGGGCTTGAAAACAATGGTTTTAACCCATATAGACATTTATGCAATCGGCAAACTTGGTCATCTTTATAGCTGGTGAACCCCGGTGGTGGTTTCATGTACATTTTTCCTTGAGTTCCCCATACAAGAATGCGTTGACGTCCATTTGGTGAATTTCCCACTATTTTGTCACACCTACAGCGAGAAGAGCTCTCACAGTCACCATCTTGGCAACTAGAGCAAAAGTTTCAAATGAGAACTACAGGACCTGGTACCCCGAACCAGTGGAGGCCCATAGTGATTTGGAATGGCCCATGTGACAAGATACGAACTTATGTGGCCCAAGATCCATGACTTGGTGACAACCCAAATATGTACAGACAATGAGGCGCAAAGACTCGTGCAACAAGGCCTAAAGGACCGAAGGTTGTGCGACCATCAAACGCTTCGGGAACCGATTTTATGGATCGGTCCAAAACAGTTACAGGCGTGCAGCGGGCAGTTGCCATGCGTTTTGCTAGGGATAAACGACATGTAAAGGCGGTTACAATGCATTTTCCACGCACGATCCACCCTTTATAAATACAATATGAAAGGGCTGGCTCTAGAGGATATTTTGGATGCGCGAAATCGCCGTTACTCTATTGATTTTACTACCCGTGCATTGTATTTTTGCCTTAGTCATTTCCATAATCCTATGTTATTTGTAATCAGGAACTGTTTCATTAATCTATTGACTAAGAGTATTTCAAGCTCTTAGACCAGTGGTTTTTTCCCATTTCTCTAGGGGTTTGCCACGTTAAATCGCCATTGCATTTTTGCCTTAGTCATTTACATAAACCTATGTTGTTTGTAATCATAAACTGTTTCATTAATATATTGACTAATAGCATTTCAAGCTCTTAGTCCAGTGGTTTTTTCCCCTTTCTCTAGGGGTTTTCCACGTTAAATTGTTGTTTAATCACTTTATTTGCATTTTATCATTGTTTCCCCCATTTCAAACAAATGAGAAACAAGTCAAATTTATTGTGAACCTGTCAACTGTTGGTACCTGGGTCTTTTAGACTACAACAGTTTAGCGCCGTCCGTGGGGATGATTTTCTGATTCCCATTCGAGGTCTCTTCCTAGGAAGGATAAGCAAAATTATGGCTGCTGGAAACTCTACGAACGACAGTGACATGCTTCCTAACAGTCTTCCAGCCCCTGCTTTCTTTTTACAGTACCTGGAAGTTGTTATCCGGAAGATGGTGCTGGAAGTTAAGGGGAGAAAAGTGGAATAGAGCCACAGGTTGCTACCAGCCCTATTCCAACAAACAGAGGGTACGAGAGTGATCTTGAAATGCGCAGCTCCGACGAAGAGGATATTATAAGGCGCGGAGTCACCACTAGGAGGCGTATGTATCAATCTACCCCGCCTCTTCCAGCAAGGACCTCAACTCTTGTTCCTAGGACTAACCTGGAACGCATGTAGGAGCTTAATCATGAGCTCACCAGGGAGTTGGAGGCGGTACGTGCCCAAAAGAATTTCGAACCCAATCATGAGAGAAATCCTAGGCTATTCTATAGGGCTGTGGAAGCCCCGATCCCGTGTAGTAAGGATGAAAATGGTGGCACAATTTACAAGCCGCTCACACTTCATCCCAATAATTTGGCAGTGTTTCTGCTGCCTTGGAAGATTTGATGCTCATTTTTTCCGAAGATATATGGACGGGAGTCCCAGATCGGCATTATTGGAACCTCGAGGGGTTGCCAACTTTCAAGGACGACGGGGAACTGATCGGTCAAGTCGCCGATTTTGAGTTAAGGATGGGAACGGTCCGTGCACCAGACTCTCTGATATGCCACATCTTCATAGCTGGTTTACAAGGTGATGCACGAACCTGGTTCAAGAACCTTCCGACCCGATCTATCCAATCTTACGGGGGTTTTATCTTGGCTTTCTCAGAGCAATTCGCTCCTAACGTGGAACATCTCTGAAGCTGGCATGAATTATATAAAATGAGGTATGTCCCGGCCAAAATGAGTCTCTAGTCCTTCATGGAGAAATACAACAAAACAACCCGGGGCATCAAGCTAGAATAGAGGGACAAAATCAACATATTACAGCAGTTCCTCCGACCATGCGGTCTCTCTGCCAGTCTGGTGAAGAGTCCCCCACCTACCTTGTGAAAGTTATTGCAAAAAATCAATAAATATATTAAAGTAGATTAGGCATCGGGACCAAACGTAAGGAAACCTATCAGGAATTCTGAACCCGTAGATGATCATAGATTTGCGTAACCTAAGAGACAACCCCGAGAAGTAGGGGCTCTGACCGAGAAAGGTTTCCCCCCGAAGAAGGAGGAAAAAAGGATGTGTTGTGAGTTACATCATAACCATGAGCATACGACACTTAAGTGCCCGCTGCTGTAGGAGACAATAGCGGCCATGACAAAAGAAAAGTCCGATCAGAGTGATCCGAAGAGCAAACGAGCAGAATCTCCCCAAAGGAGCCGCCAAGGTTACAACCGTTCGAGACCGCATGGTAAGGATAATAGGGGGCATCCCCGAAACTACTATGAACGGGCGGAGGACCTACGATTACCTCCGCCAGAATATGAAAGAGGTACGCACGGTTGAGAGAATCGTGGGCAGGGTAGAAGAAGACGTTTCCAAGGTCGGGGCTGTAGAACCTGGTAGAATGAGAGTGCCTCCACCTATTGAAATGGAAACACAGCCTCCGCAAAATGAGGATACACCCCAGGAGAGTGCGGTTGCCTGAAAAATTTATGTTATCTCCGGGGGTATATGGATCAATGAATTGGTCCGTGACTGGAAGAGGGAATCCCGCAGAGAGTCTGCATGTGATAAAGAATCAATCGCATTGGATAAGTATGACGCGGCTGCTGAACGGTCCACCCTCTATGAGGACCCAATCACCTTCACCGCTGCTGATAGGGAAGGTATTACGGATCCATGTGATGATCCTCTTATCATCACTAGAATCATCGCCGGCCATCGGGTCCATAGGATCATGGTGGATACTGGAGCTTCGTGCAACCTTATAAGGCGCGAAGTGGCCGAAACTCTTGGGGCTTCAAGCCCCGAAATGACTATATCCAACCTCACCCTCTGGTCCTTCGATCAGAGGAGTGTTATTCCATGCATGAAGATCTTGTTTCCCGTAAAGTTAGCAGATCAGCTCAGGGACCAGATTGAAGTCCTCGAGTTAATTGTCCTTGAAGTGGATTTGGCATATAACGCCATATTCGGATGGATCGGGTTCAGTAAATTTGAGGTGGTCCCTTCTACTTATCATATGATGATGAAACTCCCTTTGGGCATTGGAATCTTATCTATAAAGGGAGATATGGTTGTAGCCAAGCAGTGCTACATGAGCTCGTGACGAACTTTGGAACCTATGAAGAAGGCCCGTGTAGATCTGCTGGAAGAACCGCCTCATCCTCGGCAAGCTATGGAACCCGTTGGATTCAAATTGATTAATTTGGTTGAGGAAGATTCAACCAAGACTACTCGTATCGGGGAGAATTTGGCCCCTTCTTTTGAAGAGGAACTCATCTACCTGCTGAGAAGCCACGTGGATATATTTGCTTGGACTCCGGACGATGTTCTTGGAATTGACCAATCAGTCAGTGACCAACGGAATAATACGTCACCCGAAGCTAAGCCCGTTGGAAGAAAGAGGAGGCGTTACTCTCTTGAAAAGCTCGAGGTGATCCTGACCGAAGTGAACAAACTCTAACATGTTGGATTTATCAGGGAGGTTCACTATGCTGAATGGATTGCAAATCCAGTGGTTGTTTCCAAGGCGGAGGGGAAGTGGAGAATTTGCATCGATTTTACAGATGTCAATAAAATATGTGAATCTAACTTGTTCCGCTCCCTCATATTGATCGCTTGGTGGATGCAATTTTTGGAAACACAATGATAAGCACTATGGACACTTATTCTGGATATCATCATATCTTCTTGGCTGAAAATGATCTGAAGAAATATGCTTTCATTACCGAAGATGGCTTGTATTACTATGTGGTGATGCCCTTCGGCCTGAAGAATGCAGGAGCAACATACCATCGACTATTTAACAAAATCTTTAGAGATTTGATAGACATATTATGGAAGTATATGTTGATTATATGATTGTTAAGTCCATCAATGATGAAGATCATATTTCGTACTTGTATCGCGGTTTTGAAGTGTGCCGCAAGTATAAGCTGAAATTGAATCCGAATAAGTGTTGCTACGGAATCCGAAGCGGTAAATTCTTATGGTACTATATCTCTAAGAAAGGTATAGAAGCCAATTCTGAGAAGATTCTGGTCATTATTGACATGCAGCCCCCAAAGAATACAAGAGAATTTCAAAGATTAACTGGTCGGTTGGCTGCATTAAGCATGTTTATATCTAAGTCCATCGATTGGGCCCTTCCTTTCTTCAAGGTACTCAAAATGGCAAGTCATATGGGATGGACCGAAGAGTGTGATAGGGCATTCGCTGAGCTCAAGACATATTTGAGCATCCCCAGTGATGGTTACTCCATGTTGTGATGAGTCTTTGGGATTATATTTGATTGTTTCTGAGGCTGCTGTGAGCACTGCCCTGTTGACCATAAGAGATGATATTCACAGGGCGGATTATTATGTAAGTCATTCTTTAGTATCAGCTGAGACACAATACACTAATCTTGAGAAATTCATGTTGGCACTAAAGAAAGTGATATATAAGTTGAAACATTATTTTGAAGGCGGGAAAGTGGATGTATATACTGATCAACCTCTTAAGGCAGTTCTGAATCAGGCTGATCTAAAAAGAAGGTTATCTGTATGGGCAATCAAAATCAGTGTCATGTATCTGGAATTCGTACCCCGAAGGGCTATTAAGCCCAGATCCTCGTAGACTTTGTGGTCGTGATGATGACTTATGTATAGTAAGCGTGGATAGATCGACCTTTGGGGGAAAAGGAGTAGGTATTACCTTCACTACAGCTCAGGGGGATGTCATCAATTCTTCAATGAAATTCTTATTCTCCGGTATGAATAACATGGTGGAATATGATGCGGTATTTTCTGGGATCAATCAACGGAATGTTGGAAAATTGGGCAGAAATTGGGAAGGATCCTATCGGGTTTTGAAGAAATTGGAAGCTTGAACTTATAAGTTGGATAGCGATGAGATCTCTCGAACATGGAATGTCATGAATTTGTGACAATATTTTCTGTAAATCTTTGACTATCAATGACAATTCTAAATAAAAAAATATGTTCTTCTTTCATGAATTGATTATAAATGCATAATACAAACTATTTCTTTTTTGTTGGTGGACCGATCCTAGAGAAAGATCCTCTGGACGAGCTTGGACTGGTGACCACAGTGACTTGTCTTTAAGACTTCCGGGCAGCTGACGAGATCAGATGCCCTTGCGCGCCGGACAGTTCATCAGGCAAGTCACAAAGCTCGCACAACTCGCTACGAACTCAATATCTTCTTCAACTGCCCCCCCATCATTTAGAAATAGCCTTTATGCCTATGTATCTCATCATGAGAAGGCAAAGTAGGGACTTAATGTATCAGTCAAAAAACACGTCCAGCCCGTCTTCTGACTTACGTAGAACCGGGGCTCGACCGAAGGCTGTCTTGGGACTTTTATAGAACTGGGGCTCTGCCGAAGCTTGACGAGAAACTCGTAAAGAACCGGGGCTATGTCGCTTTGTTTGATCATAAACATAGGGATGGATTAAGAGTGACTCACGCCTTTAACAGATATCTTATATTTCAAGCCCAATTAAATTCCAATTCCCGATTTTATGGAGGAAACCAGTCAATGGAAACCCGCTCTTATACTTAAAGAAATATTGAAAGTTCTTAAGTGATCTTAGGGGAAACACGCGGAGGAAGAGTTCTGGCCCGAGGTTAGTCTTATCCATTAAATCATATTGAAATTTGATATTACCCGGGTATATTCTCTTGTATTTATCCATACCCGGGGACTCGTCCGACGCGGTTACTGGTATTTTCGGTATTTTCATATTTTTATCGGATGGCATTCTCAAGTGGTATTCTCACAATTCTGGCCCGCCGGGCCCCATATAAAGTCTCTGTAAGCATTTTGAGATGTTTCGGGTCATTTCGGCCCCGGACGGGGCCAGGGGTATTTTCGTAATTTGCCACCCGGGAGCGCACCGGTCAGGTGCAATGATGTTATGTGGCCGCGTATTCACTATCTGGAAGCAGTGGATTATTTTACGAGGTCCTCCGGTATTTTCTCATCGATATTCCCGCCTAATTCTAAACCGAGACGCATTTCCGAAGTTCTGTTGCGGAATGACATTTCTTCTAATTTAATTGGATATTATTTAGGTGACTTGGGCTTAATCCAATGAAATTGGGTTCTTGGGCCTAAACTTGTTGATTGGGCTACATTTCTCTATAAATAGGAGTCCTAAGGCATTGAGAAAGGATTCGGACTNCAAAAGTTGCGTATTTTCGCAAAATACGTCCCCAAAGTTTGCGAATTTTGGCAAAACCGGCCCCCAAATTAATTTTCGTCCGGGGACCTAATTTGCCAATAATTACAACTTTGGGGACCAATTATGCCACACGCACATAACTTTTGGGACTGGTTTTGCCAAAATTCGCAAACTTTCGGGATCGGTTTTGCGTACATGAAACTTTGGGGGCTGGTTTTGCCAAAATTGGAAAGTTTTGGGACAAAAATTGCCAAAAATTTCAAACTTTGGGGATCAAAACTCCCTTCCGCCCAAAATTAAAAGTTAGCTAATCAAACCGATTAAAACTATTAAAACCGTAAAACGATTATTTTCACATATATGAATGTACTGAGGAATCAAAATATTATCCATAAAATAAATATATGAATTAATAATAAATTTATATATTTATAATAATTTAAAAATTATAAACTTTTTATTTTTTTTTAAAAAATGAAGAAAGAATGGAGTTGTTATGTGTGCATTCAGTCAAATTGGTCTTCCAAGACTATAGATAGCTTTAGTATTTAGTACTTAGTAGATATGGTCGGGGAATTGGCTAAATAGCATTCTGACAAAATTTCATTTGTCATATAACTGCATTTCAAAAAGCATTTATAAACAAAAAGCATTCGGATGGGCTATTCATTGGCTGAATAGCCCATCCGAATGAGAGAGAAAAATTATTTTTTCTATTTTATTAAATTAAATACAAAAAATTTAAATATATTATATAAAATAATATTTTAAAATAACAAATAAAATAAAAAAATTATTTCAAATAAAATAAGATTCTAAAATCGATTAGTTTAGTAGTTTCAACCGGTCGATATTCGGTTTTCTCGACCGATCGTATTTTTTAATTTGAAAAATAAAACAATAAATGTTATTGACTATTAATCAAATTTAAGAATCCTCCACTAGATAAATTAAATTATTAGTAAATTATTGCGTAATAAAACGATTATAAAATATAATCTATAACGCAATCTAATCAAATAAAATACATATTTTTCAAATTACAAAATACAATTATAAAATCGATCAGTTTAGTGGTTATAGATAGATTTCTTGCCCAAATCTGGTTAATTAAATGTGTTTAAAGTTAGAAAACATATTTACTCTCTAAAATTCATATTTCAATTGGTAATTTCAGTAAATACCGAACAATACCAAAATAATTCTATTTTTTACAAAATTGAACCGTCGAAATTTGGTTCAATATTTATTGAGTTAATCGGTATTCGGTTTTTCAATTTCGGCTTGGTTCAGTAAATACTGAACGAACAACCCTAGTTATAATCGATGTATTATGCTATAAATCACTAATGATTTTACTTGCACATTGAAGTACTCCTAATTTTTTATTAATAGTTAATGATGTTTGTTATTCTATTTTCTAAACTAAGAAATACAAATGATCGAGAAAACCGAATAATCAATCCATGAAACCACTAAACCGGTCGATTTATAATTGTATTTTGTAGAAAATATGTATTTTATTTGATTCTGATTCCATTTATGCGTTGCAATCGTTTTATTACGCACTAAATCACTAATGATTTTAGTTGCAAATTGAATGATTCTTAAATGTTTATTATTAGTTAATGATATTTGTTATTCTATTTTCTAAATTAAGAAATACATTAGATTGAGAAAAACCGAATAATCAATCGGTTGAACCACTAAACTGATCGATTTTATAATCGTATTTTGTAATTTAGAAAATATGTATTTTATTTGATTAGATTGCGTTATAGATTATATATTATAATCGTTTTATTACGCAATAACACTCTAATAATTTAATTTGTATAGTGAATTATTCTTAAATTTGATTAATATCAATGACATTTATTATTTTATTTTTCAAATTAAAAAATACAATCAATCGAGAAAACCAAATATCGACCAGTTGAAACCACTAAACTAGTCGATTTTAGAATCTTATTTTATTGAAATATATTTTTATTTTTATTTGTTATTTTAAAATATTATTTTATATAGTATGTTTTATTTTTTTGTATTTAATTTAATAAAATAAAAAAAGTAAATTTTCTCTATCATTTGGACGGGCTATTGAGTCAATGCTTTTACAAAATGAGTTAGTTCACAAATGCTTTTTGAAATGAGGTTATATGACAAATGAAATTTTGGCAGAAGGCTATTTAGCCAATTTGCCCATACGGTCATGGGTGATGAATAAGCGAATGAGGTAGCAATTATTGTAATTAAATATAAAATTGCTAATAAAATTATTGACTCTTGTTTGGTTTGGCATTGACAATAGATTTATTTTCCTAATGATGTAGTAAAAAACTTTATCTAGATGTATGGATCGATTAGCGTAAATAAATTGTATTTCTTTTTGTTAAGGATACATATATATTTTTATAAATCATGATTATAATTGAATTTAATGTTTTTTAATAAACAGTTTTTAAATAATTTGGTATTTCACCAAAATTTAGATATATTCTATTCACAACAATTTATTGCCTAGAATGATGTGCATGTGCGGGTACAATGTGCGAGAGTACGGATGCGTATATTTTTAATTAGGGGTATCTTAATATAATTTAATAAAAATATATATTTGTTATGGTCCCTTTATAGGCGAACCAACAGTCGTCCGATTCGTTAAGAAACGAACTCGGTTTTGATTTATTTTTTATGGGAGAACGATTAAGAAACTGTAAATAATAACGAGGCAAAACAATTTAAAGTGGAAACCCTAGGAATTGGGGAAAAAGACACTTGACTAAGAGCGAAATAAACTCTTAGCCTGTTCACTAATCGAATGATTTATTACATAATACAACAAAGACTTTAAGAAGATAATAGGGTATAAGAAAGCAATAAGAACTCCGGCAGGGTAACGACATGTTCTTATGCATCCAAATGGTCCTACTTTTTCCATCTTTGTGCTCTGTATTTATAGAGTTAAGGGCGTGTGTAATCCACGCTATGTAACTGCCTCTGACAGGTTTGTTAGAGGTTGTTGTCGCGCGATGTAAAACGAGGCCGGGACCGAGGCGTGGTCTACGTGATCTGGCCCGAGGCGTGGTAAACGTGTGGAGGCCCGAAGTGTGGAACGCGTGGGTTTGTAACCGTTTGGACTAAACCATGGTGCCAACTATCAGAAACCGTTTTATTTCGTCAAGGTTATCTTCGGTCCCATCGCGGAAGATAAATGGACCGAACCATCGGGCCATTTTATCTTAAGTATACTACTGGGCTGCACAAGTTTACTTCCATCATATGGATCGGCCCAATTATTATTGGGCCTCATCCATTGTAGGGTAACTGGTCCTAGAGTTCTCATCACTAGCCCATCGGGCTTGATTGCCATCGTAGAGGTGATATAAGGCCGACCACGCAATGTTTATACATTTGGGAGAATATAGGACCGTACCTGCTCGTGGTGAGCGTCCAGGGGACCGATCTTTCACTTATGTTTATAAGTGAAGGAGTGAATTTATATTTAAAGTTCAATATTGTACGTTTAGGTTATTTTTAAATATTAATATCCAGAGTTGCGCCTCTTCACATTCGATTATTCAGCAGACGTGATGAGTATGTTTATACTGCAATTGCCTGTGATAATACTATGTGGCAGCTCACCATTGGTCGGGATATTACTATTTAAATCAAGGTTTAGGGTATTATTTCTCCTCATCGTCATTTCGCGAAAGAAGAAATCGCCCAAATCGAGCTCTATGCGCCCTTGTTTTGTTTCACGTTCAAACCCATTTCGTACCGATTTTCGTTAAGGTATAAACCATGGATCCTCATAAAATGAGATACCCAGCCATGTGTGAGTTGGATATTGAGGAGTTTAGGTCTAGGTATTCGATTCCGGCTCATTATATTATCTGGAAAGGACGGGAAGATATTCATTGTTTCCTTCCGGTGGAAATGAATGTGATGGCTTCCGCTATTCCGGTTAGTTATGCTTCTTTAAAGTGTGGGCTACGTTTTCCGTTGCATCCCTTTGTAGCGGCCGTACTTAAGGAAATTCGCTGCTCGACTTTTGCGTTATTTCCGGGTAGTTATGTGTATATAGTGGCGTTTATATTCTATTGCCACCAACAGAACAGGGCCCCGACCTTTGAACATTTTTTCAACTTGTTCTTGGTAGGGTCTCGAATGAGTAAGGGTCTGTTAGGATGCCGCAAATTATATTATATAGCGGTGTGCACCAAGGAGTGCGCTATAGTTGATAAAGAAGAGTCTCTCCATGCGTAGGAATCTTGTTATGTGTGGATAACAATCCCAAAAGAGGATATGTTAAAGGTGTAACCACTTATAACTCACCCACACATAGGCCAGTTGGACCGAATCAGGTTCAACCACTCCCGTCCGGACACCGCAAACACACTTGCGATGTTCCCCCCTCCCGAAGAACGCCTTAAACGAACAGAACTGCTTCGGGAGAAAAAGTTGATAGAAATAGGTGTCGCGGGTAGGACCGGAGCCCAGCCCCGAAGGGGATGTTTTCTTGTTCAGATCCGTCAAAAGGATTGGGTATGAAATAATATTTTCATTCCGTCCTTTTCTGATCCTTATGCATTTATTTTGCAGACTCAACTGAGACAATGCCTAGCTCACGGTTCAAGCGTATGGCTGCTGCTTCGGTCCGTCATTCTGAAGGACAACGCGAAGCAACGGGTAGTGCTGAGGAGAGTGAATCAGCAACGGGGGGTATGCTGGTTCCATCGGGGTCCGGGAACCCCCCGATTCAAACCACCACCGCGGGCACACTAACCCTGCGTTGCACAGAGCAGCCCTTGACGGGAGAGGGGCCTGCGTTTCGGGTATTTGGAGTGGTAGAGGAGGTGATAATGGCTCGGATTCGTTCTTTGAGCTTATCCAGCCTCTACCAAATCGGAAATAATTCTTTCGTTAGTGCTAATACAGTTACTTTATTGCTGCAGGGAGCCGTTCCCGTGGAGAAAGTTCTCCCCGGTCCCAATCTTAAGGCGAACGTCTCCCTGCCGCCGATCCCCTTAGGCAAAGGGAAGAGGACGACCGAAGCAGAAGCCCCTAAGGAATTCAAAAGGATGAAGAGTAGGGGGAGTGCTTCGGTACCACTAAGGAGATCGTTTTGAAGGAACATGCCTCGGGCCCTAAGATCAACTCCGACTGGAGTGTTGCCTTAGGCCTGCTGGACAGGTTTAGTAAAGGGAGGAAATTGACCTCCTGGAGGAGCGCATTCATAAAGGACTTCCGCCTTTATGGGAAGCAAAACCCAGACAATATTCAACCGGACATGTCTGGGGAAGAAATTATTGAGGGTTTCCTCGACCTCGCAACTAAGGTAATCTCCTTTTACATTAAGGTCCGAAGCTTTATGTTTTGACATTATTGTCCTATGCAGATGCTGAGGAAGGCTTTCACAACTGCCATCACCGTGGAGAAGAACCAGGGTGACAACGTTGTGTCCCAACAAGTCCAGCATCAACTGATCTTGCGAAAAGGCAAGTTGAGATCAAACATGGTGAGTTGGTCACGGTACGAGAGGACCGGGACCGACTGGATAATGAATTGCTAAGAGCTAGGACGGAGGTTTCGCTCTTAGCAGACAAAGTCTATGAGCTGGAGAAGGCAGAATAAACAGCTCAGGGCCGAATTTCTGACCTGGAGGCCAAGCTACGGGCCAAGGAATAAGAAGTTAACCAAGTTCAGGGTCGGGCCCAAGAGAAGAGGAATAAGCTCAACGAGATTCTCCTTCAGGCCCAAGAAGGGAAGGCGAACTTGGAAGAAGATTTGACAAGAACCCGCACTTCGGCTAAAGGTTCGGTCCTGGAAGCAGTTCTATTCTTCGCTCGGTCCCCTTTGTTATTCGCTCTGGCGGATAACATACATGGGATGTACACTGCTAAGTACATGGATAACATGCGAGACCAGGATACGAAGCAATTCGGGCTTTCCCCTTCGGATGAACGATGGAAGGCGATCGAGCCACTTGAGAAAGATGACAACTTTCAGGTAATTCCATCTTTGGAAGAACATGTATTAGAAGATGACCCTTTCTTCTATCTCTTTGAGGAGATGGAGAAAGCGGTCAACACGAAGGTGGCCGATCAAGAAGAAGAGTTGAAGCAGCTCGCGGCCCAGATCGAACCGCACGAGCAGAGAATGGAAGATAAGGAAGATGGGCATGGTAGTTAGATCTAAGCTGTATTTTGTCTCTTCTTTATTCCTTATTCTAAATATAAGATTTTTTCCTCTCAATTGTTGTCTTTTTAATTGTCAAAATAAGTATTGCAATTGACACTTTAAATGAACTAATATGTTTCACATTAACAAGAGTGTTTTAACCACGAAGTGTAAGATCGGGGATGCTTATAGGGTGGGTGCCAACCCATCGGTCCCGGATATTATGTTTGGTTCACTCAGGTCAGTTTTGACTGGATCGGTCATTTTACATTGTATGCGGATCGCTCTTATTCCGTCCTTGGGATCACAGCTGAATTAGAAAGACGCGGTCCAGGTTCAATATGAGTCCATATAAGCTTCGGCCAAACCTTGGTTCTACTGTAGTCCCGTAGGTTATATTGGCCAAGCCTTTGTTAATCATATGTCCCATGATGGGACTGAACTTGTGTTTCGATATGTTGACTCCCCATCCCTCTTTTCGTGGTGGATTTCGTAAGTACAAGGGTCGTTTCCCAAGAATGAATGCCGTTGAAGGGGATGTCTTAGTTCGTAATGATTTCTTGGAGAATTGCAACTCATCCATGGGACTAGGCAAGTACGGGAGCATCTGACTCGTCAGAGCGATCACTACAACTTGAGAGTCTTGCGGATGCGAAGCTTCGGTCACCAGTCTAGATTCGTCCTAAGTTAGCCAACTTCAAGATCGGTCCATTACTCATTTAGAAACAATTTGTTTTGTACTTGCTTGTTTTCCGCTTACGTTTAAAGGAATGTATGTTTATTGAGTCCAACATATTAATCGAAAGTTCACAAGAAATACCACCTTAAATTCATGGCATTCCAAGTTCAGGGGACCTCTATACCATCCAATGTTTCAAGTTTATATGCACCCGATTCCAATTTCTTAGATATTCGATACGGTCCTTCCCAATTTCTATCCAGCTTTCCAACGTTCCTCTGTACCTTTATGCTTCTGAGGACGAGGTCACCTTCAAAGAACTCCCTTGGGAGGACTCGCTTGTTATGGGCCCGTTTCATAGTTCGCTGATAAGTGCGCATCCGCGCGTAAATCGCATCTCTCTTTTCTTCGATCATCTCGAGATCCAATAATCTCCTTTCACCATTCATATGTTCATCATACTAAGATATCCTGGGTGATCGGATGACAATCTCCACCGGGCTAACAGCTTCGGACCCATACACCAATGAGAAAGGTGATTCCTAGGTTGTTGAACGAGGTATAGTTCGGTATGCCCACAAGACCTCATAGATGTGTTCAGGCCATTTCCCTCCAAAATCCTCTAACTTGGTATTCAATCCTTTCAGGATAACCTTGTTAGATACTTCCGTAAGTCCATTAGTTTGAGGATGGGCCACTGACGAGAAATGATGGGCGATGACCAACTTGATGCATAAATCTCGTATGCTTTTTCCACGGAACTGGGTCCCATTATCTGATATAAGTGCTCGGGGAACCCCGAAGCGGCTCACAATATTTCTGCATAAGAAGTGTTTGACAACCTTCTCTGAGATGATAGTCTGCACTTTCTCAGGGTTAACCTCTATGCCTTTTTCTGAAACGTAATATCCTAGAAATTTTCCACTTCGGATCCCGAAGCATCATTTATTTGGATTTAGTTTGAGCTTATATTTGCGGCATACTTCGAAACAACGAAACAAATAAGAAATATGATCTTCATCATTCATAGATTTAACAATCATATCATCAACATATACTTCCATCATATGGCCGATCAGTTCTCTAAAGATTTTGTTGACCAACCTTTGATATGTTGCTCTAGCATTCTTCAGACCGAACGGTATAACCACATAACAATAAACGTCGTCTTCGGTCATAAATGATGACTTCTTCTGATCTTCCTCAGCGAGAAAGATCTGATGGTACCCGGAATAAGCATCCATGGTACTCATCATGGTGCTGCCAGACGCATCATCTACCAATCGGTCGATATGCGGCAGGGGAAGGGATCTGACTCACAGCTTTTGTTAACATTGGTGAAATCGATGCACATCCATCATTTCCCATCCGGTTTGGAGACCACTACTGGGTTTGCAACCCATTCATTATAGTGGATCTCTGTGATGAATCCTGACCGCAACAACTTATTCACCTCAGCCCGAATGATCTCGATTTTTTCGGGAGAATAACGTCTCCTCTTCTACCTAACAGGTTTCGTTCCAGGCTCGGTGTTGATCACATGCTCACTATCGGATCGGTCAATCCCCGGAATATCGTTCGGGGTCCATGCGAATATATCCATATGGCTTCTCAGCAAGCGGATCAGTTCCTTTTCAAAAGCAGGGGCTAAATGTGCCTCGATGCGAGTTGTTTTGGTTGAGTCATCCTCAACCATATTAATCAACTTGAACCCCACGGGTTCCATTGCTTGCCTCGGGTGCGGCGGCTCTTCCAGCAAATCTACCCGGGCCCTTTTGACGGGTGCCAATGTTCGGCACGAGCTCATGTAGCATTGTCTAGCTACTTTCTGATCCCCTTGACAGAAATAACTCCATGAAGTGAGGGGAATTTGAGCATCATTTGATAAGTAGAAGGGACCGCCTCGAACTTACTAAGGCCAGTCCATCCGATAATGGCGTTGTAAGCCAAGTCGACTTCAACGACAATGAATTCCAAATCGTCCGATCTGTCCTTGGATGGTTCTCTAAGGGTAACTCGGAATAAAATCTTCCCACATGGAATGACGCTTCTCTGGTCGAACGACTAAAGAGTTATATTAGCGATCGGGAGGTCATGAGCAGTAGCTCCCAACATTTCAGCAACTTCGCGCTTTATCAAAATGCACGAAGCTCCGGTGTCCACTAAGATCCTGTGGACACGACGATTCCCAATGATTCCAGTAATGGTAAGGGGATCATCGCATGGATCGATAATCCCTTCCCGATCGGTCATAGTGAAAGTGATATCTTTCCCGAATGGAGGGGACCGCTCAGCTGGATCGTACTTAACCAACGCTACAGATTCAGAGCTCACAACGGAGTCTCCGCGCGCTGTCCTCTTTCGGTTCCGGACCGATTCATTTATCCTCAAACCACCGGAGATAACATAAATATCTCCGACTACTTCCCTGGGTGCCGCCTCATTTTGAGGAGGTTGGGCACCTGTTTCAGCAGGTGGAGGAGCGACCTGCTCCTGTCTTCCACCCTCGTTTTGCAGGGCTCTGCCGCCACGGCCCCGCCATCTTCTTCTTCGGCCTTGACCACGGTTCTCTCGACCGTGTTGGCCTCTGTCTTGTTCTGGAGGAGGAGACCGTCGGTCCTCCGTTCGATCATTATAATTTCGGAGGTTGTCCCCGATTATCGCTTCCCCGCGGCCTGTGATGATCGTCACCCTGATGGCCCTTTCGGGGGGATTCAGCTCGCTTGCCCTTCTGACCGTTCCGGTCGGGCCTCTCTTTATTCATCGTCGCTACTGTCTCTTTCAACAACGGGCACTTCAAGTTCGGGTGTTCGCGGTTATGATGTAATTCGCAATACACCCGATTGTCCTCCTGCTTCGGGGGGACGTCTTTCTCGCCTACAGCCGCTACTTCTCGCGACTGCTTATTAGGGTAGGAAATACTATGATCACCTGCGGGCTCAAAATTCCAGCTAGGTTTTCGATAGCCTAGCCCCAGCGCTTCGTCCACCTTAATATACTTGTTGATTTTCTGAAGAAGTTTTCCCAAGGGGGATGATGGGCTCTTTACCAAACTGGCCAAAAGGCCGCACGGTCCCAAGATATACTGTAGAATATCAATCTTGTCCCGGAGCTCAAGCTTGATTCCCCGGGCGGTCCTATTAAATTTCTTCATGAAGGACCGAAGACTCATTTTTTCCGGGATGTATTTCAGCTGATATAGTTCATGCCTACTTCGAGGCGGTCCTACATTTGGAGCGAACTTCTCAGAGAAAGCCAAAATAAATCCGCCATACGACTGTATGGATCGGGCAGGCAAATTTTTGAACCACGTTCGGGCATCGCCTTGTAATCCTGCCGTGAAGATGCGGCACTTCAGTGAATCTGAGGCCCGAACCGTTCCCATGCGTAATTCAAAGTCGGCAACGTGATCGATCGGATCACCGTCATCGCGAAACGTCAGCAACCCCTCGGGGTTGCGATAATGCCGATCTGGGACTGCCGCCCAGATCTCTTCGGAAAAGGGGAGCATCAAATCTCCCAAGGCAGCGGACACGCCTTCAGATTGTTGGGATGACGCCTGGACCGCATGCAGATTATGCCACCAGTCGTCATCCTTATTTCGCTTGATTGGAGCCTCCATGGCCCTATTGAATAAACCAGGATTGCGTCCCAGATTAGGTTCGCAATCCTTCAACGCACGCATACTCTCCAACTCCTTAGTGAGCTCGTCGATTCGTCGCTGCATATGCTCCTGGTCATTCATAGGAGAGGGAGTTGGAGCCCTGGCCGGGGGAGGAGGAGTGGATCGATATGTCGGCCTCCTCGTCGTTACGCCGCGCCTGATGATCTCCTCATCATCAGTGCTACGTTCATGAGGGTCGCTCTCGTACCCTCTACTTCTTGGAACAAGGCTTGAAACAGCCGGTGGTTCTGTCCCACTTCTCTCCGACGTAATTTCCAGTACCACCTTCCTGACGACAACTTCCAGATCCTGTAAAGTGAATGTTGGTGCTGGGAGACTGTCGGGAAGCACGTCACTATCATTTGTCGAAGTTTCAGTTGCCATGCCTTTGATTATCCTATCCCTGGTAGAAACCTCAAATAGGATTAGAGAATCGTCCCCACGGACGGCACCAAACTATAATGGTCCCTTTTTATGGGGTATCAACAGTCGTCCGGTTCGTTAAGAAACGAACTCGATTTTGATTTATTTTTTATGGGAGAACGATTAAGAAATTGTAAATAATAACGAGGCAAGACAATTTATAGTGAAAACCCTATGAATTGGGGAAAAAATCACTTGAATAAGAGCGAAATAAGCTCTTAGCCTGTTCACTAATCTAATGATTCATTACAGAATATAGCAAAGGCTTTAAGAAGATAACATGGTATAAGAAAGCAATAAGAAGCAGGGTAACGACTTGTTCTTATGCATCCAAAAGGTCCTGCTTTTTCCGTCTTTGTGCTCTGTATTTATAGAGTTAAGGGCGTGTGTAATCCACGCTCTGTAACTGCCTATGACAGGTTTGTTAGAGATTATTGTCGCGCGATGTAAAACGAGGCCGGGACCGAGGTGTGGTCTGCATGATCTGGCCCGAGGCGTGGTAAACGTGTGGAATCCCGAAACGTGGAACGCGTGGGTTTGTAACCGTTTGGACTGAACCATGGTGCCACCTATCAGAAACCGTTTTATTTCGCCAATGTTATCTTCGGTCCTATCGCGGAAGATAAATGGACCGAACCATTAGGTCATTTTATCTTAAGTATACTACTGGGTTGCACAAGTTCGCTTCCACCATATGGATCTACTCAATCGTTATTGGACCTCATCCATTGAGGGTACCTGATCCTAGAGTTCTCATCAAAATTCAAATATATAATCAAACATTTACAAATAATTGTCAAATACAACAATATGATTTTCATTAATGTTACTCTATTTCTTCTTCAAATTTAAGTTGTAAAAAATAAATGCATTTGATATTTAGAGAGATTTTAAATACTCTTCCTATTCAATTCGAATATTTTTCATTATACAAAAAAACATTTTATCTATGTAGTTTGGAATATATATAATAATATACAAACTGTTATGGTCCCTTTTTAGGGGGTACCAACAGTCGAACGGTTCGTTCAACAAACGAACTCGGTTCAGATTTCTTTAAAACGTGGAGGACGATCAAAAGCCAAAAACCAAAATAAATGCACGGCAGTATATAGTGGAAACCCCGTGAATTGGGGTGGGGTGAAAACCACTCGACTAAGAGCTGATTATGCTCTTAGCCTGCTCACTAATGAAATAACTCAACAGTTTATACAAGACAGGCTAATGAAAATGACGAGGTAAAGAAAGCGATAAGAATCCGGCAGAGTAACAGTCTGTTCTTCCGCGTCCAAAAGGTCCTGTTATTTTCTTCGTCTTGCCCTGTATTTATAGAGTCGCCGGCGAGTGTAATCCACGTCCTGTAACCGCCTCTGACAAGTTTGTTAGAGGTTGTTATCGCAGGATGTAAAACGAGGCTGGGACCGAGGCGTGGTCTGCGTGATCGGGCCCGAAGCATGATAAACGTGATAGGGCCCGAAGCGTGGAACGCGTGAGCGTGTAACCGTTTTGTACGAACCCCGGAGCCAACTGGCATATAACGCTTTTATTTACTAAGGTTATCTTCGGTCCTCTGTGTTGAACATCGGGCCGCTCTTCCTAAAGGTGTAAGTGGGCTACGAGAGTTCGTTTTTATTATTTAAGTCGGCCCAACTGTTATCGGACATCACCCATTACATGGTACCCGGTCCTAGAGTTCTCATCACATACTTTAGTGCCCCTATATCTACTAGTAAATGAATATATAATATCATAGTCTTTTATCTATTCATATTATTGACTCTATGTCCACAAATTTGTTACTCTTATACTGGATTAGTTCGAATATTAAACAATGACCTATTTTTGTTTGAATTTTGAAAAATAAATATTTTTCAAATTTGATTAAGAACCCAAAAAATTAAAATAACAAAAAAAGTTTTATATAAAAAGAAACATTGGAAATTTATGTTATTAGTATGGAATTAATCCGAATAATTTATGTTAAATGTGATATTGAATTCAAATATGTAGAAAAAAAATCAAGAAAAGAAACACAATCATAGTGCAAGTTTTATGATTACATGTCCCATCGAAAATTGATATACACTTCACCCTGTGCGTGGGGTTCGCGGCACCCCATGAATTTTGCAATATAGTTTTTTTCATTATATTGGATCCTTACACTATCCTCATGTGACAACAAACCCAATAATTCTTGCTAACGCGGGCGATAAACCTACCGGCTACCAATACTACTGCTATAAAAACGACTGCTTGGAAAAGAGAAGACTAATATAAAATGAAAGAAAAAGGGGCTGCACAAGTGGAAGACTGTGCCCCCAGTCCCCACTTCTTCGATCGTTAGGGTTTTCGAAATCATACCGCCATTTCCCAAGATTGCGACCTGCCTTTGCATGAATCGGATCCGCAATCTCACCTTCATTGCCGTGTCGACCGCCGCCCTGCCTTATCAGGTCCTTATCCGGCAATGTTGGCGTCTAAAACCTCCCCCGACGCGTCCGGATACGAGCCTTCGGTATTGTTTTCCAGTTTCCGTCTTCATTTTCATCTGCATTATCGTTGTTTATGTCTTTATTATTGATGACGTTTTTCGCGTCTGGTTTGAAAATTATACTTGTGGTCGACATGATCTGTGAGATTGCACTCTTTCCGTTACTTCATTTTTTTTCTTGTTTTTCCTTCTAAAAGACGTAGATCGATCTGATGATGGACATTTGTATAGGATGAGACGGTGCATTGAATTTTTAGGTAGTACTGAAACTTCGTTGTTGGAGTCCGTTTTCATGTATTCAAGTGTATCATATTTTGGATTTTTCTCTTATTTTGTGGTTTTGTTGGATCTTGCCAGTGCATTTGATGCTAATATGTTGTTTTACCATAAAATGTGATGGAGAACCGCCACACATAGGTTAATTTTGATTGGTCAATGAATCTTTTCGTATTATGTGTAGTCAATCCCTAATTATCCATTTATTGTATTAGATTACATATATCATTATGAGCCAGCGGGTCCAACAAAATTGTCTAAGTCCTTTTGTCTAGAATTTACTTACCTAGCATATCATTCTATCACTATAGCTGATATGTGGCTTACTAATTCAAGGAAGATTTTTTGATATATAACTTACTAATATTTAAGTCCTTTTGTCCATTTATTGTATTGGATTTTCCGCCACATTGTTTTACTATCTTTCATATATATGATCAGGCCATTAGAAAACCAGAACTAATTCCACCAGCAGAGCAAGTCTTAACAGTGATTGATTATTTAAAGAATCAAGTTGCTTCGGACCGCTTTGTTTACATACAGGTAGTTAAATGCATAATCTTTTTTTCATAATTTGGTCATTATGTGTAATTTTAGAAGCCTTCTTGTCCTTTATTGTTCCACAGAAGCGGATTCGAGAAAACAATGATAAAGTGCTAGATGTTACTAAAAATCTGTATAAATTGTCAATGGAAAGGAATCATTTTAAAATCGTTTCTCCTGATAGAGGAATAGACTTACTGGCAAAGAGACAGAAAGATGCAATTCATATGCATAACGGTATTGGCACCAGCGATAATGAAGATAATGCAAGCAGCAGCTCGCAAGAAGATGTATATGCCCCCTCTGCAATTCTTTTAGGATCAAGCATTGCTGTCAAGAATACTGTACGCCCTATAACGCTGCCAGAAGTTGAAAAATTGCCACCATACACTACATGGGTCTTCTTGGATAAGTCAGTCAAGATTTTGTGTTTTTAGAGATTTTATTTTACCAGAGATTTTTTGCCTTACTAAATAAATCTCCTTTATTCTTCTATTTGAATATAAATTAGATATGTAAGTTTATGCTTTTTTCTCTCAACTTTTAAGTAATGTCATGTGAAGGTCAAAGGTTTTCTAATGTTCGTTTCTCTAATAAAATAATTTTGATTTGTTGTGAGTATATTTTTGTTCATTCATTATTACATTATTCTTTTATTCTACATGTGTCCTTACCTTGATTTTCAATTAATGTTATCCATATGAAGTGAAACTTACTAAAATTGATATCTTTGTTTCGTTTTATTTTGGCAAATCATGGTATCATCTTTTTTCTTGAGATAATTTTTCTGGATTAATATATATTCTTGAAATGTTTGATTTAATGCTTGTACTCCTATCATAGTACAGTTTTATGTCGAGAACTATAAATGCAATCATTGTTTCTACCCAGAAATCAGAGAATGACAGAGGATCAGTCTGTAGTTGGCAGAAGGAGAATATATTATGGGCAAACTGGTGGTGAAGCTCTGATCTGTAGTGATAGTGAAGAGGAAACTGGTGATGACGATGAAGAAAAGAAAGAATTTGCCGAATCAGAGGATTATATTCTGCGGTTGGTATATTGAATAGGGACACTTTTTTCGGCCATCATACACCTACTTTTCTCAAGAAGCTTTTATTTTTTGTTTCAATGGTTCCTTTTTATTTGCATTCTACTATGATATGCCCTCTCTTATGATGGATTGTTTTTTCTGAAATATTTTTCCAGAATGACAATAAATGAGATGAGTTTATCTGATACAACATTGGATTTGTTGGCACATTGCCTATCCAGTACATCCAGTGAAATTAAGGTATTTCGTATTTAAATGAATTACATGGCTAGTGCCTCTGTAGGCCATTGGGTTTTTTTTCTATTGTGTATGGTGTTTGTGAATTTTTATTGCACTTCATATTATGCCCTGTGAAATAAAAACCTTGGAACCATAAGAACTTTTCATTTATTTCCTGTTTATAATTTGTTGGCTATACCAAGTCACTACTGAAATTCTCATGCAGGGAAGATATGAAGATATCATGAAGAGTGTTCATGCACTTTCTGAAGAAAAAATTGTTAACTATGAAGGCTCTGTCATTCCATATGTTGATAAGGATCTTGATGCTGCTTTGGATTCATTTGACAATCTCTTTTGCCGTCGTTGTCTTGTAAGACTGGAACTTGATTTTTTCATTTTTTTCAGGAGATAAAACTTTTTGTGGTTATTTTCAATGCAATATGCTCAACAACTTTCTGTGCTTCTAAGTAGCCTCTTTCATGGGCAGGTATTTGACTGTAGACTTCATGGATGCTCGCAGGACCTATTCTTTCCTGTAAGATGTCTATCCCATGAGATGGAAGTAATTCTTCTAAGGTGGGTTTCTCATGATGTGTGTGTATTACCTTAGGCAGAGAAACAATTGCTTTCGTCGTGTCAGGTTGTGGAAAATGAACCATGTGGACCAAATTGTCATAAGATGGTACGGTGTTTTACTCACTCTTTCAGCTTCTGAACTACTATCATCTGCACAACTATATCTCCTTTACCTTTTTCCTTACCATGCTGTCCTCACAAGTATACATCTGTTATTTCAAAATTTAGATGTCTTTTACAATTTCAGGTGCATAAGTTAGGGGACGATATTTCCAAGACATCCTTTCACCAAAGTGTTGAAAATAAAGAAGCCTATGTATCTGATACTAATGCTTTGCGAGTGCGCAAGAGGCTCCATGGAGCTATTAGTGTCAAGAAAAATAGAAAATGTTGCCGAAGTGATGAAAGTGCTTCATTCTCAGAGGTCAGAACTGTTGATGATGTCTCTCAGTTGAAGTGTACTTCTTTTGGAAAATCCAACTGTGACAAGCGGAGTAGTAAAAGAATAGCTGAAATTTTTTTAGTTGCTAAGAAGAAAAGGCAGAAGAAATTCATTTCAGCTGACTCCTGTTCTGATACTGGTGGAGGTCCCAATTTGCAAACTTCACTGAATAATTTGCAACAAGAAACAGAAAATGGCAGTTCCACAAAAACCATGAAATGTGCAACTTTTAAGAAGTCCAAAGATGAGTCTCCCAATAGGAAGTCTGACAAATTATTTTTTGGAGAGGCCGCTAGCGGTGTGTCAAACGACAGTGAATGTAGCCTACCAATTATTAACACCTCCAATAAAGAGGGTGTTTCTTACCAAAACTCATGTAGAAGGGAAATAAATGACAACAAAAGTTGGAAGCCATTTGAGATGGCCCTTTATGATAAGGGCATTCAGATATTTGGCCGAAACAGGTGTGTAAGTACTTCATCTTACATGATTTCATTATAATGCTATTAGTTTTTTTTAGGTGGATGGAATAGGATGTAGTCCCTTAGAAGAAATCTACACTTATGTCGCTCATATTGTTCGATAATGAATTCTGAGTCTATTATCTACTCAGTTGTTTGATTGCGAGGAACCTTATGAGTGGCTTGAAGAGCTGCTCAGATATATTTAATTACATGCATCTTTCTGAGAAAAAAGTGGGCTCTGGAGATGATTTTGTGGCTGCAGATGGCAACCTAAGAGCTGATGACATTGAAATACCGGTGAGCCTTTCATTTCATTCTTATCTGTGGAAAATAAATTAATTCATTTGATTTGATGCAAAAACAGGGTAGTGGTGCCCGAAGAAGATCTAGATTTTTACGTAGAAAAGGAAGAGTTCGCCGCCTTAAGTATACATGGAAATCTGCAGGATACCAATCATTCCGAAAACGTATATCTGAAAGGAAAGACCAACCTTGTCGACAATACAATCCCTGTAGGTGCCAGTCTGCATGTGGAAAAACATGCCCATGCCTTGTTAATGGTACAGGCTGCGAAAAATATTGTGGGTAAGCATGATATGTTGATGTTTTTCTCTTTAGTACTTATGAATTTCTGTGGTGTTTCTTCTATGCTTGGTCAAATCTTGTAGTTCCTTATAATTAAATTTTCTTCGCATTTTTCTCTTCTCCTAAATACATTGCTGATTTATTTTTTTATTGTTATATTAGATGTCCAAAGAGTTGCAAGAATCGTTTCAGAGGTTGCCATTGTGCCAAGAGTCAATGTCGAAGTCGTCAGTGTCCATGCTTTGCTGCTGATAGGGAATGTGATCCAGATATCTGCCGGAATTGCTGGATAAGGTGTGAAATCATTATTTTAATTAGTTACGCCAGCATCTGTTGAGAAAACTGCAATTTTTTTCACCATGTGCCTTGGATACATGAGATATGCAGATTGCAATTCTTAGACATGTTGACACTGAGACTGCAGATCCATACTGATTCTTTTTAATTTTAATTTTGTCTTGGAATTGAAGTTTTTCTTCATGGATTTAAGCAGCTAAACATGGTGATTCTTTTCTATATTTCTAGCCATTCTGTTAAATTTTAGTTTCATTACTTTCTATACAAATGGAGAATCTGGATTTATAGTTTTTTTAGTCTTTCATTTAAATATGATTTTAATTTCATTATTTGCTAAACAAATGAAGAATTCGCTTTATATATTCTCTTTTATTCCATTTTTAAATCACCTGAACTGTTTGTTTGGCTTGACAGTTGTGGTGATGGAACACTTGGGATGCCTTTTCAGAGAGGTGATAATTATGAATGCAGAAATATGAAGCTTCTTCTTAAGCAACAGCAAAGGGTAATTGATTGAATACCATGCTTTTAGTTTTGGTTTGATTATTATCTTCTCGTATAGTACATTTGGCGATCTACTAGAAGATTATCAACCCTCAATAGTAACCTTGTTAAATTCATATTCTAGGTTTTATTAGGAAGGTCTGATGTTTCTGGCTGGGGAGCTTTTTTAAAGGTAATAAAATCTCAGTTTTTCTGTTATCTTCATCAATTGTTATGTCTGATTCCCCTACAGAATAGTGTTGGTAAGCATGAATATCTTGGTGAGTACACTGGTGAACTTATTTCTCACCGTGAAGCTGACAAGCGTGGGAAAATATATGATCGTGAAAATTCCTCATTCCTCTTTAATTTGAATGATCAGGTGCTGTATGCCTATATATATCCAGTATATTTCTTATGATGTTAAGCAGAAAATTGTTACGATTTTTCTCTCATTGTCAGTTTGTCCTTGATGCTTACCGGAAGGGTGACAAACTGAAGTTTGCTAACCATTCTCCTGATCCAAATTGCTACGCCAAGGTAATTACAGTTCAAATATTCAACTTGCCTCTGGTACACGAGTTACAAAAGGTCTCACTTGATATATACTTGTGCACATGCACTTAAAGCCTCGGATATTCAATTATTTGCAGGTCATTCTGGTGGCAGGAGACCATAGGGTAGGTATATTTGCAAAAGAAAAGATTTGTGCAGGAGAAGAGTTGTTTTACGATTATCGGTACGAGGCTGACAGAGCTCCAGCTTGGGCTAAGCAACCAGAGGCATCCTGTGCCAAGAGAGAAGATGGAGCTCCATCTAACGGGCGTGCCAAGAAGCACACTTAACCGCATTAACTAGTCAAGGTAACAACAATTTCTTCTGGTTTTTTCCTGATTTTTTATAAACAAGATTAATAGTAAATCATCGTTTGGAACCTCTAGTTACTGGAGAGGAAAAAGAGAATCATCTCCAGCAGAGCAACAAGCAAATTCATCAATCTACATCCATTCTTTTAGCAAACATCCCACTTTTAGTTTTATCATGTAAAAAATATGACTACGGAGTAGCACTTTTTTCACAAAATTCTCTGATCCGATATTTTCAACCCTTGGTGAGTTGTTTATGTTTACATGTATTGTTTAGGACCATTTATTAGTTTTTTAAAAATAAAGTCACTAACTAAGCATGCACATTAGGTAAATCCTAATATTGATTATACTCAATGATAGGTCAAGTGATTCAACAATTTATTTGTTGTTGAAGAAATACCTTCTTTTTGTTATCATAATTGTTCCGCATTACAAGATCAAAATATAGGTGACATTTTGAATGACTCAGTATCTTTGGGGGCCCAGTATAAAATTACCAAACAACACCAATCATCTCTCTTTTATCTCATTCTTGTATTAGTTTTTTCTTCACCCATACATTAACGAAGAATTGTTTTCTTATAGGATTTATGGTATTTGGATTTCTTATTTTTTTTATACTTAAAATAATGAGTACTTTAAGAATAGTTAAAGTGTCGATCACAAACAAAATGCAAATCCTAGGTGACATGCAACATCCGAGAGTGCAAGATCGGATTCGCGTAAAGATAGAGGGCACCAAGATTGACCTACTTGGTTACCAAACTATGAAATCCATATTGATGTGATCTCATTTACACTCGGGTATCTAGAGTGGTTGCAACCTCCACATTGTTGATGTTTGATTTTCACTCGATGGCACATATAACATTCTGCCACAAAATTTGCCATGAAATTTTTTATCTCATCCACCACTAGTGTGTCCTAAGTCTTGATACATCTTCGTGTTACACGGGGGGCATGGAGAACATTGGAGTATGTGCTTCTTTTATGATCCTCATTTTCAAACTTGGGCGTTCGGTGCCATACCCGCCCCTGCAACCTAACATATCCATCTAACCCGAGTATTATCATAGGCCCCTGATCTAGTACTAATTGATCCTCCAATCTTGCTATATATGCATCGTTTCCTTGTGCTTTGGCGACTTCGTCGAGAATGCTTGGTCGTGCAGTGATTGTTCTAAAAGAGAACTATGTAGATTCTACCACTTTCAATATTAGTTCGTTCATTTCCTTTACTATTTTAGTTAATATACCTTGGCTTTTCCTAATCAAGGCATCATCGACTTGATTTTCTTTCCCTAGTTGGTATTGGATGGTTAAATCGTAGTCTTTAATTAGTTCTAGCCACCATTGTTGTGAAATGTTAAGTTCCTTTTGCATGAAAATATATTTCAAACCATTGTGGTATGTGAACACCTCACACTTCCCCAATACAAGCCGTGCCTTCAAATCTTGAATCTAAACACAACTCCCACAAGCTCCAAATCGTATGTAGGGTAGTTATCTTCATGTTATTTTAGTTGCTACGAGGCAAGCCAATGCAAAACTCCTAATTTCCTTCGAATTCTTGGGTTTTGGCCATTCTAACACTGCTTCAACCTTGGCTAGGTCAACGGTCACCCCTTCGGCCGATATCATGTGGCCAAGGAAAGCTATACTATTTAACTAAAACATACATATATTACACTTATTGTACATCATTTCTTCTCTTAACTTATGTAGTACAATATCAAATGTTCCTTGTGTTCCTTCACATCCCATGAGTACCAAACACCCTATTCATCAAGTTCATAAATATGATAGGCACATTAGTAAGCCCAAATAGTTTCAGTGTGCAATCAAAGTAGTCCTACTTGGTACGAATTGATGTCTTTAGAATTTTAGAATCTGTTACCTTAAATTGACGATACCACCTCAAGTCCATCCTTGAAAACACCCTCACCCCTTCAGTTGATCAAACAAGTCATCTATTTTTGATAAAAGGGTCGTAGTTCTATATTGTAAATTTGTTTAGTTTCTGGTAATCGTATCACAAGTGTAAGCTACCGTCCTTCTTCTTAGCGAATATCACATGTACTCCCCATGGCGATGAGCTTGGTCTTATGTTCCTATTATCCAACAACTTGTATATATGTTCATTGACTTCCTTTTATCCAACAATTTGGTCTTATGTTCCTTTTATCGAACAACTTCGATAGATTAAGTAGAAACCGAAAATAAAGCAAAAGAAAACAATGACTAAGAAATTTAACATGGAAACTGGATGGGTAAAAACCATGTGACCGACGGAACAATAATATTAACTATCACTTTATGAGAATACAACACACACATGAAGAAAAAAGTTGCAATACAGGGATATATGACAATAAACCCTAAAACCTCCTTATATAGATGAACTGGTTGGAAATAATTAAGGCAACTAACAAATATTTGATCACATCCAAATATATAATTTTCCATAATCAAATCATTTATATGCGTCCATATATATCAATTTGATATTATCTTATTTTCTTGAATATCTCATTTCATAACTGACGTTCATCCTAAATCAATTGGTCCCACCATGTCTCAGGTTTGTGCTTGATCGATTGCCTCCATTTCATATCCTCATACCGGTACTTTGTCACCTTCAACATTGCGTGCTCAGTCGTCTTGACCGATCAGTACCAATATCGATCGTCCTCTAAGTATATTCGATCGACAACAAAGTCGATTGTCATCCAAGTGAATGTTGATCGTCATCAAGGAGTGCCCAATCAACAACAATGTCTATCGTCGTCCAAGTGTATCCAATCGATAACAATACCGATCTCCAAAATTAAAAATTTCCCACCTAGAAATCGATAATGTATCTCTCCTTAATAGTTTCCGTTCACCAACTTATTTGGTGAGTCCTACTAGTGCTATGCATAGCTCTAGTTTTGTCATAGTGATTCCCATCGTCAACACACAATGCCTTTGATTTTTATCAATTGAAATGCCTAATATAGTGATACTTCAATTAAATGTGTTTCGTCCTCACATGAAACTGGATTCTTTGCTAAACACATGATACTCTGACTGTCACTATACAAATTTCGCTTATCAGTCTCTTATCGATCTCTATCATGAAATTCTGGAACTACACCATCTTCTTTCCTACTTTGGAAATTGCAACATACGCTATCTCAGTTGAGGAAAGTGAGACACACTTTTGCAACTTCGACTTCCAACTAATAATTATATCGCCGACCGTAAATACATACCTAATGTACTTTTTCGATAGTTCAAATCTCCTCCAAGGTCGGTGATGAGAACTGCGGAACCCGATATCCCGAACTGGTGGAGGCCCAAACCATTTTGAGCCGGTCCACGTGGCAGAAGACGAACCTAGGAGACCCAAGATCCAACATTTGGCAAGGGTTTAGCCCAATAGAGATAACAAGACCCGAAGGCCTACTTAGCTAAAGAAGCATGTAGCTCAATTGACTATCAGGACTGAAGGTTAGAGTTGGACAAGACTTAGTGCTTCGGGACCGATCACATGGATTGGTCCATACGGTTAGAGCAAGCTTTGGGCGTGCACATGTTTTCTGCGCTTCTGGTCTGCTCACGTTCTCTGTGCTTTGCGTTTATCCATTTTTTTTGTCAAGGGAAAACGACATTGTTAGAGACGGTTACGGAGTGTTTTCCACGTAGGTTTCTCCTCTATAAATACATGGCTTCAAGGCAAGCTCAAAAGGACCTTTTGGACGCGCGAAATAGCTATTACTCTGCTAATTTCATCCTTAGTCATTTTGATAAGTCTTCGTTGTTTGTAGTTTTGAACTGTTTTATCAATATATCGACTAAGAGCATTTCAAGCTCTTAGTTCGGTGGTTTTTTCCCCTTTCTCTATGGGTTTTCCACGATAAATCGTTGTGTATTTTGTTTATTCCGCATTCCGTATTCATTCCCCCAATCTAAACAAATCAAAACCAGGTTCATTCTATTGTAATCCGGTTGACTATTGATACCTAGATCTTTTTGACCACAACAGTTTGGCGCCGTCCATGAGGATGATTTTTTTATTCCCATTCGAGGTCTCTCCCTAGGAAGGACAAACAAAGACATGGCGACTGGAAACTCTACGAACGACAGTGACGTGCTTCTCAACAACCTTCCAACCCATGTTTTCTCTTTGTAGAACATAGAGGCTGTTATTCAGAAGGTAGTGCTGGAGATTACGGCGGAGAGAAGTGGAATAGAGCCACAGGCTGTTACTAGCCCTGTTCCTACAAGCAGAGGGTACGAGAGTGGTCCTTAAATGCGCAGCTCCGATGAAGAGGAGCTTATAAAGCGTGGAGTAACCATGAGGAGCCGTAGATATTTGTTTACCCCACCTCCTCCAGTAAGAGCACCAACTCCTGTTCCTAGAACCGACCAGGAACGCATGCAAGAGCATATTAATGAGCTCACCCGAGAGTTGGAGACATTGTGCATGCAAAGGGAATTTGAGCCCGATCTTGTCATGCCCCGTCATGGAGCACGAACAGTCGGCCATGGTCAACTGTGCTTACTTCGTCCATGGCACAGTCCTGACCATGCTGCCACTTCGACCCTCGGGACCTTTTCCACCGACCCTGTGTCACGCCCCGTCATGGAGCGTGAACAGACGACCATGGTCGACTGTGCTTACTTCGTTCATGGCACAGTCCTGACCGTGCAACCGACTTGTTCACCATGCTCGGGACGGCTCGACCCGAGGCCTACTCGTACACGTGGTCGGTGATGGATTCTCTACGAGGGTCAGGGACGGTGAACGAGGTTCCGCCCTGCAAGCCGGCCTCTCTTGCTTCCCATCGTCTGACCCTCGACGAGGATCCGTTCTAAGGCGTTAAGGGTCATTTCCGACATGTCGTGTACTAATTCCCTTTTTCCATCTTCTTCCTTACTATTGTTCTTATTAGTGTCCTTGGGAACTTGTTAAATGGTTCTTAAGGATTTCATACATAGTCCAAAATACATCCCTACAAAATAGTTTCAAAACATAGGACAGAACATTCTTGCTTAGATCGCCCCTGGACTTGTGACATCCTCTAAGGTGTCTCTTCGGAAGCGACAGTTGGCGGATTCCCTCCACCTATGTGGATTCCACCACTTCCAATATTAGTTCGTTCATTTCCTTTACTATTATAGTTAATATACATTGGCTTTTCCTAATCAAGGCATCATCGACTTGATTTTCTTTCCCTAGTTGGTATTGGATGGTTAAATCGTAGTCTTTAATTAGTTCTTGTCACCATTGTTGTGGAATGTTAAGTTCCTTTTGTATGAAAATATATTTCAAACCATTGTGGTATGTGAACACCTCACACCTCACACTTCACCCAATACAAGTTGTTCCTCCAAATCTTGAATCTAAACACAACTCCCACAAGCTCCAAATTGTATGTAGGGTAGTTATCTTCATGTTATTTTAGTTGCTACGAGGCAAGCCAATGCAAAACTCCTAATCTTGGGTCGTTGCGGCAGGGCCCCATAGAACGAGGGTGGGAGGTAGGAGAATCCTCCTCCTCCACTATCGGAAATGGACACTCAGCCTCCGCAAAACGAGGCAGTGCCCAAGGAACGTGATGTCGTCGGAGATATTTATGTTATCTCTGGCGGGATAAGGATTAATGAATAACTCCGGGACCGAAATAGAGCAGTGCGCGGGAATTCCGTAGATAATGAATATGTCGTGCTAGTCAAGTATGATGCTATTGAGCGGTCCTCTTCTTACGAGGACACTATTACCTTCACCGCTGCTAATTGGGAAGGGATTACATATCCATGTGATGATCCTCTTATCATCATTGGAATTATTGCCAACCGTCGGGTTCACATAATCTTGGTTGATATCGGGGCTTCGTACAATTTGATAAAGCGCAAAGTGGATGAGATGTCGGGGATTGACCGATCCGAGAGTGAGCATCTGATCAATATTGTGCCCGAAGCAAAGCTTATTAGGCAAAAAAAAGAGACGCTACTCTCCTGAAAAGATTGAAGTAATCCGGGCCTGAAGTAAATAAGCTGTTAGGAGCTGAATTTATCATAGAAATCCACTATACTGAATGGGTTTCAAAACCCGTAGTGGTTTGCAGACGGGAAATGAAGAATGTGCATCGATTTCACCGATGTCAATAAGAGCTGTGAATTTGACCCGTTCTCGCTGCCATATATTGATCGCCTGGTGGATGTTGTTGCTAGTAGAACAATGATGAGTACCATGGATGCTTACTCTGGGTACCATCCTTGCTGAAGAATTTCATAAGAAATCGGCTTTCATGATCGAAGATGGTGTCTATTGCTATGTGGTCATACCTTTTGGCTTAAAGAATGCTGGAGCAACATACCAGAGGTTGGATAACAAAATCTTTAGAGATTTGATAGGTCATATGACGGAAGTGTGTATTGATGATATGATTGTCAAATCCATGAATGATGAAGACCATATTTCTTATTTGTCTCGATGTTTCGAAGTATGCGCAAATATAAGCTCAAACTTAATCCGAACAAGTTCTGCTTCGAGATCCGAAGTGCAAAGTTCTTAGGATATTATGTTTATGAAAAATGCATAGAGGTCAATCCTGAGAAGGTTCATGCCATCATTGACATGCAACCTCCGATAAATAAAAGGGAATTTCAAAGGCTAACTGGTCGACTAGCTGCATTGAGTAGATTTATTTCCAAATCTACGGATCAAGCCTTGCCCTTTTTCAGAGTACTCATGAAAGCAAGTTATTTGAAATTGACCGAAGATTGTGATCGGGTCTTCTCAGAACTGAAAACTTATTTGAGCACTTCCCATGTGATGGTGAGTCCAACCAGTGATAAACCTCTGAGATTATACTTGGGTGTATCTGAAGTTGCAGTAAGCGCAGCTCTGGTTGCCATTAGAGATGATATTCACATTCATGTGTATTACGTGAGTCATTCTCTGGTATTGGCAGAGACCAGATACACCAACTTGGAAAAATTCATGCTGGCACTGAAGAAAGCTATATCTAAGCTGAGACATTATTTTGAAGGCCGAAAGGTTTACATTTATACAGATCAGCCATTGAAGGCTGTTCTGAATCAAGCAGATCTGAACGAGAGATGATCTAAGTGGGCTATTAAAATCAGTTCCATGTATATGGAATTCGTGCCCCGAAGAGCGATCAAATCTCAGGTTCTAGTTGACTTCGTGGTCGAGATGACCTGATCATCAATATTCTTGAACCAAGAGGATGATCGATGGATTATTTATGTTGACGGATCAACATTCGGAGGAAAGGGGGCTGGCATTACCCTCACTACGTTACAAGATGATGTTATTCATTCTTCAGTTAAATTCTTATTCTTAGGAACAAATAACATGGTGAAATATGAGTTCATACTATCGGGAATGAACCTGGCCCGAAATATGAGAGTTGCTAAAATGCGAATATTCTCATATTCCAAATTAGTTGTGGAACAATTTGCGGGAAGATTCAATACTCATGAACCCATGATGAAATTGTATCATGCCAATGTCCTGGAATTATTTAAGAAGTTCAGTGAATTTTCAATTGACCATGTACCACGAGAACATAATAAGGTTGCTGATGCATTATCCAGACTAGCTGCAAGTATTCCAAACATAGGACCGGGTACCGTATCGGTCCACATTCAATATTGTCCATCTATCGAGACCCCAGTGACAGAACAGTCAATTGAGAAAACCGGGGTTCTTTGCCATGAACTTCAAGGCTTGAGCATTGATGTTATTGAAACTCCCGGGGAACCCACATGGATGGACCCCTTCATCAAATATTTGACTAATGACTATCTCCCTGAGAATACTTCGGAAGCCAGAAAGATTGAATTTTCGGCCAAAAGATATATTTTAAATAACAGAAGATTGTTTAAAAAGAGTTTTGATGGACCACTCTTGCGATGTTTGTCCTCTATTGAGGCCGAAGCTGTCATGATTTATGTTCATGAAGGAATATGTGGTATCCATTCAAGGGCTCGATCTTTATATCACCGTATCATCAGAGCCGGATACTTTTTGTCAACTTTGCTAGAAGATGTCAAGAAATATACTAAACGTTGTGTTATATGTCAATATCATGCTCCGGTCCCACAACAGTCAGGGGCTTCCCTATCGATGACCCCACTCCCCTGTCCGTTTGACAGATAGGGAATTCACATTTTGGGACCGTTCCCTATATACGTAGGGCAACAAAATTCTGTATTGTGGCAGTTGAATATTATACCAAGTGGATTGAAAAAGAGGTTGTGGCCATATAATCTCTTAGCGAGTTGTGAAGAATTTCTTTTGGAGAAACATTGTGAACCGCTTTACAGTGCCTCGGGCTTTGTTATCAGATAACGGGCTCCAATTTTGTGGAAAAACGGTTCGGGATTTCTGTATCATGTTGGATATTACCAGCATTTCTCATTAGTGGCTCATCCTCAAACCAACGGACTCATGGAGGTATCCAAAAAAGTTATTCTGAAGAGATTAAAGACTAAGTTGGAAGATTTGGGAGGAAAATTGTACGATCATATTTATGAGGTTTTGCGGGCCACAGGACTACACCCCACTCTACGACCCTTGAATCTCCATTTAACTTGGTATACAGGTATGAAGCAGTTAGTCTGGTGGAGGTGGTCATTCGATCACCTCGGATAACTCAATATGACGAGAATTTGAACGATGAAAGGAGATCGTTGGAACTTGAGATAACTGAAGAAAAAAGAAATGTTGTTTATGCGCGTATGTGTTCTTATCAACAACCATGGAACGGGCCCATAATAAATGTGTTCTACCTAGGGAATTCTCTGAAGGTGACATGGTCCTTAGAAATATAAGAGTTTAGAGGAACGTCATCAAGTTGGGTAGAAATTAGGAAAGATCCTATCGAATTTTGAAAAAATTGGAAGCTGAGGCTTATAAATTAGAAACTCTAGATGGCGAAGAGATCCCCCAAGTTTTATGAATTTACGGCGATATTTTTTGTAAATTTTTTATTATTAGTGACAATTCTGAATCAAAAATATGTTTCTCAAATTATGGAAATAATACAACAAGTGTAATACAAACTATTTTTAGCTATGTGAGTGACCGATCCTGAAGTTAGGATTTTTTGGACAAGTCTGCACTGGTGACCGTATTGGTTCATTTGTAAGGCTCCCAAGTAGCAGTGACCGCTCTAGTAAGTCAGATGCTCCTGTGCTTGAATAGTGCTTCGGATGAGCCACAAAACTCCAAGAACTCACTACAAACTAAACATCACCTTCGATGATCCTTATCCTCCGGAAATGGCCCTTATACTTCTGTATTCTGCCATGAGAAGAGACAATCGGGATGGGATTAATCAATCAAAAAGCTAGTAAAGCATGTCTTGGGACTTATGAAGAACTCGGGCTCAACCGAAGGTTGACGCGAGACTTATATAGAACCGGGGCTCGGCCGAAGCTCACCATGGGACTCATAAAGAATCGGGGCTACGCCGTTTGACACTATCATGATCACTCGGACGTAATAAGAGTGATCCTTACAAATATCTGAGAACTCATAACTTATTAACCTTAAGCCAAAACTCAACCTAAGTCATAAAAGGTGACCGAAGAGCTTAAGCTTGATGGTCAACCCCGAACTTATACTTGTGAAAAATCGAAGAAGTGATCAGCTCACATTAGATAAGCTTGAATGCTTGTTATAACCCAAACTTAATTCGGGTAGTCTTACTGAAATTCTAACATGGGAAATACGAAGGAAATCAGCCTTATATTTCATAGAGAAAGAGGTAATATGGTACAAAGAGGTTACAAATATGCCTACTCTATTTGACCCTCTTCCTTGTCTTGATTTTTTATCCAGGCTTTCAACTCCTCCAACCTCTTCTCCCGATGCTCGACCAACTCATTGACCGATTTCTCCATCAAGTCAAATAGAGGGAAGTTGGGGTCCTTATTCAGGGGAGGCTCATCAAGATGTCTTCATCTTTGGTCAAGGGATCGATCAGCTCCCAGCGCTCATCTTCGGGTCTAGACCAAATTGTTTAGCAACTTAGCCATTCATATTGTCCATGTATTGACAAACGCTAGACCCGTAGACATTGCCCGTCAAAGCAAATAGCAGTGGGGATCGGGCAAAGGCGAGGAGAGATTCTCAGACCGCTCCCTCTGTCGCATCTCAACTCTTGGCCAACTCCTCCATCAAGGCATCATTCTCTTCTTGGGACAGAAGAAGAAGCATATTGCTCTCGCCATACAACTCTTATACCTGATGCTCTAACTCAGAAATCCGGACCGTTGCGGAAGTAGTAGCACCTTGAGCTTCTTTATACTTGGTCTCGAGCTATACTACTTGAGAAGTTAGGAGTGAGGCTTGGGTGCCTGCTCCCAACAGCTCTCCATTCAAACGGTCCCGCTCTTCTCGGATCGCTACCAGCTCTTCTTGTTTTATTTCAACTTGCCTCTGGGCTAAGACAAGTTGGTCTTGGATTTCCATAGAGACCAAAGCAGAACTTCGGCTCAGCTAGATCGTAGAGGCTAAATTTAGGCCTCTTCTGCATGCCTACAAGAGCAAACCAAACTAAACAAAAAATCGCATTCAACAATAAAACATAAGAAAAGACTTACCACGGCCAAAGATTCCAAATAAGCCGCGACCAAATCCGGGATCGGGCCACCTAAATAGGTGGGGTTTTTCTTCCACAGCAGACTGTATTCCTCCAGCATGGCATCCTTCCAGGATACCGGAGTCTTCATCGGGCCCCGAGCTTTGATCACTGAGCTCACCATCTCATGAATTGCCTCCGGGACACACTCAGAACTACATGGTGCTGGGGCCGATTCTCCAATGGTGATTCCTTTCTTCGGGATCGGGGTTGTTGGTGGGTTTCCCACTTTCCTCAGCCTCTTAAATTGCTTCGGGGGCTCTTCTTCGGCCACCCGCTTACTTCTACCCAAGGGCACTAGGAGTCTTGATACGTTCTCCCCAATGTTCGGAGTCGGGAGAACGTCCTCCAGTCTAATTGACCCCTATAGTAATAATCGTACGATGTTAAGATCCATGGGATAATTAATCCCGATCCTATACATAGCTGGCAGGCTCAATGATTGGATTTTCGCCGATATCGCCTTTTCTACTTCTACCATCATAGATCGAGCCCCCTACTACTGGAACCACCCGCAAGGGTGATTGATGCAGAGTCCGTTGATCCTAGTCGAGCCTTCCTAGCTCTCGCAGCAGCGGCCATCTCGGCGATCCGGTTCCCAAACATTGTATCTGTGGAATCTGCAAAAGAAATGTTATAGGGATCATGATATATGAACTAAATTAAGTTATATTCCATACCCGATCCTTCAGACGAATCGGAGTTGGAAAATATCCCCTTTGGAGTTGGGGCTCCGGTCCTTGTATGTTGAGTGAATCTCTCTAAGTTGATCAATGTATGTGGCATGTTTGGAAGTACCTATCATGTAACCATTTGGATTGTGCAGCTGGTGTAATTGTGAAAAGTACGAATAATAAAAGAATGATGCACGTACGATAACGGGGTTGGGCTTCGTGCTCATTAATAATAAAAGAATGTGTAGTTTAAAAATGTATTGACGATAAAAGAATGATGTATCTAGGATACCGGGGATGTGCTTCTTGTCTTAATCTGAAATTGATGTCCTAGTGGCCATGGAAATTGCCTTAGAATTCATTTCTCGTCATTTTTTTCGGATTAGTCTTACGTCCCATGTTATGTAAAATTGCTTCATTTACCTTTTGTGAGGTGTTTCTATTTAGAGGTATTGGGTGTCATGCCTCATCTTATTAATATGAGCGGGCAAGACATTCGATCGTGTCTTAGTTTTTAGTCCATGTTGCCCCCGTTTGTCTCATTCATTCGATAGGATAGGCAATTTATGTAGCCTTTGTGCATACCACCGGGGCATGCCCTAGTGCACGTTTCTATCAGAAATTTGTGTCCCTCAAGTCGTTGAATCCATTTAAGCAATAACATGAGCATCCTCTCTAAAGTGGCATTTTGTACAATCTTCTACGACCTCGATTGTAGCATGTTGCGAATACGAATCACGTAACCTTCTGGTTTTGCAACACATGAATCCATCTTTTAGTGGCAAAAAATACTGATAATTAAAGAATGATGCCTCTAGATGTTTTTATCTTTAAATTGATGTCCCAAATGTTATGATCCATTAACGTATTTATTGAACAACTCCCTTTTAAGTGATAGTGTGTCATGGCGCCTTCTACCAAGGTTGGATAGCCTTGGAGCATCTGATGCATATCTAGTTGAATTTTACACTAGCTTAATATGTAGTTTACCCTCCACACATGTCCTCGTGCGCTTTCGATCGCATATTGTTGTGCTAGTGTTATGTATCGATTTATTTAGTATGATGATCTAGCTTCTCTAGATCATTTGAGCCCTAGCCAAGTGCCTACATGCTTTAAGTGCTTATAAGCAACACATATATTATAATATTCATGTGTGTTCGATGGCGTGGTATTTTCTCTTGCTTGTCTTGATAGGGATATTAGTGCCAAAGGTTGTGGATTCAATCCATATACGTATTGATGTGCGACCCTCCCTAGAGTTGCATTGTATATGGGCTCCCTAGACTAATATTTTGTAAAATTGGGAATAAACACTTCGCACATCCCTTTCGGTTTGCACCACACGAATTCATCATAAAGTGCATTTCGGTTTGGTTGGGAATAATTTCCGAGCCCCTTATGCCTTATTGAATTGATACACATGTTCCAAGTTTGCAGTATACTACAAAAGATTTCTTACGTTATTTCGTCAGTGATGCTTAGTTGGTCTCGAGAGTAAATTTCATGCTTCCTATAGTGTCCCTAGGGATATGCGCTTCTATTTGTATTCATTTTCCTGACATAGTTGCATATTTTTTACGTAGGCTATTGAAATTTGTTTACACTTGTGGCATGTGAGAGATGTTGCCTTACTCCCGTGAGTATTTTGACTACTTTGGCATTGACATTCTTCGCCTTGGTTGTATGTTATTTTTAGGTTTTGGGCATCATAGATTGGAGTTTTTCATTAGGTTTGCCTCATCCATATGGTTCAAATATTTGTTTGCTATACATTTATTGTCTCTCTCTTGTGAGTTGGTGTTAAATGTCAATTTGGTCTCTAATTTTTTGTTCGATGCCCTTGTTTCTAAGACTTGGCACCAAAACCATTTCTAATTACCTTGGGTTGAACCATGCAATAGTTGTTGGTTACATATCGATAGCATAGCCTCTAAACATATTGAGCACCGATTAAGAAATAGAAAGAGAGTTAGTTATTCAACGAGATTCGATGTTCCCACAAAGCAAATGCTTCTCCTAATATCCTTGATCATGGACGACTTCAACCATCATATTACCATGGCATTTTAGAGTTGCATTTGTCGACAATCGATTTTATCCAAAGTTATATCTTTCGGTATGAGAGTGTATTGTCAACATATATTGTTCTTTTGTAATCAAAGTTTTGCTCATGTATTCTACCCATTTTCCAGAGTTAGGATTGTTGATAGATTGACATACTTCAATAGTTCGAATTTCATATATAATAATGTCATATATCTACAACCTTTTGAATGCATTTTAAAAATAAAAACAAAATAACACATTCGACAAAGATTCAAACCATCTTGTGGTCACATTTGCCAACTATGACAAAAAATTTAATGATATTAATATTAAAAAGATTATACTAATACTAAAAAATATCTTAAAGTCTTTACTATTCGTAATGGGAACCACATTTCAAATTAGTTCCCCAGAGCAATCTTTACGGCTTTTTCGTTCGAATAATGCTAAAAAAAAATCGGATTTTTTTTAGGGCCAGCTGCGTTTAGTAAACACAGCTGCGTATACTAAACTTAGCCACGAATTAATTCAGCAGCGCGCTATTGAATTTTAACGCGACCGCAAAAACACGATGGCAGCCGCGTTTGGTAATAAATCTATATATATCGCGCTCGATTCATTTTGAAATTCACCACTGAGAAGTAATCGACACCGATTTGCAGTAGAGGTTACAAAAGTTTAGTTCCAATTGTCACGGTAATATACAGTTTTTCATGGATCCCTATAACAATTCTTGGTTTAATATTGATCTGAATTAGACTCTGTCATCAACACCTTTCGCTGACAATCCTGAACATGGATCGAGTTACCCGGACTACAATAGCATTCACAACCTAAGCAGCTTTAACTATTGGAACACTAGCAATGCAATGCATAGTGGGAATCCGTCTACTTCGCAAGGTACTAGAATACCAAGTTGTTTAAATACTTGTTGTGTAGTATTCATGCGTCTGTGATATAGGTATGGCAGAAGAGAACGAGGATGGTTTAGATGATGATCCAGAACCGGAAATCGTGGTCGAAGATAAAGATGAAACAGAGAATTTGGAACCAGAAGACGACCTACAGTCAGCTAGGTCTGTGCATAATGGCAGTGGTTTAGTTAGACGATTGCAATGTTCATCGGAGGAAATAGACATGAGGTTCATTCACCTGGCAACGAATTTTAAAAGAGGTGATAATGATATACCTACTTCAAAACGTCGGTACACGAAATACAACGTTGACCAACCCCATCTTGCTGTTAGGATGAAATTCAAAGATAAGTTTCACTTGCAGCACTGTATTGCTCATTTTCATATTCGTAGACGGTGGCAATACAGAGTAATAGAGAGCAATTTGGAGAAGTGGGTAATCAGATGTGTAAGCGGTACATGTGCGTTTCATCTGCGAGCGATCTGTTCGGCTCGTGACCGCGTGTGACATATTTCCGTGTACGCTTATGGCCATTCATGTGACAATGTATTGTTTGAGGAAGATCACCGCAATCTTTCACGGAATTTTATTGCTTACGAGATGAAACCATTCATCAGAAATGATAACGGTACGTAATGTTCTTAGTATGAAATAATATTATCATGAGTTTCTAAAAAGTTTTTTTCTTCTTTCATAGATATAAAAGCGCAAACGGTCCAGACCCATATTCACGTAAACTATAGGTTGACTGTGAAGTACGAGCAAGCTTGGTACGCACTACATCGTAGCTTTGAGATGGTGTACGGTTCGTTGGAGTCTTCAATGAAGAAATTGTCATCATTGTTCCACTATATAATTTTAAGGAATGATGAAACTATTGTAAAATGGAATTTGCAGGACACAACGCTTGGCCCCCCTAACTAGATGATTTACTATGTGTTTTGGGCTTTCCGACCTAGCATATACGCTTATCAATATTGTGATCCAGTTCTTTCCGTTGACGCCACCCACTTGTACTCAAGGTATGATAAATTGTGTAGTTAGTTTTTTACTTTGACAGATCATGACTGGTTTAAGTAACATCATTTGTCAGGTACAACCATAAATTGCTTGTGGCCGTCGGTCGTGATGGTGGTAGACACGTTATCCCCGTTGCCTTTGCATTGGTAGACACCGAAAGTTGCATAGCCTAGAAATGGTTTTTACAAAACCTCGATCGTTATGTAATTAGGGAACTAGAAAAATGTACGATACCCGATTGAGCTGCAGGTATTCTAGAAGCGGTGAATGAATTGGAAGGTTTCCAAAACGAGCACTTGCACCATCGGTGGTGTCTCCGACATTTTTGCTCCAACCTATATAGCGATTTCAAAAACTCCGAGTTAAAACGGATTGCGTATAGAGCGGGAGCAAGATCCAAGGAGTATAAAAGGCTAAATGACATGACGGAGATTCAAAATATGAAACCTGATGCATGGCGATGGTTAGAGTAGAAGGACATAGTGAAATAGACTCTGACCCACGACCTGGGCAAGCGTTATGGAATACGAACCACTAACCAGGTTGAAGCAATAAATGGGGCATTGAAAGCTGCTCGACGTCTTCCAATTTGTAAGATTGTCATGGCTACGTTCTATCAGGCCAACAGAAAATTTATGGAACGTCGGCGTGAAATTTGAAGCATGACTTCGAACACAGATGTCCTCTCGCCTGCAGCTTAAAATTTCTACCGTCGAGCAAAAACAAAGCTGATTACCACGGTATAGTAATGTGAGATCATGATAGACTCGTAGCACATGTAGAGATAGAAAGCGGAATGAGCAGTTCGTCATACATTCACATTGTTGACCTCCATCGACAAACATGGACGTGTTCCAAATGGCACACGTATAGGGTTCCTTGCTCCCATGCAATCAGAGCCGCGAAAATAATAGGTCGACAAACAGATAACATGTTCATACAGAGCACTACGTTGGACACCCTCCGATCAACCTATGAACATGCGGTTTTGGACTCCTTAAGACTAGAGTACGAGTGGACTAACCTCGAATGGATTTTATGGCATGACCCTTCGCGCTAAAAAAAAAGAAGAGCATGACGAAGACGAAGCACGAGAATCCAAACTGACATGGATATACATAATTAATTTTTTAATTACAGTGGAGATTATTTTTTAATTACAGTGTATAATTTTTAAATTTTTTAATTAAAATATTTTAAAATTTTTAAATTACAGTGTATATTTTTTTAATCACAGTGTCGAATTACACGTTTAAAAATATTTTTAACCGTAAAACATAACATTGTAGAATTTCGAAACAATACTAACTAATCGTATAAAATCATATAAAATCAAAATCTATAGTGTCGTCATACGGCGGTACATTACTAGATCATCCCCTCTGTGTTCTGCGAGGGCGATGACCGCGTCGCAATGGAGGCGGGACACTATGAACAGGCCGAGGGGCATTCTGTGCCGTTTCATACCGGGGTTGCCACGAACTTTGTCTAACTTCAGGGTTCGGTCCCTGATCCTGATAGGAGTGTCATCCCTCGCTTATTGCACCATAGGATGGGGGAAATATGGATGAGTCTCATGACGTGGAGGCTGGGTCATAGGTGGACTAAACCCATGACCATGATCTGTGTAGTGAGGGGAAGGCCAGTACCCATACACTTGTGAAAATGCAGTGACTCCTGCTTCCCTCACTCTTTGTGAAGCTTCCACGTTTCCCCCTAATTGAGTCTCTACCACCTCTTCTAAATCAGTCGCCTACAAAAGTAACATTTCAAATAATTAGTTAAGAAACTTAGTTAAAAACTTCTCATATTAAACATTACCATGTGAGCCATTGGCTCGGCAAATCCTCCCCTCCATCGGCTGCTTTCCTCCGACCGTACCGTCAAATGCATGACCCCGTGTGATTTGTACCATGCGAAGTATGTATCTTCGCTCATTCCTTCCAACTCACCGCACAAATGTTCGTTGCAGTTTTCCCACATAGAAATCTATTGTACGTGAATGGTACACCAATCCTACCCTCTCTCGCTCCGGTATGAGTGCAACCAGTGAAGGACATCTGTAGGTTCTGGTGCCCGGGGAATGCAGAGTGGCAGACCAAACTGCCGAGATACACGGTCAGGGTGATGTGGATCTACGCGGCCGAAGTATATCAACGGTCCGGTGTACAACCACATCGAAGTAGTGACCTGGTCAGCTTGCTCTAGGTCTACATCTTCGTACGGCAGCCATACAAACTACAAAAGAACACTGAAAACAACCTAAAATATAAAAAACATAATTACAGACCATACCTCCCTACGGCCAATAAGATCTAGGGAATCTATGCATAACCGTATAGAGTTTTTCCCTGTGTCATGGTGGTCCAACCGACCACCGAAAACTCTACAACAACATAATATCAATATAATCAAATCACTTTTCATTGGGTCAAATAAATCAACAATCAAATTTACATCAATCCATAATACTGAAAGCATCGATCATTGTAACCATCATCCACGAATCGCCCTCTTAACGAATTGGTGATCGATGGTATACGAGACCATGCCCAAATCTAAAAGTAAAAAGAAATAAATTACACAAATATTAACAACATATATGTTGTGGTTCGAAAACCGGGGGTGTCAACAGTCGACCGGTTCGTTGCAAGACGAACTCGGTTGTTATTTATTTAAGTGTGGAGAAGGTTGATGATTCAAAGGTAAAGGAGGCAAACAGATTTTTGAGTGGAAAACCTCGGAGTCGAGGAAAAAACCACTTGGCTAAGGGATGAAAGAAGTACCCTCAGCCTGTTCACTAATCAAATTCATCATTGTACAATACATGTTTATGATTGACCACAAGGAGAGGGAAGATAATCGAAAATAAATCGAGAGTAAGTTCTAAAGCTCAAGCTTCCTGGAGAAAACCAAAATCGGAATCCATCCTTTTTTTCCTTCCCTCTATGTCCTTTTATACTACCACTGTACTATGTACAGTAGGGTGTCGTTTTGCGCCTGTCCTTTGCTACTAGGTCGGCTAACGTCAGGCGAAACAGCCGCCGAGAATAGTCCCTGTAACTGCATGGCGCCGGTCCTTCCGGCGCTGCCAGCCGGCTACTCTTTGGCTTCTAGCGGCTTACATCTATTGCCAAACCACGCTACTGACCAGTTTGTCGCGGGTTTTTGTCGCATATGACGCATGAGGATGGCCCGAAGTAGCGCCTGCAAGAAATGGACCGATCGGTCTGGGCGTATGTGGGGAGCTGGGCCCCATGGCTCGGGACCGATCGCTAAATGTGACCGATCGGGCCAAGCGATATAAATAGGCCCTCTGCTGATCTGGGCCTCCAAGTTCGGCTCATTTGCCTGGGCCGCCATGGCCTAGGCCGGTCCTGACCCTGTTCGGGATATCGGGTTCCGATGATCTCATCAATATATAAGTTTAAATAATGTTATATTATACAAAAAATACCTGAACTAGCCGAAACGCTCCACCTACCGTGGCTCCACCCATCGCCCCGTTGCACAACTCACGATATAAATTCGCGAGTACAACAGATCCCCAACTAAGCGCTGTGAACTCTTCGACATTTATGAAGATATCAATCAACATAAGCTTCGCCTTATCCCCATTTGTGTCATGTAACATGACATTCACCACGATCAAAAGAGAAACCGCACGAGCCAACTGGAGGACCTCTGCATCGCTTTCTAAGGGTGATGCAGCCCGGGCAACAACAAACTCTCCCAAATGCCGTACTTTGAAATACGGCTCAGAAAAAACGGATGTAGCGGGAGTCCAACCGAAAGTGGTGGTACAAAACGAAACCCAGTCCACTTCACTTCTAATGGTTCTTGGACCCGTAATAGGAATGCCCTGAATAGGTAGGCCCCAAATAAGTGATACGTCCTAGAGAGTAACGGTCGTTTCACCAGAAGGTAAAAAAAACGTGTGTGTTTCTGGTCTCCAACGCTCGATAAGTGATGTCATTAGATGAGTGTCTAATCTCATTCTAATGGTCTTCAAAACCCCATAGAACCCCCCCCACTCAATCAAGTATGCATTCACTCTATCATCCAATTGCCCCATTTTGTATAGGTAATGTTCTCCATGCTTGAAGTGTAAAACACCTCCAGGTTCACCTCGAATAATGTCGCTACTAATATGTTGTTTTTGAAGATACAACAATGTAGTCGTAGCTGGAGTACGAGAACGACTGTGACTCATATCTGCATCAAAAAATTTTCACCAACATTAAACAACAAACGTAAAATTATACTACTAAATATTTCTAAACGATAAAAAAAACATCATAATTATAAAAAATATACTAAATATTTCTAAACAAATACTACTTTTTAAAACAAATACTCCAATTAAATTACATACTAAACATTCTACGATAAAAACTAATTTTATACTACAAATACTACTCTTTAAAACAAATACTCCAATTAAATTACATACTAAACATTCTACGATAAAAACTAATTTTATACTACAAATACTACTCTTTAAAACAAATACTCCAATTAAATTACATACTAAACATTGTAAACATAATAATCTACTCTTTAAAAATCATAAACTAATCCTAAATAGTAAACTAAATATTTCTAAAAGATAAAAAACATCCTAATTATAAAAAATATACTAAATATTTTTAAACAAATGCTCCAATTAAATTACATACTAAACATTCTACGATAAAAACTAATTGTATACTACAAATACTACTTTTAAAACAAATATTCCAATTAAATTACATACTAAACATTCTAAATATAATAATCTACTCTTTAAAAATCATAAACTAATCCTAAATAGTAAACTAAATATTTCTAAACGATAAAAAAACATCATAATTATAAAAAAATATACTAAATATTTCTAAACAAATACTACTCTTTAAAACAAATACTCCAATTAAATTACATACTAAACATTGTAAACATAATAATCTACTCTTTAAAAATCATAAACTAATCCTAAATAGTAAACTAAATATTTCTAAACGATAAAAAAACATCATAATTATAAAAAAATATACTAAATATTTCTAAACAAATACTACTCTTTAAAACAAATACTCTAATTAAATTACATATTAAACATTTTACGATAAAAAATAATTCTCCAATTAAATTATATACTAAACATTGTAAACATAATAATCTACTCTTTAAAAATCATAAATTAATCCTAAATAGTAAACTAAATATTTCTAAACAATACAAAAACATCCTAATTATAACAAAAACAACTAAATATTTCAAAACAAATACTACTCTTTAAAACAAATACTCCAATTAAATTACATACTAAACATTCTACGATAAAAACTAATTTTCTAAACAAATACTACTCTTTTAAACAAATACTCCAATTAAATTATATACTAAACATTGTAAACATAATAATCTACTCTTTAAAAATCATAAATTAATCCTAAATAGTAAACTAAATATTTCTAAACAATACAAAAACATCCTAATTATAACAAAAACAACTTAATATTTCAAAACAAATAATACTCTTTAAAACAAATACTCCAATTAAATTACATACTAAACATTCTACGATAAAAACTAATTTTCTAAACAAATACTACTCTTTTAAACAAATGCTCCCATTAAATTATATTTTAAACATTTTAAACATAATAATTTACTCTTTTAAAATCATAAACTAATCCTAAATAGTAAACTAAATATTTGTAAACGATAAAAAAACATCCTAATTATAACAAATATACTAAATATTCTTAAACAAATAATACTCTTTAAAAAACTAATTTTTGTAAATACTAAAATAAACAATTACTAATTAAAAAAATTTATTATTTAAAACAAATACTCAAATTAAATTATATACTAAACATAATAATCAACTCTTTAAAAAAATTCCTAATCCTAAATACTAAACTAAATATTTCTAAATGATTAAAAACGAATAATAATTACAATAAATATTGAAATGAAATGTATACTAAATATTATAAACATATTAAACAAAACTTTTTTAAAAAAATTATTAATAATCATAAACAAATATAATTTAAAAACAAATCTTAATTAGAAAAAATAAAATTAAACGTAATAAAAAATAATTAAATAATACAATAATTTTAATTTAAAGAAATATAATTATACCTTAATAATTATATGTTGGATGATGGAGAGAATGAGAAGGAAGATGATGTAAACAGGATAGAAATGAAGGATTATTTATAAGAGATTTGAGGATTGACATAAATGTAAATTTGCATATTTAACTCGCGGCTGCTGAATTAATTCGCGGCTGCATTAAACGCAACTGCGTATACTAAACACGATTGATCCTAAAAAAAATCTGATTTTTTTTAGTATCATTCGAACGAAAAAACCCAATCTTTACAACATTGGTTTTGTGCTAAGGCTTAGGTGAACGAAAACCAGAAGACAGGGCCTTGCAATTTGCATTAGTTTTTATGTGTAAAGGACTAAAGCCCATGACTTGGAAAGCCCGTTCTGTTGTGTAGGTTTTGGAAATGAATCCGAAATTATCTCTTCTTCCTCTTATTCCCCTTCACAAAGCAACGTCACAACATAAACAGGTGTGGAATTTTGGAAATAGTTTGAGAAGATGGGAAGGATGGGAATCCATTACCTGCAGAGGCTAAATGCTGCAAATGTTCCAAGGGAGATTCTTGAGAATGGACAAAATCGTGTGGTTGAAGCATCCCTAACACTAATTCGGGAGAGAGCCAAGCTCAAGGTTAACCATCAAATGTTGTGTTTAGATTTTACCATTTCGTGTTCTGTATGCCATTTGTTTTTGTAAATATCAGGGAGAATTGTTGCGAGCCATGGGAGGTGTTTTAGCATCTACATCTCTTCTTGGAGTCCCTTTGGGCCATAACTCTTCATTTCTCCAAGGTCCCGCATTTGCACCTCCTCGTATTAGAGAAGCCATTTGGTGTGGCAGCACCAATTCCTCCACAGAAGAAGGTTAGTATAACTCCCGAGCAAAAGAAATATTCCCTATTGGGCTCATCCCACATAATTTTACTTTTCGCTTGCTTTCTGTACGTTGGATTTTCCTAGTTTTATTCATTAATTTGTTGTGAACATTACCTTAGAAAAACATGATCCCGGATCTTCATAATTCAAGCGCCTTTGGTTATTGTTCAATTCAAACAAATCAGCAAATCAGTTCATTAACACTCATTGTACTGTACAGGCAAAGACCTCTACGATCCACGGGTTCTAACTGATGTTGGTGATGTCCCAGTTCAGGAACTACGAGATTGTGGCGTAGATGATAATAGACTAATGAGCATTGTCAGCGAATCGGTGAATCTGGTTATGGAAGAAGTAACATGCCATCTTATTTCTCTGTTTCCCTTAATATTGGGTTAAACTGCATTTAATAATTGTTTTTAGGAGCCATTGCGACCTTTGGTGATTGGTGGTGATCATTCTATTTCTTTTCCCGTTGTGAGGGCAGTTTCAGAAAAGCTCGGTGGACCCCTTGATATTCTCCATCTTGATGCACATCCTGATATCTATGAAGCTTTTGAAGGAAACATATATTCTCATGCTTCTTCGTTTGCTAGAATTATGGAAGGTGGTTATGCTCGTAGGTTATTGCAGGTGATCTTCGATTCAATTGAACAAGTTAAGTGAATTATTCAAAAATAAACTGTGCAGGTTGGGATCAGATCGATAACTAAGGAAGGACGTGATCAAGGGAAGAAGTTTGGTGTTGAACAATTCGAAATGCGGACATTTTCGAGAGATCGAGAGATACTGGAAAATCTGGTATTTGTGCAGAAACTTAGTAGTATTAGAGAGAGTAGCGTTGATTTAAAGGGAGTTTTTTGTGCAGAAACTTGGTGAAGGTGTAAAAGGTGTTTATATCTCAGTAGATGTGGACTGTCTCGATCCGGCATTCGCCCCGGGAGTATCCCACATCGAGCCTGGAGGCCTTTCATTTCGGGATGTTCTCAATATACTTCATAACCTTGAAGGTAATGTTGTTGCTGCTGATGTTGTGGAGTTCAACCCTCAAAGAGACACTGTTGATGGGATGACAGCCATGGTAGCTGCTAAAATTGTAAGAGAACTTACAGCCAAGATATCTAAGTAACAACGTAGAGACAGAAGAATAATTGAGATTTTTTTGTACGGACATCTATTATTGATGAAATTACAAATGAATCTACAATAATTAATAAACCCAAAGAATGTTTTGTTGAACTATTCAAATTTGAGTACACAATAATTTATGGAAAATAGAGGAAAGTGGTTCATATTAGTATTGGTGTTGGAGAAGTTTTTCTATATGGTATTCACTATTCAAATACTTCTAAAGAATCATTAGGAATGTTTATTATATTCTTAATGCATCACACGACATCTTTAGCCATTGAAATGCTTATGAGGAATAGAGTATTTCCAACTCTCTTACCCGACAAAATCTAATAAATATCTTGAAGATACCAAAATATCACACAAGTTTTAAAACTCAATCTAAATCGCGTCGGTTGGACGTTGATCCATCAAACGACCCATTATAGATGAGATCTAATTTAATTTTTATTTTTTTTAATTATAATTATTTCTTTTAAATTAATAAAAATATTTTGAAATTACATTAAATTATAATTATTTATTTAAAAATAAAGTAAATTAATAAAATAAACTATAATAGCAATTCAAAATCAATTCAACAACAATTCGATGATCGTGTTAAAATTTCAATACAATCAACAAAAGTATTTAAAAATATTCACCAGCATATCAAATAATAGAGGCATGTCAATATAATATTTTAGCCACTCATGTGTAAATGAATTAAAAAATGAAAAGAACCTTATCTTTTGAAGCAATGCCTTGAAAGAATATTGTTTATGTAAGTGTGATAAAAATAAAAGATGGGTAGGAAAGTGATATCTAGAGAGAATGATACATATGAAAACTCTTTGATTTTTTCACTTCAGATTGATTGTGTATTAGTTATATGATATTTTTTCATTGAAACCCCGGAAAAAATGGATAAAAATCACGAGAGGTAAATCTCTTCATGAATTCTTTAAACCTTAAGGATGTTTGTGTTTACAATATCCTAAGGAAAATGTTGTTAAATTGGGAAATTAATCATATTAAAAATAAATCACTAAACATTTTAATTAAGGTAGATTAGCATAATTAGTTAGGTTACTATTTCTATTGCTTTGTATCTAGGGACATACTCCAAATTATCTTTGTTGTAGTATGAAAACCGGGGGTGTCAACAGTCGTCCGGTTCGTTGCAAGACGAACTCGGTTTTAATTTGTTTTGTATACGGAAAACGATTTAGAATCAAATGAAAAATGACAGGGCAATTTTAGAGTGGAAAAACCCCTGAAAGAAGGGGAAAAAACCACTTGACTAAGAGCTAGAAATGCTCTTAGTCGATCCAATAACCAAGCTATTCATTACAAATTCCATGTTTGTTCTTTAGAAATAACAACTGAAGGGAAAGCTTAAGGGAAACAAGAGAAAACCAGAGAAGAGGAAGCTTTTTGTTTTCGTTCCCAAGTGTCTCTTTTATATGTCTTGCATGTTGTATTAACAATAGGGTGTCGTTTTGTACTTGTCCCATGCGGCTAGGTCGGCTCGTGTCGGGCGGGACAACCGCTAGGCGTAGCTCTAGCCGGCTGCGCGGCGCCAGACCTTTCAGCGCTACTAACCGGCTGTCTTCATATCAGAGGAGTCTCGTACGAATCTGTCAGGCACGCCTCTGACAATATCATCAGAGGCTATTGTCACATGTTGAGAAGTGCAGATGGCCCGAAGCATAGTCTGTGCGCCTTGGACCGATCAATCCCTATAAGGAGGAGAACGCCTCCCCCTATTGATCGGTCCTTGTCAGTAAGAACGGGCCTTAGGGCTCGACTGTTCTCGCCCGGTCATCCATTCACGTGAGCTGGATCTGGGCCTTCAAGTTCGGTTTGTGTCACTTGGGTTGGCCTGGCTAAGCTTAGGCCTAACCAGGTTCGGGGTACCGTGTTCTGAAGATCTCATCACTAGACCCTCGGACTTTATCGCCATCATGTTGGTGATGTAAGTTCGACCATCAGATTGAGAGCGTTTGAGGCAGGGGTGCCCGATCTAACCAACGGAGAACCGTACCCGAACGTGTCGTGATAGCGTCCTTGAGGACCGATCATGTACTTAAGAAATTTCAAGGCGTCAATTTTCAAATTTGAAATCTGTAACGGTCATGGGCAAAAGCGTAATTCTGGGCTCTATAATAGTCTGCGTCTTTCTGTATTCCAAAGGGGGGATAGTGTGAGACCCCTAACCACACGATGAATGGGAATAGAAGCTAGGAACTACATTGATCGTTAAACCATTATCGCACAAGATGCCAACTCTTAGGATCAAGAACCAACATCGGCAGTCATGAACCAGCAATTGAATTTTTATGAATGATGGTGACAAACCGTCACTTGAACAATGGATCATGAACGATGAATGGAACTAACCAATGTAACAAGGTGGAGGGCACGGCTGGACCAATCCAACGCTGCCATCACAAACCGACAAATACTAAGAATAATTAATGTTTATATGTGCAAACAAAGCAGAAGGCATACCAAGGAGAATGATGACACGTAAGGGAGCATGCTCACACATGATCAAAAGCCTACATTCTAGGTTGACTAGCTAGACACTAGGGGAAAGTAACTAAACTACACATCCTTATCCAAATAACATACTTAGGCGTATAAGAAGAGAGAAATACTTAGGAAGAAGGGGGGAGAGGAAGGGAGGTAGAACGAAGAAGGAAAAGGTAAGACAACCGTAAGAAGAACACGGCACGGCGGCGAGACACAGGCGTGATGCATCCCTCGTCGCCACCTTCACCAATGTTTAGCAGGATGAACCTTTCATGTTTATATTTGGGGGAAAAACCATCCGATGATCATAGTAGCAGGGAGGATGAGTTCATACAGTTTTCTTTAAAAACTCATGCATGATTTCTCATACATTCGCATTGCATGACGAGCTCCGACTTACGGGGGTGGGATTGGGCCCCTTCGGCCGAGGGTTTATCCCCAATGGCAACGTGAGTTAATCACGGGATTCATGGTCCTGAACTACGAGGATCGCCACCCCACTCGCCGAGTCGAGTGTATGTTATGATTATGTGAATTATGTGCATGTTTGCAGTAAGGTGCTAGGTCATGTATTCCAAGAATGGTAGGAAGGAAGTCCAGGGAGTCCTAACACTAAGGGTGGTGAAGTTCCTGAGGGCGGCCCTGATGAGGAATGCTGACTGAGATCCGTATGTACAAGGCAGAGTCCTGAAGTGTATAGACTTAGGGGAGACTTGGAGCAAGGGGTGCGGAAGGGCCGTAGGAATGTTTTCTCATCCCTTCGTTTTTGTCCCCTTTTTCTGGGAACTATGTCAAATAAACCAGGACACTTCCCGTTAAAAGATGAATCTAAGTTTAAGATTATCACCACCTACTGGTTATCAGTGGGGAGGATAACAAGTTCCGTGTTTCGTTACAAATACATAAAATCAGTAATACGATTAAGTAGAGCGGCTTGGAACTAGTTCGGTAATAAAGAAATCCGACCCATACAAGCCAAGCAACGGGACACATCATTCTGTTACTCGGCTTTAGATCACGGTACAGGGGTGTAAAGGCTGTGTGGTCGAGGGAGAAAGGAACAGGCGGGACGCTACGCCCGAACCTCCGACCATGGCCGGCTGTCACGTCCTGCTCGGAAGGGACGGGGCGTGACAGGATAGGCCGTCAGACTGCAGTTGCCTGCAGGGCTGACGTGTCACTTTGTGAGTGGCCAATGCACGGCTATAAAAATCTGGATTTCGGTATTGTGTAACCACTACTGCAATTTGCGAAAAGAAAATATGAGCCATAGAGTTCTCTGGCGATTTCCTTCGACCGTCTTCAAACTCCGATTTCCTCTCAAATCTTAAGGTAACCATCCATGGCACCCCATTGGGCTAGGTATCCGAATGTCTCTGAGATGGATCTCGAAGGATTTCGGGTCAAATTTTCAATCCCTGCCCATTATCCCATCTCAAGGGGGAAGGAAGACGTTCCCTGCTTCCTTCCCGCTGAGATGAATGTTCCTGCTACGGCCTTACCCGTTAGCAATGCCTCCCTGAGGTCCGGCCTGCGATTTCTCCTTCATCCTTTTGTCGCGGCCGTACTTCCGGAAATTCACTACCCCACCTTCGCTCTTTTTCCGGGCATTTATGTTTACATAGTAGCCTTTATTTTTTACTGTCATAGGCAGGGGGTAGAACCAACCTTGAGAGATTTTTTCAACCTATTCTCGATGGGATCTGAGAGGGGAAGGAGGTTGCTAGGAGGTCGTAAGTTGTACTATCTAGCTACCTGAACGAATGATTGTATTATCGTTGACAATGAAGACTCCCTTCATGAATGTTAGTCTTGCTATGTCTGGATAGACATCCCGAGGGAAGACCTGTCGAAGGTCACCTTCCTAACCTCCCATCCTGACATCGGGAAGTTGGACCGAACCCGGTTCAACCCATACCGCCAGGATATTGCTAATACATTGGCAAGACTTGCTCCTCCCCAAAGGCGTCTTAAACGAATAGACATATTTCGGGAGAAGAAGCTGCTAGAGATAGAGGTGGTAGGAAGGACCGATGCCCCTACCCCATAGGGTTTATTCTCTAGCTTCGACTAGTCGGAGTCAGAAGGATCGGGTATGACTTTGGCTTGCTTTAGTTCGTATCTCCTGATCCTTATTACTCTTCTTTTGTAGATTCCATAGATACGATGTCTGGAAACCAACTTGCCACATTGGCTGCTGCTGCAAAGGCCAAGAAAGACCCCCTAACTACAGGCATCCAAGCCAACCTTCAACGCCGCTCCTGGATCTTCGCGATTGGCGGGAAGTTCCAGCAGTCAGAGGCCAGAGCCCCGATCGATGGAAGAGGTGGACGAGGTGATTTCTAAAAGAATTCGCTCGTTAGGCCTTCCCGCCATGTACAGAATCGGAAATAACTCCCCTCTGGATCTTAACGTCGTGCGGTTGTTGCTGCAGGGGTCAATGCGGGTGGAGGATGTCCCCCCATCCTCCAACTTGGGGGACAAAGTGTCGAAGCCTCCTGTCCCTCCAACCAAAAGCAAGCGGGGCCCCGAAGAGGATGCCCGGAAGCAATACAAGAGGTTGCGGTCGGCAGTGAGCAAGCCCGCAGCCCCGATCCCGGCGAAAGGGATCACCATTGGGGAGAGATCGGTCCCCTCAACATCGAGCCCGGAATCCGTTCGGGAGGCTATCTAGGAGATGGTAGCCTCTGTTTCAAAAGCTCGAGGGCCGAAAAGAGTCCCACCTTCATGAAAGACGCCTCTCTTGATGAATATCGGCTTTTGGACAGAAAGAACCCACCCGGTATCGATGGCGTACTCTCTAGCCTAGTGCTATCCTATCTGGAGTCCCAGGAGGTGGTAAGTTATCTTCAACTCTCGTCGCCCGATCGGGTTTTTGTTCTGATCAAGACTGTTTCTTGCAGGCACATAGAAGGGCTTTGGACCTTGCCTCTGCCGTCCAGCTAAGCCGAAACATCTCTTTGGCTTCTGAAGATCTAGAGAGTCGACTTGTCTTAGCTCAGCGGCAAGTCGAGATTAAGCAACAAGAGCTGGAATCGGTCTAGGCCGATCGGGACCGTCTGAATGGAGATCTGCTTGGGGCGGGCACTGAGCTTTCAATAGCTACCTCCAAGGCGGTAGAAGCCCAAGCAGCTGCGAACTCCGCAACGACCCGCGTTTTGGAACTAGAGCGTCAGATCCAAGAACTATCTGACGAGAGCAACATACTTCTCCTTCGGTCCCTGGAGGAAAAAGATGCCCTGAAAGAAGAACTGGTTAGGGGTAAAGAAGCAACTAAGGGAGCGGTTCGTAAAGCCCTTCTTTGTTTTGCCCGATCGCCGCTGATGTTTGCCTTAGCGGCAAAAGTTTACGGATCGAGCGTCTCCCCAATACATGGATAACATGAAGGACCAAATGATCAGTAAATTTGGTCTAGATCCCGAAGATGAGCGTTGGGAGAGGATTGACCCCCTAAGCAAGGATGGAAACTTCCGTGAGATCCCCGAGCTAGAAGAGCCCCCATTGGAAAACGATCCCAACTATCCCCTCTTCGACCTGATGGAGAGATCAGTCAATGAGATGGTTGAAGAGAGGGGGAAAAAGGTAGAAGATCTCAAGGCATGGATCGCGGTGAAGTCTGGAGAAGTAGACAATGAAGAAGGACAAATAGACTAGATCTCCAATTTTCAAGTCCCTTCCTTTCTGTATTTGCTTTTGTAAACTCCATTTCTTCAATTGAATATTTCCGCTAAATATAAGATCGGGGTTCACGCTGAACCCGGACCGAACGGTCATCTCCACTTAACTTTGAGTTTTGTTGTGCTTAATAAGTTAGGGATTTTAACTACGCCAACAGAACACACTTGAATCCGTCCCTGCAAAATATTATGACCTTGGCAGCGTTGCCTTGGTTCTTTATAAGTCCCATGGCAAGCTTAACCGAAGCCCCGGTTCTGAGGACAGTCCCATGGCGAGCTTCATCTTGCGCTTTGACTGGCTAACTCTGTCCCTGTTATCTCGTTCATGGCTAAGCACAAAGAAGCAAGAGTTGTTTCCAGGTGGTGGGTGTCATCGAAGGAGAAATTAAGTCCGTAGTGAGTTCTGGGAGTTTTGCAATCCATCTAAGTACTTAGCAAGCGCGGAAGCAACTAACTCATCAGAGCGATCACACTACTTGGGAGCCTTATGGATGGACCGTTATAGTCACCAGTCCAAACTCGTCCAGAAAATCCAACTTCAAGATTAGTCACTCACCTAACTAGAAATAGTTTGTATTGTATCTATTGTAACTTATTCATATATGAGATACATTTTATGGTTCAGAATTGCCAAATAACTGTCAAAGGTTTTATATAAAATACTGCCTTAGTTTCATAACATTTCAGGTTTGGGCTATCTCGTTTCCATCCAAAGTGTCTAGCTTCTAAGCCCCAGCCCCTAAGTTTTTCAGGACGCGATAGGCCCTTCCCAATTCCTGTCCAGCTTCCCAACGTGTCTATGAACTCTCACATTCCTGAGAACAAGGTCGCCTTCCGAGAAGTCTCTGGGCAAGACGCGTTTGTTATGAGCCTGTTCCATAGATGACGTTACGCTTTTCTTCAATCATTTCCAAGTCCAAGGACTATCGTTCCTCATTCAAATGCCCGTCATATTGGGTGATTCGAGGTGATCGTATGGCAACCTCCACTGGACTGACCGCTTTGGACCCGTACACAAAAGAAAATGGAGATTCCTGAGTCGTTGAGCGGAGTGTGGTCCGATAAGCCCATAGAACCTCGTAAATGGGATCGGGCCACTTTCCTCCCAAATCATCCAACTTAGTTTTCAATCCCTTCATGATAACTTTTTTGGATACCTCCGTCAATCCGTTAGTTTGGGGGTGAGCCACCGACGAGAAATGCTGAGCAATACCCAATCTGACACAAAGATCCCGAATGGCTTTACCGCATAATTGAAGTCCATTGTCTGATACAAAAGCTTGAGGTACTCCGAAGCAGCTTATAATGTTCATCCATAGGAAGTGTTTCACCACCTTTTCAGAAATAATAGCCACTACTTCAGACTCGATCCACTTTGTATAATACTCAACCACCACTATGCTGAACTTCTGTTGCTTTACCGATCGGGGAAACGGTCCCAAGATATCAATCCCCATCTATCGAATAGACAAGGAAGTAGAGTCATTGATAGGGGTGCTCCTGGTAGTTGGGGGACCGGAGCATGATGTTGGCAAGCAGCGCAGCGTTTCGTGAACCTTTTAGCATCCTCGAGGAGCGCCGGCCAAAAATACCCGGCCCTAGTAATGCGATGATACAAAGATCGGGCCCCAGAGTGTATACTGCATATCCCCTCATGAACATAAATCATGACGGCCTTAGCCTCGACAGGGGACAGACATCGCAAGAGCGGTCCTTCAAAACTCATCTTGAATAATCCCCCGTCATTTAACACATATCGCTTGCCCGGGTCTCGATCTTTCTGGCCTCATATGCATTTTCTGGTAGATGGCCATGGGTCAAATATTTGATAAAGGGGTCCATCCATGTGATTTCCCCTGGTACGTCAATGGCGTTTATTTTCAGGTCCTGAAGTTCATCGCATAAAGCCCTAATTTCTTCAAGTGATTGTTCGGTCATAGATATCTCGACCGAAGGTCGGTCTTGAATGTGGACCGATACGGTGCCTGGTCCAATATCTGGTAGGCATGCAGCCAGTCTGGTTAATGCGTCGGCCACCTTATTTTGTTCTCTAGACACATGGTCAAGTGAGAATTCACTGAACTTCTTTGACAACTCCAGGACTTTTACATGATATAGCTTCATGGTTGGCTCATGTGTTTCAAATCTTCAAGCGAACTGTTCCACCACCAACTTGGAGTCTGAGAACATTCGTACTTTAGCAACTCCCATCTTTCGGGCTAAGGTTATCCCTGACAGCACGGTCTCGTATTCCACCACGTTGTTCGTTCCACTGAATAAGAACTTGACCGCGGAATGGATAATGTCACCTTGTAGTGTGGTAAGGGTGATGCCCGCCCCCTTTCCCCCGAAGGCTGATCTGTCGACATAAATGACCCATCGGTCGTCCTCTTGGTTCTGAAATATGGTTGATCGGGTCATTTTGACCACGAAATCCGTGAGAACCTGAGCCTTGATCGCCCTTCGGGGTACGAATTCAAGATACATGGAGTTGATCTTGATTTTCCACTTGGCCAACCTTTTGATTGGAGTCTACCTGACTCAAAACTGCATTCAGAAGCTGATCAGTATACACATAAACCTTTCGACCTTCAAAATAATGCTTAAGCTTGGATATGGCTTTCTCCAAGGCCAACATGAATATTTCTAAGGTAGTGTATCTGGTTTCGGCTGGTACCAGGGAATGGCTCACGTAATAGATAGTTCGGTGAACGTCATCCCCAATGGTTACCAAAGCTGCGCTGACTGCGGCCTCTGATATGGCCAGATATAACCCTAAAGGTTCATGGCAGGTCGGGCTCACTATCACAGGAGAAGTGCTCAGATAAGTCTTCAGGTCTGAGAAAGCCGGATCGCACTCTTCGGTCCAGCCAAGATGGCTGGCTTTCCTTAACACCCTGAAAAATGGCAAAGCCCGGTCCGTTGACCTAGAGATAAACCTGCTCAGCGCTGCCAATCGGCCTATCAGCCTCTGAAATTCTCTCTTGTTTCTCGAAGGTTGCATGTCAATAATCGCCTGAACTTTCTCAGGATTAACTTCTATGTCTTTCTCAGAAACGTAATATCCCAGGAACTTGCCACTTCGGATCCCGAAGCAACACTTGTTCGGATTTAGCTTGAGTTTATATTTACGGCATTCTTCGAAACAACGAGACAAATAAGGAATATGGTCTTCATCATTCATGGATTTGACAATCATATCATCAACATACACTTCCATAACGTGGCATATCAAATCCCTAAAGATCCTATTGACCAGCCTCTGATATGTTGCTCCAGCATTCTTTAAGCCGAAAGGCATAACCTCATAGCAATAAACGCCGTCTTCTGTCATGAATGATGACTTCTTTTGATCTTCCTTAGCAAGGAAGATCTTATGGTACCCAGAGTAAGCGTCCATGGTACTCATCATTGTGCTGCCAGCTACAGCATCCACCAATCGGTTAATATGCGGCAGCGGGAAAGGATCCGACTCACATCTCTTGTTGACGTCGGTAAACTCGATGCACATCCTCCACTTCCCATCTGCCTTGGAGACCACCACTGGGTTCGCAACCCATTCAGTGTAGTGAATCTCCCTAATGAAACCCGACCGCAATAACTTGTTCAACTCGGCCCATAAAAACTGTCACGATCCATTACCTGGAATCGCGTCAGCCAGCCCTGGTTGGGGTCGATTATCCCAAGCCTCGACCAAGCAGCTGTCCCAGTTCCCGTTCCTATTAGTTTGACTCTAATGGCGCGGCATACTTCTACAATCGCCGGATTGACGCCTTTCCTCAGTCATGTGTGCCTAGGCTTAGTCATGAACTCAGTGTCCAGGATTCGGATGTAAGGCCCTTCTGTCCTGGTTTCTGGACGGCACCTTGGTTTTGGACGATTGCGATTGGTATCGATCAGTGGGCGACAGGGTCCTTACGAGCACGACATGACGGGCGGCAGTGATCCTTGGTTGGGGCCCTGTCCTTCCGTTCACGTTTGCGCACGCCGACCTGTCCTCCTGTCTGATGTACCGACCACGTTCATCTCTCCGGTGGGGTATGGAAGAATGAGTGATGATTTATACTAGAGTCATAACAAAAGTTGCATGATAAATTTACAAAAGGGGTCATCGTTCACTCGACACGTACTTAGAGTATATTTACTAACGCACATTCTTACATACATACGCACATACATGCCTAGACAGGTGCGGGGAACAGGGCAGGTATACTCCCTACACGGTCGACGCTGCTACTAAGACACTCCCAGGGGAGGACGGAATCCACTCAACGAACTTCACCAGGATCGACCTCCGGAATCTCGCATCCTATAAAACATAAACTTTTCATGAGATGATTCTCAGTAAGATGGCTTAAGTGATTTAAGGAAAAGAATTATGCAGTTCATTATTAGACCCTTCTAATTCCTCCTTAAGTTTTCCTTAATCCTCCCTCCTATGGTCGTATCCTTTCCCTTCTATGCATGTCCTCTTTTGGGTTGTTACTTCAGAACTTTGTCACACTAGGTGACCATTGGTGGTAACCTCTACTAGGCGAGGTTTATCTCATCCGCGAACATGTCGCATTGCCATTGGGGATTATCCTCGGCCGTGGAGCCCAATCCCGCTCGCTTAGGTTGGAGCTCAAATGCACATGTATCGTTATAGATATCCTTTGTTTAATTGTCCAGCATCGCTGGTCGTCGGGAGGTTCCATTCAGGGTGACGCTTGTCAAGCCACCAGTGGAATGCTCCCTAGTTTTCCCCTTGACCGGACCTCCCTATTGCCAACCCGTGGCATGGTCGATGGATGACGAAGGATGCCGTATAGAGTGCATCGTCATCGTGGGTGTCGTGACTTCTTAAGCTATCTTACCTTTAGCTTTCTATTGGTTTTCCCTCTCCCATTTCTCTTTTTCCTTTCCTACGTTTATACTTATATATTCATTTGCTAAGTTATGTAAATGGTTGGAATTCGTTGGTATTTGTACATTGGTGGCGTTTCTGTCGTGTTGCAGCTTTATTTGTGCCATAGTCTGGACGCCGTTTTGTCCCTGATCATGTTAGGGTGGCTCTGGTCCGCCGCTCCAGAGTTGTCTTCTAGTCTTTGTCCGGCGCTCGTCTGTGATTGCAAACTGTCGATCGGATAGCGTCAGGCGGTCCGGAGGCCTTCGCTTAGGGGACGACGCAATCGTGTCAGAGCGACTCATATCTGCCGTTCAAGCAATGTCTTCCGGTCCCTGCCCGATGCTTTCCTGTGCGTGCAGTTCGTCGATCGGGTGCATCGGGCGACCCTTGATCATGGTTACGTACGTTTGGCTGACCACGTCCGATGGTTAGCTCTTCCACCCGTTCGTCCTCATGTGGTCCGTCGGTTTGACGGTGCCAGACTGCTAGGGCTGGTCGACTTAGCATTCTACGGACGTTTCTAATAGGTTCATTACAATGATCGGAGGTCTTGCGGTACGGGGTTGACAATTCTGCCCCCCCCCCCTTAGAATTTTTTCGTCCATAAAAGATTTCGTTTTTTACCTGGTTTGAACAATCTTGGGTGATCCTTCCTCATTTGATCCTCTAGTTCCCACGTAGATTCCTCTAGTCTGCGCTCTTCCCATCTTACTCTTATGTACGAGACTGTGCCTCGTCGCGTAGGTCTTTCTTCCCGCATCAGGATTCGGGTCGGTCGTTCCTTATACGTGAGGTTTGGTTGAATCTCTAGCGCCATAGGGTCGATCACATGTTCCGGGTCCGCTACATACTTCCGATGTTGCGATACGTGGAATACATCGTGTATTGCAGCTAAGATGGCGGGTAACCTCAAACGGTAGGCTACGGTGCCGATGGATTCCATTATGCTGTATGGTCCTACTTATCGTGGGCTTAGCTTTCCCGAGCTCTTGACGCGTACCACTCCCCAGCTGGATGAGATTCTTAAGAACGCCTTGTCTCATGCATTAAATTCTAAGGGTCTTAGTTTCTTGTCGGTCCAACTTTTTGTCGATCTTGCGCCACTTTGAGTCTAGTTCTAATCAACCTTACTTTGGTCTCTGCCTCTCGTACTAAGTCAGGTCCTAGAAATGCCCATTCGCCTACGTCATCCCAGCTGGTGGTCGTGCGGCATCTTCGTCCGTATAGTTCCTCATAAGGTGGCATGCCTAAACCTGAATGGTAACTATTGTTGTACGCGAACTCGGCCAAGTACAGATGGCTCGCCCAACTTCCTCTAAACTCCAAGGCGCATGCTCGCAATAGGTCCTCCAGGATTTGGATCATCCTTTCTGATTGTCCGTCTGTTTAGGGGTGGTGTGCGGAGCTCAAATTGAGCTTCGTCCCGAGAGCTTGCTGCAACGTCTTCTAAAATATTAAAATGAACTTCCCATCTCGGTCCGAGACAATCGATCGGGGTATTCCGTGTAGGCGCACGATTCCTTCGAGGTATATTTTGGACAGTCGTTCCATCTCCCATCCTGTAAATACGAGCAAAAAGTGCGCTGATTTGGTCAAGCGGTCCACCACCACCGATACTGCGTCCGCGCCATGAGGGGTTTTCGGTAATCCCGTGATGAGGTCCATAGTGATGGCCTTCCATTTCCATACTGGAATCTTGAGTGGTTGTAGCAATCCTCCGGGTTTTTGGTGTTTAGCCTTCACTCTTTGGCAAGTGAGGCACCAGGCGACGAACATGGCTATGTCCCTTTTCATCCCAGGCCACCAGAACTGTAGCTTGATGTCTTTGTACATCTTTGTTCCTCCCAGGTGCATGGCTAGTCCTGAATTGTGATCTTCCCTGAGTATTTCTTTGATGATTGTTTCTTCTCTGGGCACACATACTCGCCCTTTGTAGTTAATTAGCTCATCCCGTCGTTTCTGGAAATCAGGATGTCCCTCCCTTGCTAGCTTCTCCCATCCCGCTGCTTCTTGGTGTCTCCGTTGTGCGTCCCGAATTTCTTGAAGTGGGTTGGGTTCCAAAATTACGCTGCCAATTGTCCTTCGGTCTTCGTGATTAGCTTTATTCCCATTTGCCTTAGCTCTCGGCCGAATTGTTTCTGGGGTTCTGTTTCCGGCCATCTTCTACTTAAGGCGTCGGCCACCTGATTGGCTTTGCCCAGGTGGTAGGAGATTTCCACATCGTAGTCCTTTATTAGCTCCAACCATCTCCTTTGTCGCATGTTTAGTTCTCTTTACGTGAATATGTACTTCAGACTTTGGTGATCCGAGTAGATCCAGCTCTTCGATCCGTATAAGTAATGTCTCCATATTTTTAGAGCGAACACGACTGCTGCTAATTCCAAATCGTGGGTGGGATAGTTTTGCTCGTGCCTTCGGAGTTGTCGAGAAGCGTATGCTATGACTCATTCTCCCTACATTAATACTGCTCCTAGTCCACCTCCGGAGGCGTCGCAATAGATTTTGTAGTCCCTCCCCTCTTCGGGTAGCGTTCAGATTGGGGCTTGTGTAAGGCGTTCCATGAGTTGGCCGAAACTTTCTTGACACTCCACCTTCCATTCAAATGGTATGCCCTTTTGCGTTAGTCTCGTCATCGGTTTGGCGAGTTGTGAAAATCCCTTTATGAATCGTCGATAATAGCCTACCAGGCCCAAAAAGCTCCTCACTTCCGTGACGCTCCTTGGAATCGGCCATTCCACTACTGCTTCGACCTTTCGTCTATCCACTGAGATCCCTTCCGCGCTGATTACTTGGCCTAAGAATGCGATTTCGTTCGTCCAAAACTCACATTTGGAGAGTTTTGAAGTAGAGTCGATTTTCCCTTAATGTTTGCAGCACCGTTCTAAGGTGTGCTTCATGACTTCCTTGGTCCTTAGAATACACCAAAATATCATCCATGAAGATCACCACCAATTTGTCTAGGAAAGGTCGGAAGACTCGATTCATGAGATCCATGAAAGCGGCCAGCGCATTCGTCAGTCTGAAAGGCGGCACTTTGAACTGGTAATGCCCGTATCGTGTTCGGAACGCTATCTTCGGTATGTCTTCCTCCTTAATCTTTAATTGGTGATATCCAGATCTTAAGTTTATCTTGGTGAATACACTTGCGCCTTGTAGTTGATCGAACAAGTCATTGATAAGGGGAAGTGGGTATTTGTTCTTTTTCGTTACTTTGTTCAATTCTCGGTAATCCATGCAAAGCCTCATGGTTCCATCCTTTTTCTTGACGAAGAGGACTGTAGCTCCCCACGGCGAAACGCTTGGTTGTACAAACTTTTTCTCGACTAATTATGTCAACTGTTCCTTTAGCTCTATCAATTCTGCAGGTGCCATACGATACGGGGCTTTAGCTATCGGCCATGCTTCGTCTACTAGTTCGATTTCGAACTATATCTCTCTATCAGGCATGTTCCCTGGTAACTCTTTCGGAAATACGTCCGGAAATTCTCGTACTATGGAAATGTTTTCCAGTGTTGGCTTGTCGTCTTCAGTCGTGGCATATGCCAAAATCATCCCCTTGTATTCGGTGGCGTGGTCTATCGTATCATCCCTCCTGGTCCTTCCTTTTTCCTTCTTCGTTTTCTGTTGAGAGTAACACCAGCGGCAGCCTGATCCATTCGCGAATTCTATAATTCTTTCCGCGCAATCAATCACGGCTCGGTGTCTGCTCAGCCAGTCCACCCCCAGTATCACCTCGAACTCGTTCTCGCATATTAATTCTAGTAAGTCTGCCGGTAGCGTTCGCCCCGCGATTCGAATTGCTACTTCCCTAAATCTTTTGTCGCAGATCATCGTGTTTCCTCTTGGAGTACGTATCTGAACGCTTGGTCTCAATTCTTCGCTTGTTAATTACTTTGCAATTGGACAGTTGTCCGAAATGAACCAGTGCGTTGCCCCACAGTCGAATAACGTACGAACAACTTGTTCATTAATAAGAACCTTACCCGTGATGGTGTTGGCATCCAATGATGCTTGATCATGGTTCACGCAATAGACTCGGGCAGCGGTTCTAGTTGCCTCCTTCTGTGGTACCGTTAGGTTTCCTTGGTTCGTCGGTTTGGTCTTTGTTGGGCATTCCCGGGCGAAGTGTCCTGGCAGTTCGCACCCGTAACACACGTTGCTGCCAAGACGGCACTCACCGAGGTGGGTTTTGCCATATTTCTGGCATGTAGGGAATATCTTGCGTTCGAGGTTGGTTTTGCTGATCTTTCCCCCTCTGTTCGAGGTCACCACTCCGTTTTCTTCCGTTCGTCCTCGCTTGGGTAAGAGTGTGTCATGTTCTCTTAGCTCGGCTTCCACGGTTAATGTTGCCGCGTAGATGTCATTGATCTTATCCGTGATAATGGCCTACACCTTTTCCCTGATTCTCATCGTTAAACCCCTTCTGAATTTGAGAACTTTCAAGTGTCCCACCTTGTCCGCTTGGGAATATCTGGACAGCACCTAGAATCTAGTGAAGTAAGCCGAGACTCCTTCTTCAGGTCATTGTGAAATGGCCTCAAAGTCCGCCATCTTTTGTAGTATTGCTACTTCTGGAATAAACCGGGCTTTAAACTCGGTAACATACTCATCCCATACCAGTTCTTCCTCTTCTTCTCTTCCCAGTGACTCCCACCATTTGAAGGCCTCTCTGGCTAAGAAATATGACTATACTCGTACCCTGATCTTTACAGGCGTCCCTTGTAGCCGCATGCTACGTTATGTTTCTTTCAGCCATGACTCAGCTTGGTCGTGGTCGCCTCCCGTGAACGTGGGCGCCCTTAGTTTCTATAGGCGGCCGTGGTGCAGTCGTACTAACTCTTCCCATCCATTTTCCATTTCCTTGACATTCCATTCGTTTCCTTTTTCGTTAGTTTCGGACACCTTATCGCTAGGGTTGGTGTTTCCTTTCGAGCTTTGCGTGTCTCCTTCGTTTCTTCGCATCAGTGTGAGGTCCCCTCGGGGGTGCGAGAGAGAGGGCACCTTAGGCGAATCCCTACATCGGCTATAAACGGGGAACGATCGTATGTTAAGTATAATGATTCGTCTCCCATTGCACGAGGCATTTTCCCTAGCATAGTGGCAAGTGGAACGTTAGAACTGGAAAGTTTAGCGTGTTCACCCTGGAGCAATTCAGGGATGGGTGACCCACTGGGAAGTGTGGGGGCTAGGGAAAAAGTAAAACCGTGAGGACTAGGTGGGTGTCATTAGGGTCAGCCTAGTCCAAAGCGGACAATATCGTGCAAGCGAAAAGGCGGGTTGTTACATTTGGTATCAGAGCAGGACCCGGGTTATAGTCGGTGTGTTGGGGCAAACCTCAGCGAGGACGCTGAGTCCATAAGGAGGGGTGAATGCGAGGTCCCCTCGGGGGTGCGAGAGAGAGGGCACCTTAGGCGAATCCCTACATCGGCTATAGACGGGGAACGATCGTATGTTAAGTATAATGATTCGTCTTCCATTGCACGAGGCCTTTTCCCTAGCAAAGTGGCAAGCGGAACGTTAGAACTGGAAAGTTAAGCGTGCTCACCCTGGAGCAATTCAGGGATGGGTGACCCACTGGAAGTGTGGGAGCTAGGGAAAAAGGAAAGCCGTGAGGACTAGGTGGGTGTCATTAGGGTCAGCCTAGTCCAAAGCGGACAATATCGTGCAAGCGGAAAGACGGGTCGTTACATTTGGTATCAGAGCAGGACCCGGGTTATAGTCGGTGTGTTGGGGCAAACCTCAGCGAGGACGCTGAGTCTATAAGGAGGGGTGAATGTGAGGTCCGCTCGGGGGTGCGAGAGAGAGGGCACCTTAGGCGAATCCCTACATCGGCTATAGACGGGGAACGATCGTATGTTAAGTATAATGATTCGTCTCCNTCTTCGCATTTCTCATCCCACGTATACCTCGTTTCCTTTCGGGTCAAATTTGTCAACGGTTTAGCAATCCTTGCGAACCCTTCGATGAATTTCCGGTAGTACCCGGCTAAACCTAAGAAACTCCTTACTTCCCGAGCATTTGTCGGCCTTGGCCAATTCGTAACTGTTTCTATCTTTGTTGGGTCTACTGTCACCCCCCCTGCTGATATGACGTGGCCTAGGAAAGCTATGCTGTCCATCCAGAATTCACACTTGCTGTATTTGGCATATAACTTCTCTTGTCTGAGAGTCTGTAACACTATTCTCAAATGTTGCTCGTGTTCTTCCTGGTTCCGAGAGTAAACTAGGATGTCGTCAATGAACACCACCACAAACTTGTCTAGGTATTGACGAAACACCCGATTCATCAAATCCATGAAAATTGATGGGGCATTAGTTAATCCAAACGGTACCACCGTGCATTCGTAATGGCCGTACCTCGTTCGAATGGCTGTCTTCGGTATGTCTCCTTCTCTTACTCGAACTTGATGGTACCCTGACCCCAGGTCTAATTTTGAGAATACCTTTGCACCTTGTAATTGATCAAACAAGTCGTCGATCCTAGGCAACGGGTACTTATTCTTTATCGTGACCTTGTTTAATTCTCTATAGTCGTAGCACAATCTTAACTCGCCACTTTTCTAATTTACACTTTAACCCCTCCTTCCTTTGCTTTTGACCCCCTTTTATTCTTTTTCTTTACATTTCTATTTTTCATTTCCTTTTACGTTCTTTCGTTCCCGTATCCCTCATTATTTCTCGTCTAGACTTTTACCGCTACGTTCCCTACTATTTGTTTCGTTGTACCTTTTCCTCGGCTATTACAGCTACTAAGACACTCCCAGTGGCGGACGGAATCCACTCAACAAACTTCACCAGGATCAGCCTCTGGAATCTCGCATCCTATAAAACATAAACATTTCATGAGATGATTCTCAGTAAGATGGCTTAAGTGATTTAAGGAAAAGAATTATGCAGTTCATTATTAGCCCCTTCTAATTCCTCCTTAAGTTTTCCTTGATCCTCCCTCCTATAGTCGTATCCTTTCCCTTCTATGCACGTCCCCTTTTGGGTCGTTACTTCATAACTTTGTCACACTAGGTGACTATTGGTGGCAACCTCTACAAGGCGAAGTTTATCTCATCCGCGAACATGTCGTGTTGCCATTGGGGATTATCCTCGGCTGTGGAGCCCAATCCCACTCCCATAGGTCGGAGCTCAAATGCACATGTATCGTTATAGATATCCTTTGTTTAATTGTCCATCATCGATGGTCGTCGGGAGGTTCCGTTCAAGGTGACGCTTGTCAAGCCACCAGCGGAATGCTCCCTGGTTTTCCCCTTGACCGGACCTCCCTGTTGCCAACCCGTGGCATGGTCGATGGATGACGAAGGATGTCGTATAGAGTGCATCGTCATCGTGGGTGTCGTGACTTCTTAAGTTATCTTACCTTTAGCTTTCTTTTGGTTTTCCCTCTCCCCTTTCTCATTTTCCTTTCCTACGTTTATACTTATATATTCATTTGCTAAGTTATGTAAATGGTTGGAATTCGTTGATCTTTGTTCCTTGGTGGCGTTTCTGTCGTGTTGCAGCTTTATTCGTGCCATAGTGTGGACGCCGTTATGTCCCTGATCATGTTAGGGTGGCTCTGGTCCGCCGCTCCAGAGTTGTCTTCTAGTCTTTGTCTGATGCTCGTCTGTGCGTGCAGACTGTCGATCGGATAGCGTCAGGCGGTCCGGCGGCCTTCGCTTAGGGGACGGCGCAATCGTGTCAGGGCGACTCGTATCTACCGCTCAGGCATCGTCTCCCGGTCCCTGCCCGACGCTTGCCTGTTCGTGCGGTTTGTCGATCGGGTGCATCAGGCGACCCTTGCTCATGGTTACGTACGTTTGGCTGACCCCGTCCAATGGTTAGCTCTTCCACCCGATCGTCCTTCATGTGGTCTGTCGGTTTGACGATGCCAGACAGCTATGGATGGTCGACTTAGCGTTCTGTGGACGTTTCTAATAGGTTCATTACGATGATCGGTGGTCTTGCGGTACGGGGTTGACACGGATGACCTCAATTTTCTCAGGAGAATAACGCCTCCTCTTTTGCCTAATAGGCTTTGTTCCGAGCTCAGTGTTGATCCGATGCTCACTCTCGGATCAGTCAATCCCCGGCACATCGTCCGGGGTCCAGGCGAATATGTCCACATTGCTTCTCAGCAAGTGGACCAGCTCCTCTTCAAAAGTCGGGGCCAAGTGGGCCCCGATGGGGGTAGTCTTGGTTGAGTCGTCCTCAACAAAGTTAATTAGCTTGAACCCAACAGGTTCCATAGCTTGCCTCGGGTGCGGGGGCTGTTCGAGCAAATCCACCCGAGCTCATATAGCACTGTCTTTCTACTTTCTGGTTCCCCTTGACATAAATCACTCCATGAGTGGAAGAGAACCTGAGCATCATGTGGCACGTAGAAGGGACCACCTCAAACTTATTGAGATCGGTCCGTCCAATAATCGCGTTGTAAGCCAAATCGACTTCAACGACAATGAACTCCAGGGTTTCCGATCGGTCCCAATTTGGCTCCCCCAACGTGACTGGGAAGAGAATTTTCCCGCACGGGATCACACTCCTTTGGTCTATTACCCAAAGGGTTATGTTGGCTATAGGGAGATCATGAATCGTGGCTCCCAGCATCTCAACCACTTCACGCTTCATTAGATTGCATGAAGCCCCGGTGTCCACCAAAATCCTGTGGACCCATCAGTCGGCGATGATTCCAGTGATGATGAGAGGATCATCACAGGGATCGGTTACCCTTTCCCGATCGGCCGCAGTGAATATAATATCGTCCTCGAAGGTAGAGGATCGCTCGGCCGATTCATACTTGACCAACGCCACAGACTCGGAGCATTCGGGGAACTCCTCGCGCGCTGCTCTCTTTCGATTCCTGACCGACTCATTCACTCTTATTCACTCTTATTCCGCCGGAAAGAGAGTGTCAACTTTTTAGGTATTTGATGTGTAAATTTTTTTGAAATTATGAGGAAAGACCAAAACACTCTATTTTCTCCATTTTTATTTTAAAAAAATTCAAAAAAATTAAATTTAAAATAATTATAAAATATAAATATTTATAATAATTTTATCGATAATATTATGATTTTTAGGTATTTGATGTGTAAAAGAATAAAAATAAAAAATTATCAATGTCAGGACGTTGTTGCAGGGACAAGAGAAAAATTATTTGTAATTTTAAGAAATGGTGATGTGAACATAGAGAAAGATGATATGTATGAGATAATGAAGTTTCGGGACGGACATGGTTGTAGAAAGTCTTATGAATTCCATGAATGTTGATTCCTTTTGTTTGATTCCACATAACTTTTTCAGTTTTTCAGTTGTATATTCCACTAGAGCAAAAAGTTTTGGTTTAAATATGTTCCATGGATTCATTTAGGCTTTTTCTATGATATTTGTTTCACATAAATCTTCACAAGTTAATTTCCTGATTTCATTAACCATGTTCAATGTCATGTTATAGTATTCCCCAAGTATTTCTTTATTTTTCATCTTATTATACACAAATTCAGACATTTTTTCCTCGCATGAATCCTACAGATTTGATCTCCTCATTCATATAACTCATTTAATCTAACACAGATTTCATTAGGAGTTTTTCAAATGGCTAAGTTATCAATTATTGTTTCATGAAATATAGTCATGATCTTGTATCTGGTAGCCGAAGCTAGAAAAATAAACATTCTGGAAGCAAATGTAATTTAGGTTTTCCTTTACATCATATTTATAGTGGGGTTACCAAAAGTATTGGCACACTTATCACCCAAAACGTCATCATAAGTTTCAGTTTTAAAGAAGTTGGCTTCATAGTTGTCCCAGTACCCCTAAACCTTCCTCTGTGGTCTCTTTAACATAACGTTATGAGTAATGCTCCGATAGAATAAGTTTCAAATTAAGTTATACACAATGGGAATGGAGTGAGACACCATAATAGCAAATCTACAACACTTCTCATAAGACAAGAAATAGCAATAAACAACCCAAGTTTAATCAGTAAGTGCATTGTGCCATAAAATACTACAAAAATTATTCGAATCCTGTGACAACATATGATGTTTTAATCCATCACTAATACAATTACAAACAGAGGTGTAATACACCAAAAATACATAATTAATAACTAACAAAACTCCTTGGTTTCTCGCATTTTAACAAGACAGTGTAAAATTCTACAGATGCAGTAAATACTAAATAGAATGAGAATGCACTTCTCTCTACGACCTTGTGTTCTATGTTTTCTAGCTGGGGTAGAAATTAAGAAGCATAGATGAAGAAAAAAGATCTAAAATAGCAGGAAATACCCACCAGATAGTCAACGACCACAGTTCCATATTTAAGAAGAAAATATTCAATGAATGAGGCGAATACCTGTCTGCAAAAACCGCACTGGGAATGCAGCAAGTTGACAAGCCTTGCTCAAATGATAATACATTGTTTTATTGCTCTTTTTGTTCCAAATCCATATGCCTGGCTGCTCTCAGATCAACTGCCTTGTTTATCATCCTGACTTATTAACGCTTCTAAACAAGTTTCCCACAAAAATACATTTATATGGCCATAAAAACATGTGCCATCGGAATAAACCAGCGCTTGCAGATCAAGGAAGCAATTGTCTACAATTAGAGCATTGTAGAGCGTTTATCTTAAACGAGTTAACCTCCTCCTTTTCCTCTTCCTACTCTTTTTAGCAGTGGGAGTATTGGATGTGTCATACCTGAAAACTGACCGCAATGGCCTGGGGGAATTTGTTCTGGATTTTTTATCACCCCATTTTGGAGGCATATTTTTCACGATAAGACCAATATCATCGGTTTTACAAATTTCAACAAGCTTCTGTACTTGATCAAGAACTCGGTATGTCAAGGCATTTGCAATATCCAAATCAACCGAGTCATCAATAGGTTTGTTCCAGATATGTATTAGGATGCTTTTGTGTGATATAAATGACATGGAAGATCCCTTATGTTGCTGATTCTCATAAATCATATTGACCTTCATCACATGCTTGCAGATGTTTCCTTTCAGTGACCACTCACAGTTACAATGTGCAAATTCTGATCCAGGATTCCATACAAGCCGTTTTAGACTGCTATCTTTTTGACTCACAATCTCAGCAAACAAGTGATCCTCATTATCCAGTGAAACATTATTGTCCGGGATTTGAAGGGCTCGATGCCAAGAACTAGATGAAATATATCCCTCCTTCACATTCAAAAAAGAATCACTTTCATCTGCATAATGGTCCAGCCAGTAGCTAGAGTGCAATTCAGTTGTCAGCTTATGAACCAGCCAATCAACTCTCTGAAGAGAACCAAGGTATGAATCATCATAAAGAATGCTTTTAAGCTTCACATGATATGCTTCCATTGCACCAGAGGCCTCCTGGCTTGCAAGTGAAAGATTCTTCATTGACATGAGCCACATTTCTGCATTATTCACATTTTTTTAATGAGCACGGGATAATAAAAATTTAATATACTGAACATGAGCAGAATTGAAAAACATGAAATAAAAAATATCTGACCAATCTTAGGTACCCATGAATCTTTGAAGTAATGTATAAAGGAAGATTGATCAGCAAAATCTAACAAATATTCTTCAATGGCAACAGCAAGATCCTGACAATTCCAAATACTGTACACTATGTGGCCAAGGCGTTTGAACATTTCCCTTTGAACTTCAATGTTAGAGCATTTCTTAACAATATTCCTTAGCCATGACCTTCTGATGCGCCAGAGAGAGAACAGTATAGGGCACATAAAAAGTTCACTGAAAAAAATCCAGCAAAAGTGAGCTATTGAGTACCAAACCTAAACATAACATTTAAACAGAAAGAAATCTTGGTAAAATATACTGCCTTATTGGCTCAGTTTCTGCAGCAGCATCATCAACAATAAAACCACTGGCTTTCCATCCAGGGTCAGCTTCATGCACTCGATAAAGTAGAGATTCCATCCATTTTGCAACATCTGACTTTGCCATACTACAGGTAATGATCCATGCAACAGGAAGTGCACGCTGTCTCGAATCAAATACAACAAGTGTGCAAAGCGGGTACTGCAATAAAAATATTCAAAGTTAAAAAAATATACTTTAAAGCCTATAAGTATTAAGATGTGCATGATTGTCTCAAACCTTTAGCTTCTTTATTCCAAAGGTTGAGTCAGCTGCTATAATATTTCGATGACCAAAGCGGATCATCTGCTGCAGTTGCCAGTCTGTCTGAATTCCTAAAATAAAAGGACTAGTTTCTGATGCATCTCTATAAAAGAAAACAGACTTTTTATTGCGTTCAATCCATAAGCGAGTGCTGGCTTGATCATCAAGATCCAGCTCATGAGTGGATCGCTTGATGATCATCCCTAGTTTATGCACATACTGAGAAGCAAGACAATCAACCTTTGCATCAGAACTACAGTAACGTTGAATGCCCTCGAGGTGTTTTTCCAAGACATTCTCTTCAGGTATACCAAGATATATCATTGACATTGTTTGCTGTTGAATCTCACTACAAACATATGGAATTTTTTTGGCACCAGGTCCTATTGCATCTCTATCCAGAGGACCATGGCAAACAAAACCAGCTTTATTGATATGACGCCGCTCACTATATACAATAAGTGCCAGAGATGGGCGGGAATAAAGACGCTTTACTACAAAATGACAAGTACACCCACGCATGGACTGAGGTATAGCTGCACGATTCCTAGTGTTTAATCGATACCTTCTACTTGGTAATATAGCTCCACCCTCTCCGTAATTTTCAGGACCAAAAGAACACCAATACCTAATTTAAAAATGAACTAAATCAAAGCAAAGACGATTATGAATATTCATACTGATACAATATTGTCGAATTAGAAGTACCCCTCATCATATTTTCATTTTATGTGAAGGGTTCAGGCTTTCAGTCATTATAAATCTCAGCTAGTACAGTAGAAAAGCCTACCAAATTCGATCATTTGCCAATCTTGTAGAATAGAACGAAAGGGCAATAATTAGAGGTTCTAACAAAAATGACATAAAATTACTAAAAAATCAAACTGAATGCAGAATACATCTAGGATGCGAACATCATTTCGAAGCAAGCATATAAATGGCGATGACTTAGGAAAACGAAATACATCACTCACAGCCTGTATTCCAAATACTCATCCGGTTTCAATTGTTTTAAGCTTCCTCTAGCTCGCTTTCTCCCCCTCTCAATATGAAATCTTGTGGGGAATTGGACGCTAGAACACTCTCCAATTATAAAGGCGTCAACTCGATCGTAAAGAATTAGAGCCACATCCTCACATCTATCTGCGTTCTGAAGCTTCACCCACTTCAAATCCGATGAAGAGAAATCTTCCCCAGGGGGGTCTTGCACAGGGATATCATTGATGGATTCAACTACTTCCATCTTCTTTAACTACTAACCATTTTAGTGACAAAGTCACACCCTCCGCCGAGTTCTAAAGCTAAAAATGAAAAAGAAATTTCCCAGCGCCAAAATCCTTCTTGTCTCGTGAATTTTTTTAGGACCACGGCGGCGCAGCGCCTGAGTCGCGTGATTGATGTTGTGTAAAATGGGTTTGTTTTGATGATGTAAGATTTTTAATGTACAAATGAAGATGGGTTATGTTAAAAAATTATGATTTTATGAACATTATTAAAATAGTATCATTTTCTCTTTCTTTACTGTTTTTATATATAAGATTTATTAATATTTTTAAATAAATTATAATATTTATATTTTAATTAAATATATTTACAAATTTACATCTTAGTATTTTAGCACATTTTGTCCTATCTTAATTTTAAAAAGATAAATCAAATAAACTCAATAATACTAAAATCCACATCCAATAATATTTGAAGGGAATGGTGTCAATGTCATATATGTTACTATCTCACGTCGGAAACATAATATTACTTTTTGTTATATATATATTATTAAGATATATGATTCATTTATTTTGGAATTAAATAATATTTAAAATTTAAATTTAAAGATATTTCAAAAATAAAGTGAGTACCATTTTATTATCACTAAATAAATTTATTTGAATTATATATGTAGTATTCATATTACAGACTCAATTTCTTATAAAATATTTTCTTGTATAGGAAACATTTATTTATGTGAAAATTACAACACTGACCATAAATGTTAGAAATAGGGTAAAGACTATCTCAAAATTTGGAAATTGCATTTAAACATTCGAAATTTTAAAAACGTTTAAGAATGATCATCGAGTAAATAGTAACGATTTTCGTCATTCTTTGAATTAGTGGTTTTAACAATTTATGTGTTATTTTAAAATTTTTGAAAGTTTTGGAAGATAGTTATTGTAACAACCCACCTTTCCGTTTGCACGATATTGTTCGCTTTGGACTAAGCTGACCCTAATGACACCCATATAGTTCTCACGGTTTTACTTTTTCCCTAGCCCCCACAGTTCCCAGTGGGTCACCCATCCCTGAATTGCTCCAGGGTGAGCACGCTTAACTTTCCAGTTCTAACGTTCCGCTTGCCACTTTGCTAGGGAAAAGGTCTCGTGCAATGGAAGACGAATCACTATACTTAATCTCTGATCGTTCCCCGTCTATAGCCGATGTAGGGATTTGCCTAAGGTGTCCTCTCTTCTCGCACCCCCGAGGGGTCCTTACATTCACCCCTCCTTATGGACTCAGCGTCCTCGTTGAGGTTTGCCCCAACACACCGACTATAACCCGGGTCCTGCTCTGATACCAAATGTAACGACCCGCCTTTCCGCTTGCACGATATTGTCCGCTTTGGACTAGGCTGACCCTAATGACACCCACCTAGTCCTCACGGCTTTACTTTTTCCCTAGCTCCCACACTTCCCAGTGGGTCACCCATCCCTGAATTGCTCCAGGGTGAGCACGCTTAACTTTCCAGTTCNGATCCATCTACGTGGATCGTCCATCGATCATCCTCTTGGTTAAGATATATGCCCGATCGGGTCATTTCAACCACAAAGTCGGCTAGGACCTGAGCTTTGATCGCCCTTCGGGGCAGGAATTCCAGATACATAGCGCTGAGTTTGATAGCCCATTTTGCCAATCTCTCATTCAAATCCTTCTATTTAAGGACCACCTTCAGAGGTTGATCCGTATAAACATAGACCGTTCGGCCCTCAAAATAATGTTTCAGCTTGGATACAGCTTTTTTCAAAGCTAGCATGAATTTCTCCAAGGTGGAATATCTTGTTTTAGCTGATACCAGAGAATGGCTGACATAATAAACAAGTCTATGAATGTCGTCTCGGATGGTCACTAGAGCTGCGCTGACGGCAACTTCTGATACATCGAGATACAACCCCAAAGGTTCATCACAAGTTGGACTCACCATCACCGGGGGAGTGCTTAAATAAGTCTTCGGCTCAGAGAATGCCCGATCACATTCTTTGGTCCAATCTACATGGTTTGCTTTTCTTAGCACTCTGAAAAAAGGTAGAGCCCGATCTGTGGATTTTGAGATAAATCTGCTTAGTGCGGCGAGTCGGCCAGTAAGCCTCTGAAATTCTCTTTTGTTTCTTGGAGGTTGCATATCAATGATAGCTTGCACCTTTTCAGGGTTAACCTCTATGCCTTTCTCTGAAACGTAATATCCTAGAAATTTTCCGCTTCGGATCCCGAAACAGCATTTGTTTGGATTTAGTTTAAGCTTATATTTTCAGCATACTTCGAAACAACGAGACAAATAAGAAAGGTGGTCTTCATCATTCATAGATTTAACAATCATATCGTCAACATAAACTTCCATCATATGACAGATCAATTCTCTAAAGATTTTGTTGACCAACCTTTGATATGTTGCTCCAGCATTTTTGAGACCGAATGGCATAACTACATAACAGTAAACTCCATCTTCGGTCATGAACGATGACTTCTTCTGATATTCTTCAGCAAGGAAGATCTGATGGTACCCAGAGTAAGCATCCATGGTACTCATCATAGTGCTTCCTGACACAGCGTCTACCAGTCGGTCGATATGCGGCAAAAGGAAAGGGTCCGATTCACAGCTTTTGTTAACATCGGTAAAGTCGATGCACATTCGCCATTTCCCGTCTGGTTTGGAGACCACTACTGGGTTTGCAACCCATTCAGTATAGTGGATTTCTCTGATGAATCCCGACCGTAGCAATTTATTCACCTCAGCTCGAATAATCTCAATTTTTTCGGGAGAATAACGTCTCCTTTTCTGCCTAACAGGTTTTGTTCCAGGCTCGGTATTGATCCGATGTTCACTATCGGGTCGGTCAATCCCCGGAACATCGTCCGGGGTCCATGCGAATATATCCACGTGGCGTCTCAGCAGGTGGATCAGTTCTTTTTCAAAAGCAGGGGCTAAGTGTGCCCCGATGCGAGTTGTTTTGGTTGAGTCATCCTCAACCAGGTTAATCAACTTGAACCCTACGGATTCCATTGCTTGCCTCGGGTGCGGCGGTTCTTCCAGCAGATCGACCCGGGCCCTTTTGATCGGTGCCAATGTTCGGCACGAGCTCATGTAGCATTGTCTAGCTACTTTCTGATCCCCCTTAACAGAAATAACTCCATGAATGGAGGGGAATTTGAACATCATATGATAAGTAGATGGGACCGCCTAGAACTTACTAAGGCCGGTCGGTCCTATAATGGCGTTGTAAGCCAAGTCGACTTCAACGACAATGAATTCCAGATCCTCCGATCGGTCCTTGGATGGTTCCCCAAGGGTGACTGGGAATAAAATCTTCCCGCATGGAATGACGCTCCTTTGGTCGAACGACCAAAGAGTTATATTAGCGATCGGGAGGTCATGAGCAGCAGCTCCCAACATTTCGGCGACCTCGCGCTTCATTAGATTGCACGAAGCCCCGGTGTCCACTAAGATCCTGTGGACACGACGATTCCCGATGATTCCAGTAATGGTAAGGAGATCATCGCATGGATCGATAATCCCTTCCCGATCGGTCATAGTGAAAGTAACGTCCTCCCCGAAGGGAGGGGACCGCTCAGCTGGATCATATTTAACCAGCGCCACAGACTCGGAGCTCTCAGCGAAGTCTCCGCGCGCGGTTCTCTTTCGGTCCCGGACCGATTCATTTATCCTCAAACCACCGGAGATAACATAAATATCTCGGGCTACTTCTCGGGGTGCCGCCTCATTTTGATGAGGTTGGCACCTGTTTCAGCGGGTGGAGGAGCAACCTGCTCCTGCCTTCCACCCTCGTTTTGCGGGGCTCTGGCGCCACATCCCCGCCATCTTCTTCTTCGGCCCTGACCACGGTTCTCTCGACCGTGTTGGCCTCTATCTTGCTCTGGAGGAGGAGACCGTCGGTCTTCCGTCCGATCATTATAATTTCGGGGTTGTCCCCGATTATCCCTTCCCCACGGCCTGTGACGATCGTCACCTTGGTGGCCCTTTCGGGGGGATTTCGCTCGCTTGCCCTTTTGACCATTCCATTCGGGATTTTCTTTATTCATTGCCGCTACTGTCTCTTTCAACAGCAGGCACTTCAGGGTCGGGTGATCGCGACTATGATGCAACTCGCAATACACCCGATTGTCCTCCTACTTTGGGAGGACATCTTTCTCGCCTACAGCCGCTACTTCTCGCGACTGCTTCTTAGGGTAGGAAACCCTATGATAACCTGCGGGCTCAGAATTCCCGCTAGGCTTCCGATAGCCTAGCCCCAGCGCTTCATCCACCGTAATGTACTTGTTGATTTTTTGAAGAAGCTTCCCCAAGGTGGATGGTGGGCTCTTTACCAAGCTGGCCGAAAGGCCGCACGGTCCCAAGACCTGCTGTAAAATATCAATCTTATCCCGGAGCTCAAGTTTGATACCCCGGGCGGTCCTATTGAATTTCTCCATGAAGGACCGAAAACTCATTTTCGCCGGGATATATTTCAGCTAATATAGTTCATGCCTGCTTCGGGGCGGTCCTACATTTGGAGCAAATTGCTCTGAGAAAGCCAGAATAAATCCGCCATACGACTGTATGCATCGGGCCGGCAGATTTTTGAACCACGTTTGGGTGTCGCCTTGTAATCCTGCCGCGAAGATGCGGCACTTTAGTGAATCTGAGGCCCGAACCGTTCCCATGCGTAACTCGAAATCGGCAACGTGATCGATCGGATCACCGTCACCACGAAATGTCGGCAACCCCTCGAGGTTGCGATAATGCCGATCTGGGACTGCTGCCCATATCTCTTCAGAGAATGGGAGCATTAAATCTCCCAAGGCGACTGATACGCCTTCAGATTGTTGGGACGATGTCTGTATCGCATGCAAATTATGCCACCAGTCATCATCCTTATTTCGCCTGATTGGGGCCTCCATGGCCCTGTTGAATAAACCAGGATTGCGTCCCAGNGTATTTTGCGAAAATACGCAACTTTGGGGACTGGTTTTGCCAAAATTCGCAAACTTTGGGGACCGGTTTTGCGTACATGAAACTTTGGGGGCTGGTTTTGCCAAAATTGAAAACTTTGGGGACCAAAATTGCCAAATTATCCAAACTTTGGGGACCAAAACTGCCTTCCGCCCTATTTTAAATATACTCTTTCTATATATTTGACAACATCTTCCATATACGTAGCCAACAAGATATATCGCAATATCTTATTTTATATATTTTGTGGGTAAGTTAAGAAAAATATATTTCCCCTTCGACAATCTTGAATCTCGATCCAAGTCCAATCCGACCATTATCGAATAGACTCATCACAATCACCTTATCGGTATCCTTGATCGGTCATTGGGACCAATCAAGCCGATCGCCGTTATCTCTTCATGTTAGTTTTCCCGGTCAATCTTCCACTTCGATCAACATTAGCCCATCGGTACCCCTAATTCAATCATACCGACAGACCAAACCGAGTCTTCCGAACTAAGTTTAGTTTATCTCCCATGTCAGTAATACTCGGCAACCACACCCTTTGACTATTACCTACTACCATTCCTACCCTCTTATTTTATAAGTATTCCGCCAACAGCTGAACTTCTAAACAACTTTAATCATTAAAAAAATCTGCACTCTGCAAACTAATGAAATTAATAGTAGTAAACAGATAAAGCTTCAGTTTTTTGCTATTTGAAGAACGAACATTCATAGTAACCACTCATTCTTCGATCGATGTTATCTGATTTAACCTATTGGGCTATTCGGCCACTACCCCGTGCTCTCAACACTCTATTCTTCATATTCCATCTCAACTAAGGTGATTAATATAAAACATACTATATAATTGGTGAATACTGATTAGCCCCATGGATCACCTGTCATCACACTATGCCAAATTGAAAAAAAAAATTTATGAAAAGAATTCGTACTTTCTGATGCAAATTTCTAGTTCTATTTTGAACTGACACAGAATAACAAATCCTAACCAAGCAAAATCCCATCCAATATCATAAAGAATAACGATTAGAGTATGTAACGTACCTGGAGCTAATGATGTTGATTTTGGAAAGGGAATAGAGATTTGGAGAACAGCGATGGAGAGAGAACCGGACAAGGATGAAGAAAAGATCATGGTTTTGAAGGTCGATTGCTAAAAAATCACCACGATATCAATATTTAATAATAATTAAAATGTCAATATTTTATTTTTTAGTATATATAAGAATATTGTGATTATTTTAAATATATCATCTTATTTTAATTTTATCAATTTTTTAATAAATTTATAACAATTCATTTCTAATTTTAAAATTATATTTCACTACACCATATTTTTCGAATCATATTTTTTAAAAACGATTCAAACAAATCAACAATTGTTATTCATTTTGTAGGGTTTTTTTTATTTCATGGGAGGGACATGGCAAACAAGTCAACTCAATTAACATCCACCTTGTTGTATGATATTATTCTATAAGATAGAATGATAGAAGCACAAAATAGACTTCTTCGAATGGAAACACTTACTCGAAATCTCTATAACCACTTCTTTGAAATACTTACTTACCTAGTTTATAATCATTATCTATTACTCGGTTATCCTAAACTTGATCATAAGATAGAAAGAGAAGCGAAAAGGAATAGACTCCCATGATTTTACACATACTCAGGGAATGTCACTGAGAAAAAATCATCTGATCTCATGTGAATGAATATGATAAGGTGCATGCTATATAGGAGTTATTTCAATTTGTCAACTAAACTATAAAATCAATACCTTTAATGTTAATGTAAATTTTGAGGCTTATGCACGAAATTACCTCTAAAATCTTTATATATATCATGTATGTAATTGATATATCTAAAAAAACATATACATTTTCGAATAATTATTTTCTTTGTTATACCCTAAATCAAGCCAAGAAGGCAAGGTAAATTCCACTTAGTGATCCAACCTATCCTCTTTGTTGTGTTTTCTTTTTAAGGGTACCAATAGTCATCGAATTATAATTGAGATAACAATCAAAACTCGATTTTTATATTTGTATTTGCTTGTGGGACAACTCAGGAACATGAAATAATAAGGACACATGTAATTTTATGTAGAAAGCCCCAAAAAGAACGGGGAAAACCCATGGTGCTGAGAAGAGAACTTACTCAACCAATTCAATATGTGGAGGATAAACTGTTACAAAGAATGAATAAAATGAGCAACAATAGGCAGTCGTGAAGAATAGATCAAAGAGAGGAAGATGATCTATTTTCTGGACTATAGGTTGATGCGTTAGCGGTTAGGATTTGGTCTTGAAGATGTTTGATAGCGATGACTATCGGTATGGGAATATGCAGATTGAAGGAACTCAACGACAACATGATCTTGAAGCGGCTCTGAAGAAGGATAAACTGACACAGATGGCGTATGTCGAGTGGTCAAAAATCGACGAAAAGTCTCTCGGGCTAGTAGTGGAAACTTTAACTATAAACATTGCCTTTAATGTTTTCAATGAAACTAATACGTACGGGCTGATGAAAGTGATTGATGATATGTACACAAAGTCTATATCAACAAATTTAGTGCATCTTACAAATAAACTTTACTCCTTGAAGATGACTTAAGGTTATTGAAAACGAATTCAATAACATTGTCGGATAACTTGCATCGATAGAGCACAAAATCAAGGATAATCAATTGATAGTCCTTTAATTTGGAACATTGCCGGAGAGTTGGGGGACCACTGTCGACATGATCAGTAGCTAACCTGGTAAGTTAAAGTTTATCAACGTGCGAGATTAGTTGATCAGTAAGGAAGTGCGGAGATCTAATCAGGATTGCAATGACCTTGATTCTTTGGCAAAAGAGTCGGGTCGGTATAATAACCGATGGGGTAAGAGAAGACGTGATGACGATGATGATTGGGATGATCGTTCAAAGGGAAAGACTCGAAGGAAGTCTAAGTCACGTGGCGAACTGGAGTGTTGCAATTGAGGGAAGCGAAGGCACTTGAAGTGAGAGTGCAAGGAGAAAATGAGGGATAGATCGGTGTCGATTTCTGAGAAGATGATGTACTAGTTGTGTGCATTGAGAATCCGAACGAGTCATGGATATTTGACTTAGTCGATGGCAAGTATTACTGAACGGGAAACCTAGATGAAGCGGTGATGTTGATCAACTTGATTAGTCTCATCGATTGATCAATGATATCAATTAGACGATTGTGATGAGTCTATTTGATATCAGTCTGATTAAACTTTGATCGGGATTCATGATTATCGAAGGGAAAATATCTTTCCTTTATTGACCCACGAAATATATGAATAAGATATTGAACTATATATTGTGTTGGTTACTTATATAGAAGAAGATAAGAAGATATATCTTGTTAGTTACATATATAGAAGAAGATATAAAAATATATTTTACTGGTTACATATATAGAAAAATATATGAAAATATATATTGTTAGCTAATATATAGAAGATTCAATCCAATGCATATAAATAGAATATTATAGAATGTTTGGTATAATATTTCATAAATTAGATTTTAATATAAACTCTATAAATAGTGGAACTCATGAACACAATAATCAATCAGTGACGTATCATATTATTTTTTATTCTTTTTGTGATAGTGAATTAGCAATCGATGTTTATCAATAACGTGGTTTTCCCGATTTTGAGTTTCCGTACTAAATCTTGTGTCTTTTACTTTTTTTCATTTACGTCTTGTTCTTATCATATTAATTCGATCCGACCCTTATACATAGAATTTTTTCTTCTTTGGAGGGGATTTTCCAACATTTAACTAATATGAATTAAACTAGAAACATTTCTAAAGCCATTAGAAGCTTTGGGGGCACACCAAAAACCAACATTAGTAACAATTGCTTCATCGATATGAGTTATTTCCAATGTAAATGCTTGCAGTTTTGGAGGCTAATGAATCAACTATAAGTGAAAAATAGCCATTAAGGAACTCAAATACCCCGCAGAGATATCTCTAACTCCTGAATTTGTTTAGCCAACTCATGCATTCCACAATTGTTTAAGCCATCTGAAACCATATCAAAGCTTTTTGACATTGGTAATAACTTCACATGCGGCATTTCCACCAAATAATTTGCTGCTTCGACAAATTTGCAACACAACTTTATAAGCATTGTATAAATAGGTCGATTTGGCAAATGCCCTTTAACTTTCATATCAGCAAATAAACTAAATGCATCATCAAACTGACCCCTGCAACAAAAAGCTTTCAAAATTGGAGCATATAAACTAGGAAATGGACGATTTCCTTCTTCCATGGACCTATGAAGTAACCTTATGGCTTCATGTACTTTTCCAATTTGTGAAGATGCTAAAATCATAATCTTGTAAGTATCCATGTTTGGGAAAAACCCCAACTCGCAAACATCATTAAAAAGTACAATACAAAACTCGGTTTCACCAGATTTGGACAAAGCATCATTCAGACAATTAAATGTGTCAACTTCTGGGACAAAACTGTCCTTGATCATTCTCTTCACTAACCCTTTAGCTGACTCAAGATACCCTGCATTCAATAGCCCATCAATAAGCAAATCACGACCACGTACCGGGGGACTATAACCCTTCTTACTCATCTCCTCTAAGAACTCTTGTGCTTCCCGCATTTTCCCTGCAGAGCACCAAGCATTGACAAGAACAGAATATGTCTTCTTGTTAGGAACAACTCCTTTTCTAATCATCCTTCTCACTAAAGCATAGGCACCTTGAAAATTCTTAACATGATACAGAGAAAAAAGCAACGAATTGTACACGTCAGTTGTTTGCAGACAATTAAGATTCTTGAGTCCATTAAAGAGTTGAACAGCTTTATCAATGAGACCATGCTTAGCATATTGCTCAATAATGAAAGAAACAATAGAAGGTGAAATGGTGACATTTTGGGATTTCATAGCATGCACCACTTTCCACATAGTCTCCCAATGACTAGTTGCAGCAAGAACTTTTACTAGCTCTTCAAACTCAAGGGTTGTAGGATCATAATTTGGGTGATTTGTTCAAGCCCAGTTGAAGAATCGAAAGCATTCAATGCCAAAGCTGCTGCAATTGCGGAAAACACGATATACTTGCTCTGAATTAACAAGTTTTGATATGTTCATCTTGTTGAGTGTTCGCTCCATGTAAATATCTCGCAGCACGATATTCGAGACATGATGAATTGTTGCAAAATAGTCATCATTGGACAAACCTCTAGCTTTGCTACTTTCTGAAGTACCTTGGATAAAGCTACTCCCTTTTGTTAAAGTTCTGGCAAATGTAAATATGTAATGCAGGTTGATGATAGAAGAATTTCCACTAAACATATGTTTCTACAGCCAGTATGCTTTACAGTTCTTCAGTATATCAAGATAACCTTAGAAACTCTATTGACAGGAGCGTGTGAGGATGGTCGTCCAACTGTTCACAATATGATTGGCTCACAAATATTTGGTCTACATATACAAGGAAAATTAATATGAATTAATTTGCTTTCAGAATTTCTCGTGAGATGAACGGACCAAATAAGAATTTCTGCAAAACACAGTTAAAGCTTCTTGATATCCATTTTTTTTATTTAGAGATCCCCAAAGAAACATAAATTGCAGTAGAATTTAATAACAAGAGAGCAATTCTACTTCAGACAACAAAATAAAGAAAACTTGTAAAAAATCAAGAAAGTTTCCAACCAGATATCTCAATCAAATTCAATGGAAATGATAAACAATTTATTCATGAAGCAAAGTCTATGGTTGCGGTTAAAACATGCTAGGAAAAGCACAAGAAGATACAGCAATGGAAATACAAACTTCAAGAAACAAGCTTAAAAAAGTGCATTAAACTTAACAGCAAACTTCACAAAACAAAATGTTGTTTAAAAATCCTCTCACCAGAAGAATTCCATTTATCACGGGGTCTATCAAATTTATTGTGATGAGAACCAAATGTAAATGAATAAAAGTAAAAAACACAAGATTTAACATGGAAACCCAAAATTGGAAAAAAATAATGTGACAGATAAACATTGGTCAAGAACTCATTATTACAAAAAGAATATACAATATGTTACGTCTCTTAGTTGTGTTAGATCTAACTAGGAAAGATCTAACCAAATATATTTCCATCATATATTTTAAATATACGCATTCTATGTCTTTGACAATGTCTTCCATATATGTAGCAACAAGATATATCGCAATATGTTCTTTTATATATTTCGTGGTTAAGTTAAGAAAAAAATCTTTCCCCTTCGATAATCTTGAATCCCGATCCAAATCCAATTCGACTGTAATCAAATATATTCATCACAATCACTTGATCGGTCAATGGAGCAAATCAAGCCGATCGTTGTCACCTCTTCATGTTAGTTTTCCACGGTCGGACTTTCACACCGAACAACATTAACCCATCGGTACCCCTGGCCAATCATGCCAAATCGAGTTTTCCGAACTAAGTTTAGTTTATCTCCAATGTGAGTCATATTCGGCGACCGGACCCTTAGACTATTATCGAATGCCATTCCTACCCTATTATTTTATACGTATTCGGCCAACAGTTGAACTTCTAGACAATTTTAATTATTAAAAAAAACTGCAATCTGCAAACTAATGAAATTAGTAGTAGTAAACAGATAAAGCTTCAGTTTTTTGCTAACGGACATTCATAGTAACCACTCATTCTTCCAGTAACCCGCGGTCTCAACTCTCAACAGGGCCAAAAGGAAACACAGAAACGATAAAAAATCAGAAAATAAATCAAAACAGAAACGAATAGAAGATCCTAATTTCTAGGATCCATGGATATTCCCAAAAAAAAGATAGCCCGCAGAGTTCCCCTATGCGTCTCCCACACATCATTCACTCTTCGATTACCTATAGTCTTGGAAATTTAGAAGAAATTTTCACTTTCACAGAGGATCATAGATAGCCCGCTTCTTCCCCTATTTCCTGGGTTTTGTAGTTTCAGATCCACTCCCGTGGCCGTCACACCCCGATTTCCTGGGTTTTTAAGAATTTTAAATAAATTCTTAAAATTGTAATTAGATAATATAAAAAATTTAAATAAATCGATTCAATCGGATTTTTTGGCTATAAACTGATTTTTAAAATAATAGATCAACCTATTTGAATCGAATCGAGATAATAAACGATTCCCGATCGAACTGATCCGGTTTTAGAAGACATACAGGGGGTGTCATATTCTATCTCAACTAAAGTGATTACTATAAACATACCATATAATTGGTGAATACTAATTAGCCCCATGGATCACCTGTCATCACACTATGCCAAATTGAAAAAAACAATAATTTATGAAAAGAGTACGTAAAGCTATTGGAAAGATGAAGAAGAAGCTTAGCTTGAAGGTATAGCATTAACGTGTTAATGGGAAAGAAGTCCAGATATCAATGTATTCAAATAGCAGTTCTTGACTAAATCATCTTGCAAGCTTCGTTTCTATTCTGATGCAAATTTGTAGTTCTATTTTGAACTGACACAGAATAGCAAATCCTAACCAAGAAAAATCCCATCCAATATCATAAAGAATAACGATTAGAGAATGTAACGTACCTGGAGCTAATGATGTTGATTTTGGAAAGGGAATAGAGATTTGGAGAACAGCGATGGAGGGAGAACCGGACAAGGATGAAGAAAAGATCAGGGGTTTGAAGGTCGATTGTTAGAAAATTACACGATTTCAATATATCCACCAAGGAATTAATTTTCTACTATTTATAATAATTAAAATGTAATTTTTTTTTAATATATAAGAATATAGTGATAATTTTGAATATAAATCATACTTTAATTTTACCAAACATTTAATAAATTTATAACAATCTTATCTCTAATTTAAACATAATAGTTCATCACACCATATTTTATTGCATTACATTTTTTAAAAACAATTCAGACAAACCAACAATTGTTATTCATTTTGTATGGATTTTTTTTTTATTTCATAAAGCAGACTAAAGAAAGTCTATCATGGGAGAGAAAGTACGAGGGACATGGCAAGATGGCCAAGAGGTCAACTCAATTAAGATCGAACCTTTGTTGTATGGTATTATTCTATATGATAGAATGATAGAAACGGGGGTGCGAAAAAGAATCACTGAGGGTGTGTTTTGTAAAAATTTTGAAAAATAATTTATGTAGAAACATAGATAGAAACATAAACAGAAATACAAATATAAATTATGAAGTATTCTGTAATATTTTTAGAATATACAAATAATATATAAAAATATATTAGTATTTTGTTGTATAAATAGAATGATAATTTATATATTAATTAAATTACTTTTGTACTCTTAGATTTAGTAAATAATAAATTATTAATCGAAACTTTATATGATTGCCACAAAATATGATATTCAACAAGATTAATATCGAGATAATGACACAACTCTGCATCGTCTAAACCCTAATTTCTCAAAAAACATACATTGAAATAATTTTTTTTTATATTTTCGTCTAAACCATTATGTTTCCACAAACTTATATGTAAACAATTGTGTCACGATTGTTTCCACTTAGACATAAATGTAGTGTTTGATATATGATGCAAATGTTGGATTTATCAATGTTTTCATACTTATCCGGAATTCTGTACCGGTTCGGAACGGTATGATCGATATACCTTTCTCAATTCCATAATCAAACCAATATTCAAAAACATACATTACATTTCAACAATTTCAAACTAAAATTCATTAAATACATAAACAATTCTCAATTCCATAATCAACATAATAAAACATATATTCACAAACATACACAAAATTCCACAACTTTCAAATTAAAATTAAATAAATACATAAACAAAATCAAATACATACACATAATTCATTTAATCTAAAACAAATTCTAAAACTAACACTTTTACCACTTAATATTGGTCAAATAGTAAGATTTTCTAAACTAAAACATACGTAACAAACACGAAAAACATAAGAAATATATTCGAAAACTTAAAACGGAAAGGAACGATTGGAAACAAATACTTACCTATAACGGAACATGATTGTCTCACCGGAGGCGCAAGGTGGCAGTAGAGCAAGGTGCGGGGCGGTAGCGGCAGGGGAGCGCATGGAAAGAAATGGAAGAAAAATCGAGTCAAGTAAACCTACATCGATTCTATTCGTGTTTGCAAAAAGTGACCGTCCCAACAATTACCTTGTACAATCGCGCTTCTCAAAGAAGCCCAGCCCGTTAATTGCAAAAACTAGATAGCCCGTTAATCACGTTTCTGAAACATGAATCACAATAAAAAACAGGATGGATTCAAAATCCACAAATTTTGCCCAAAATCATCATCTAGTGTGAGTGAATATGTTAAGGTGCATGCTACATCAGGAGTAATTCCACTTATTGTTTTTTCAACTCTATAAAATCAATACCTTTAATGTTATTGTAAATTTTGATTTTTTGCACTAAATTTCCTCTAAAATCTTTATATATATCATTTATGTAATTGATAAATCTAAAACTATATATACATTTTCAATTATTTATTTTCTTTATTGTCGTGGTAAAAAAACCGGGGTATCAACAATCGTCAGATTCGTAATAAATCGAACTCGATTTTAATTTGTTTAGATTGGGGGAATGATTGTAAGTGAGGAGTAAGCAATTAAAACATCGATTTTAACGTGGAAAACTCATACGAAAGGGGAAAAACCATCTGACTAAGAGCTAGAAATGCTCTTAGCCGATATATTAATGAAAAAATTCATATTACAAACGAAGAGGGCTTATGAAAATGACTAAGGTAAAATAACAAGACGCGGGAGGGAAAACCAGCAAAGTAAAGGCTGATTCGCGCGTCCAAAATGTCCTCTCGAGTTTGTCTTAAACCCTGTATTTATAGAGGGGGAAACACGTGTGAATTACGCTCTGTAACCGCCTCTAACAAAGTAGTTTTCCCTTGACATAAAACGTGAGTAAGCCCGAAGTGCAGACTGTATGATCGGGCCCGAAGCGTGGGAAACGTATGTGTGCCCGCTACCGAAGCAATGAATAAGGTAAAACTTTAACCTTCGGTCTCGTCTGTTGGTTGTTGGGCTTGCATACTTCCTTAGCCCAATTGGGTTTTCGGGCCCTAATGTCTTCATTAGACTAAACCCTTATTAGATGTTGGATCTGGGGCCCTTTAGGTTCGTCTTCCATCACTTGGGTCGGCCTAGAACGACTTGGGCCTTCTCCAGTTCGGGGTATCGGGTTCCGAAGTCCTCATCATTTATTATACCATAAATCAAGCCAAGAAGGTTTGCTAAATCTAAGATAAGTTTCGCTTACTGATCCATCCTATGTTCTTTATTATGGTTTCTTTTTAGATGTATCAACAGTCATCGAATTATGATATAGATAACGATCAAAACTCGATTTTTAGATTTGTATTTGTTTGTGAGACACAGTTAATAATAAAGACACATGTGATTTTACCTGGAAAACACCAAAAGGAACGGGAAAAAAACCACGATGACGAGAAGAGAAAGTACTCGGCCAGTTCAATATATGGAAGATCAACCGTTACAAGGAATGAATAAAACGAGCAACAATAGGTAGTCTTGAAGAACATGTCAAAGAGAGGAAGATGATCTATTTCTGAGCGCTAAGGGAGGCTCTCAAGTATAGGTTTATGCAGTAGTGGTTAGAGTTTGGTTTTAGGATCCACTCTCCCTTCATCTCTAAATTTCTTGTATAAATAATGATGCATCATCTACTCTTTCCTTTTCTCATTCTCTTGATTATGCCCCTTCTATTATTAGATCCGTCAAAATAGGAAACTTCACTTAAGAAACGCTCCTATCAAGAATATCACATATTTCCTTAAGCTTTGTGGGCTGTCTGACGTGTCGTGTCATGCCCTATTATAACTAATCCAATTTATTATCTAAATTTATTAGATCTAATCTTTATAATATTAAGGCATGCTGCCGTACCCTAATAAATTAGAACACAATGTTCTACGTAACATATGTCGATAATACTATCATTCTTTCATACACATCGGAAGCTAATTTACATCATCATATACTAATTCATTAGTTTATTTACAACATATAACCGAACCAAAGTTCTTACAAACAAACTAGGAAAATTGTTCCATTCCGGTATGACCTTGGCAGCGTCTATTCTACTGTTCGTCTTCAATACATGTTTAACAATTGTTCATTGAGTAGTCATGAGAGTGAAGATAAAAAAGCAAGTAGTATAATAATGCAACATGTATCATCACATAAACATGAAACATAATATATAAACATAAGCATAAACATAATCACATAATCTGCAAATTGTTGCTCTTATCATGTTAAATTTATCAGTATAACAGTCCTGCCCCCTGCCTTAATCCTTGGCTTAAGCATCACCAAGAATCAAGAAACATAATTCATGAGTCGCCTAGTATCAGAAAGACAAAAACGGACAGAAAGCGCTACCAATCCATCAACATTTCCGACTTTTAGCCATACCTCACTCTTTAACATAATATGAAACTGATGTGATCACATAACTGAAACTGATGATCTAGATTATAACGTGACTGAAACCATGCTCCTGACATGTTGTCAGAGTTGTGCGTTCACAAACTCTCGAATTTTCACATAACATCACATAAAACATACATATTCGGAAATATGAAAAACTGCAAAACAGTCTATCGACACTATAAATCCATACGTTTTTTAGAGCTCAAATGACATCCAAAAATCTTGTAAAAAGACTCATTTGAAATTTAATTACATTTTCTAAAAACGGATAAGAGAAATTGTTTTCAAAAGAGCTCTCTAAACATGCGAAAACAGACCATAAACATGCTGCTCTATCTGCAGAGATAAAACTTTACTGATTATGTAAAACGTAAAATAACATACTGGTCTGATTCCGGTTTTCATAAAACATAAAATTCCTCTGAAACTAGACATCCGGAGGATTTCATACATGTAAAAATCATAATAATACTATATCCATAGAAATAGCAGCAAAATTCGTAACATAGAACAGTAACATGAATGCATATGAAACCTAACCTACATGCTTCTCTCATTCATCCCACTCACCTTCGTTTTCTTCCTGATTTAACTCGTCTATAACCTTCAGAACTGACCTAGACCTGCTGTAAAACCATCCTTAGAATCATAATCAACTTATAACCAACTTAGAACACAATTTTCTCAACATACAACACAAAATTCTGCTGGCTATTGTTGCTGCTGTTTTCTTCGTGTTCTTGCTGCAATCTCACTCAACTATTGATTTCTTGCTTAGTTTTGTCTCAAAGAAACACGTTTAGGAGGCTTGTCATACGTGGTATTCACTTAGGTTGTCATCAAAGCTTCCAATTGCATGATGCCAACATAATTAAATGAGTTGAAAAGTCTGTCTTTTGGCTTATCTAAAAAAACAATTCTCCAACATTTAAACACTCTTATGTATATTATTATGGCTTTATAAGATGTATAAATCAGGAATCTTACATGTCGGGACCGCTTCAACGTCATAGGGGACCGATCCAACACTTGACAATTTTAACAGTTGAACTCGCATCATTGAGCCTAGCCATAGCCATTATAGTTTGGGCGGCATCCTTGGACTGAACTCGCAGAGTGGCTGAGCCTCCTCGTGATACTCGGTCTAAGAGTTCCCATTAACCTTATAAATTTGGATTGAAACTAATGTCAATTTTCTTTCATTTCAGGGAGAAGTTGGTGGAAACTTCAATGCGAATTCCAAGGACCAATCACCAATAGATGCACAACTCTAGGATTTCGAAACAAGGGCAAAAGTTTTCGCCAATCGAATGCTATGTTTTAACAAGATTGTTGGTTGGACTGCCGAGAAAGACTTACAATTCCAACAATTCGTTCATGTGGAGGAGTGGAGTCGTCTATCAATACACAATGGCATCTCCATTTTGATCGGCAAATTCGTAATTGATCTCCCTCTCTTCCGACCCGCCAAGTTCACGGAAAATTCATCGGCGATATTTTTCATTTCATAGCCTTAACAACAAATGTTCCCATAAACTCCATCGTCTCCTCCTATCTATTCCAATGGGAACTTGGTGTTTAGCGATGTTTCATCCAAAGATTAGTCATCCAACATGTATATAATATCTTTGGATGGTCGACCACCTACTAACTTGGGATGGTCGAAGAGTAGAAGGAGATAATCATCCAACATATATCTTTGGATTGAATGTTACCTCGAAAGATTCAGAACGTATAGATCCAATCACCTACGACGACAACTTCAACCATCGACCTTCATCGGTGTCGGATGCCGAAGACTTGGAGTTTTCAGTGACCTCACCAAAGACCTTGATTACATAAGTTATCAATAGTTTAGGGGAATAGTTATTTCCATGTAAGATATAGATTGTATATAAATGAGAACTTTGTTCAACTCTCGTCTTCAACAAAGACAATCGACATTGGCATAGACATATCCCGATCATAGATAAAGTCTTTGAATAAATCCCCATCGTCTTTTTTAATTCGATTCAAATTGTCGATCGTTAATAGCATGATCAAATTGTGGTGATAACCATTGGGAGAGGGAAAACTCACAACCCCTTGTTTATCGAAACCAAGTTCATGGTGGTGATAACCATTCAATTGTATCATGTCGATGGACTAAGGGGATATTGTGTAAAATATGATATATTTTGCATCCATTATGTTTTGTGGTGAATCGAGTTCACGAAACTCGAATGCGTTGATTCGTTTTTTCGAAACGCGATTTGTAAATTTTTGGCCAAATTAGCCACTCGAGTGGTCAATTTTATTATTTTTAAATTTTTATTATTATTATATAATTTATATTTCTAATTATAAATCATATTTATATTTCTAATTTAAATCATAATTTATGGAAATAAATGAAAGATAGCAATATCTTTGATTAATTGTCTATTAATTCTTTTTATTTCATAGATTATTATATTATATGTATCTATGAATTCAATAACATTCTTTCTTCTATTGATATTGTTACCTTTTTGACATTCATCATAATATATAAGAGTGTAAATAATATAGTTCATAATTTTCCAATAATTATATTACTATTATATAACATATTATTGTGTTATTGACATAACTCGTATATCTAAATAAATAATTACAAACTAAAAATTGTTAAACTTTTGTCGTATGTTTTTGTAGTATATTTTATAAACTTAATGCACATCATTCATATCATATTGAATTTGCACGTCAATCAATCTATTTTGTCGTTTTCATATTTTTTTAGTATTTTATTTTATAATTGTTATATTTTGGTTACATTATATTTAGTTTTTAACATTTTTTGTATGATACATTCATATAAAATACGGTGAATAATGAGTTAAATGTAAAAATATAATATAAATTAAAAATCAATTAAATAAATTATTAAAAAATATTAAAAAAAAACCATTCGAGTTTGGCAAAAGCGACGCGCTTTTGCCAAACTCGAACAGTTAATTTTTTCCCAAAAACAGGTAATCGATTTTCGGAAACGCAAGTCAACTCAATATTCAACGCTCGCGTTTTCCAAACGCGATTCATTCCAAAATACATAATAAACTCAAAATCTATCATATTTTACACAGTATCCCATGGACTAAGTATCGGTAAACAATTTCAACATTCTACGCAATAAGATTAGCTATTGTTCTCCTAAATATTCCCACTTCCCCTGTGCTATCTTGCTAGCTCATATTCATAGAATGAAGAGGTGTTCATACTAACGTCATGATGTTAAAGTCATGCGTTTGACAACGGGTGAAGCCTTGCTCATCAAGGCTTTCAAGTTGTCACAGCCTTTTTAATATGATAAGATTACTCGAAATTCTTATGACACCCCATCCTCACACTCACAGCCACATCACTAGTGAGTGTTCTCCACATGGTTCTTCCCTGTTTGGGAACTTCTACCAATAACTTCCCAACTTTAGGTTATCTGTAACCTTATACGTGCCCAAAACCATTTCCACCGTATAAATATCTCTTTCATCATTCTGAATGATGAAAATTATTCTCTCATTCTCTCGTTTGGATAAAATTATATGTACACATCATCATTCTTTCATATCACATCATATTTTCGTTCTACTTCTAAAAATTATCACTCATCCACATAATTTTTTATTTCTCTTTCATCCACACAATCCAATCTCTCCAAATTTAATTTTATCTTTCAATCTCATCAATTTTATCTATATATTAATCAATTTCTCTTTAAATATTATATTTAATTTAATACTTTTAACTATTTCGTTTGAATTTCTTTTTTATTATTTAATATTCCATATTGTTATATTTTTTTTGAAATATCCAATCGAAACAAATTACGAATTTAAACTAATAAATTAATATAATATACATAAGTTTTAAATCATTATAATTTTAATTATAATATTAAAAATAATATTTAATTGATTTTATAATATAGTTATATCAATTTTACAATGAAATATAAATAATAAAAAATGAAAAAAACATTTCTAATGGCAAGGGGGCGCCTAACCCCTTGTACGCCTAACATATTTCCATACAATCAAATCGGCGCCCATGTAACAATGGGCGCCAAGGTGGCAGAAATGGTGGCGGACAAGAAAGGATGCCTTGGAAGATGACTAGCGAAGGTTCATCCTACAACTCAAAGGATATCACATGTTGAAGAGGCTAGCAAAAAATGTAATAGTCAACATGGGCCCGCTGTAAGGATCTTTCGGGGGTGTGAGAGAGAGAGCACCTTAGGCGAATCCCTACATCGACTATAGACGGGGAATGATCAGAGATTAACTATAGTGATTCGTCTTCCATTGTACGAGGCATTTTCCCTAGCAAAGTGGCAAGCAGAACGTTAGAACTGGAAAGTTAAGCGTGCTCACCCTGGAGCAATTCAGGGATGGGTGACCCACTGGAAGTGTGGGAGCTAGGGAAAAAGGTAAGCCGTGAGGACTAGGTGGGTGTCATTAGGGTCAGCCTAGTCCAAAGCGGACAATATCGTGCAAGCGGAAAGACGGGTCGTTACATTTGGTATCAGAGCAGGACCCGGGTTATAGTCGGTGTGTTGGGGCAAACCTCAGCGAGGACGCTGAGTCCAAAGGAGGGGTGAATGTAAGGACCCCTCGGGGGTGCCAGAGAGAGAGCACCTTAGGCGAATCTCTACATCGGCTATAGACGGGGAACGATCGTATGTTAAGTATAATGATCCGTCTTCCATTGCACGAGGCTTTTTCCCTAGCATAGTGGCAAGCGGAACATTAGAACTGGGGGTGCGAGAGAGAGGGCACCTTAGGCGAATCTCTACATCGGCTATAGACGGGTAACGATCGTATGTTAAGTATAATGATCCGTCTTCCATTGCACGATGCTTTTTCCCTAGCATAGTGGCAAGCGGAACATTAGAACTTGAAAGTTAAGCATGCTCACCTTAGAGCAATTCAGGGATGGGTGACCCACTGGAAAGTGTGGGAGTTAGGGAAAAAGTAAAATTGTGAGAACTAGGTGGGTGTCATTAGGGTCAGCCTAGTCCAAAGAACACAATATCGTGCAAGCGGAAATGCAGGTCGTTACATTTGGTATCGGAGCAGAACCCGAGTTATAGTCGATGTGTTGGGGAAAACCTCAGCGAGGACGCTGAGTCCATAAGGAGGGGTGAATGTTAGGACCCCTTGGGGGTGCGAGAGAGAGGGCACCTTAGGCGAATCCCTACATCGGCTATAGACGGGTAACGATGAGAGATTAAGTATAGTGATTCGTCTTCCATTGCGCGAGACCTTTTCCCTAGCAAAGTGGCAAACGGAACGTTAGAACTGGAAAGTTAAACGTGCTCACCCTGGAGCAATTCAGGGATGGTGACCCACTGGGAAGTGTGAGGGTTAGGGAAAAAGTAAAACCGTGAGGACTAGGTGGGTGTCATTAGGGTTAGCCTAGTCCAAAATGGACAATATCGTGCAAGCGGAAAGACGGGTCGTTACATTTGGTATCGGAGCATGACCGGGGTTATAGTCGGTGTATTGGGGCAAACCTCAGCGAGGACGCTGAGTCCATAAGGAGGGGTGAATGTAAGGACTCTCGGGGGTGCGAGAGAGAGGGCACCTTAGGCGAATCCCTACATCGGCTATAGATGGGGAACGATCGTATGTTAAGTATAATGATCCATATTCCATTGCACGATGCCTTTTCTCTAGCATAGTGACAAGCAAAACGTTAGAACTGGAAAGTTAAGCGTGCTCACCTTGGAGCAATTCAGGGATGGGTGACACATTGGGAATTTTGGGGGCTAGGGAAAAAGTAAAACCGTGAGGACTATGTGGGTGTCATTAGGGTCAGCCTAGTCCAAAGCGGACAATATCGTGCAAGCGGAAAGACGGGTCGTTACAGCCCGCCCGATGAGAGGCTCAAAGTGTGAATGCCCAATCGAGTAAAGATTATCTTAGATGACATGGATTATCCTAATATGAGATAAGGTTTGAAGAATCCTCCGACATATACGGAGCATTCAACTGACCGTAATAAAAAAGGTCATTTGAGCAAGACATTTTATTGCAAGCATCCTACCATCCCTTGGCCGAAGAGGTTACTCTCAAGAGGAACAATCGACAGACGATCTAGAGGATTGAACCGAAGTGGTTATTATCAAGCGGAACATTTGGCTACGTAGTATCGTGGGAGTAAGTCAACAGTCATGTCCAATGAGGCACGAGGCACCAACATCGTGTCGACAAGAGAGGAAACGATAAACAAATAACAAGGCACGAACGCACAAATGATATCCCACACCCACTAATCAACCTCCCTTAACAAATTGGCACTAGATGATCGCTAGACAACTCAAATATAGATAAATTGATCAACATGTAAGGGTCTAATCCCTAGATAAACATGTGTAGAGTTGAATGACATTTCTAGATTTATGAGAATTTCGGAACTCGGTATCACGAACTGGATGAGGCCCAAGTCATTCTGGGCTGACCCAAGTGATGGAAGCTGAACCTAAACGCCCCAGATTCGCCCTCTGGTAAGGATTCTACCCAACAAAGATAACTGGACCCGAAGGCCCACTTGGGCTAAGCCCACCAATCAATGGCCAGGACCGAAGGTTAGCACCACTTGTTAATCCATCACTTCGGGGACCGATCCAAGGGATCGGTCCAGACGGTAACAGCCGCGCGTCCTGCGCTCCGGGCTTAGACACGCCTTCCACGCTTCGCGCTCAACCACGCAGTCTGCACTTCGGGCTCAACCACGTTTTCCGCCATGAGAAAACAACCTTGTCAGAGGCGGTTACAGAGCGTGATCTACACGCGTTTTCTTCTCTATATATGTAGGGCTCGATGGAAAATTAAGACACGATCTTTTTGGACATGCGAATCAGCCTATACTCTGCTGGTTTTCTCCATCGCACTTTCTTATTTTGCCTTAGCCATCTTCATAAGCCCTCATTGTTTGTAACATGAACTGTTTCATTAATATATCGGCAAAGAGCGTTTTCAACTCTTAGTCAGGTGGTTTTTTCCCATTTCCAAGGGATTTCCAATCTGAATTTGCTGTGTCGTTTGCCCCTTTCATTTCATAATAGTTTCCCCCATTTCAAATAAATCAAAACCGAGTTCGTTTTATCACCAATCGGACGAATGTTGATACCCCTGATCTTTTGACCACAACAGTTTGGTGCGGTCAATGTGGACGATTTTCTAATCCCCATTTGAGGTTTCTCACTGGATAGGACAAGGAAAGGCATGGCGACTGAAAACTCGACGAACGATAGTGACGTGCTTCCCAGCAACCTTCGAGCCTCTGTTTTCTCTCTGCAGGACTTGGAGGCTGTTGTCCGGAAGGTGGTGCTAGAGATTACGTCGGAGAGAAGTAGAACAGAACCACCGGCTGTTACCAGCTCTGTTCCTATAGACAGAGGGTACGAGAGTGACCCTGAAGCGCGCAGCTCCGATGAAGAGGAGAGTATCAGGCGCGGTGTGACAATGAGGAGGCCGAGATATCGATCTACTCCACCTCCTCCAACCAGAGCTCCAACTCCCGTTCTTGGGACTGACCAGGAACGTATGCAAAGGCATATCGATGAACTCACCAGGGAGTTGGAGACCCTGCGTACGTAGAGGGATTGTGAGCCCGATCTTGGGCGCAATCCTGGTTTATTCAATAGGGCCATGGAAGCTCCGATCAAGTGGAGCAAAGACAACGATTGGTGGCATAACTTGCATACTACCCAAACGTCGTCCCAGCAATTTGGCGGTGTCTCCACTGCGTTGGGATATTTGATGCTCCCATTTTCTGAGTAGACTGGACGGCAGTCCCAGATCGGCATTATCGCAACCCCGAAGGGTTTCCAACGTTTAGAGGTGACGTATATCCTATCGACCAAGTCACGGATTTTGAATTAAGGATGGGAACAGTTCGAGCCTCTGACTCACTCAAGTATTTGCAGCCCGATCCACACAGTCGTATGGTGAATTTATTTTGGCTTTCTTTGAGCAGTTTGCTCCGAATGTAGAACCACCTCGAAACAGACATGAACTATATAACTTGAAGTATTTCCCAGCAAAAATGAGTCTTCGGTCCTTCATGGAGAAATTCAACAGAACCGCCCGGGGTATAAAATTGAAGCTCATAGAAAAAATTGACATTTTACAGCAGGTCTTAGGACCGTGTGGCTTTTCGGATAGTTTGGTAAAGAGTCTCCCATCCACCCTAGGAAAACTCAATCAGAAAATCAACAAATATATTAAGGTGGATGAAGCGTTGGGACCGAGCTATAGGAAACCTAATGGGAATTCTGAGCCCCTAGGTGATCATAGAGTTTCTTATCCTAAGAATCAGCCCCGAGATGTAGCGGTTGTAACTGAAAAGAATTTTCCCCCGAAGAAGGAGGACTAGAGGGTGTATTATGAGCTACATCATAATCACGATCACCCAACGTTGAAGTACCCGCTATTGCAGGAGACAGTAGCGGCGATGATGAAGGAAAAGCCCAAAAAAGATGATCCTAAGGGCAAGAGAGCTGAATCACCCCGAAGAGGCCATCAAGATGACAATCGTCATAGGCCTCGGGGAAGAGACAATCGAGGACAGCCCCGAAACTGTTATGACAGAGCGGAGGACCAAAGGTCACCTCCGCCAGAAAATGAAAGAGCTCAGCACAGTCGAGAGAACCGTGGCCAGGGCCGAAGAAGAAGATGGTTGGGTCGGGGCGGCAAAGCCCCGTAGGACGAATGTGGAAGACAGAAAAATCTTCCTCCTCCACCAGCTGAAATGGACACTCAGCCTCCCCAAAATGAGCTAGTGCCTAGAGAAAGAGAAGTGGCCGGAGATATTTATGTTATCTGTAGTGGAATAAGAATAAATGAATCGATCAGGGAATGAAAGAGAGCAGCGCGTGGAGACTCTGCGAGAGTTCCGAGTCTGTGGCGCTGGTTAAATATGAACCTTTGGAGCGGTCCTCCTCTTACGAGGACGCCATTACCTTCAATGCGGCTGATCGAGAAGGAGTTGCTGATCCATGTGATGATCCTCTTATCATCACTGGAATTATTGCCAATCGTCGGGTCCATAGGATTTTGGCGGACACTGAGGCTTCGTGCAACTTGATATAGCACGAAGTGATTGAAATGTTGGGATCTCCTGGTCATGATCTCCGTATTGCTAACATCACCCTCTGGGCGTTCGACCAGAGGAGCGTCATTCCATGGGGGAAGATTTTATTCCCCATTACCTTGGGAGATACACTCAAGGACCGAACGAAGACTCTGGAATTTATCGTTGTTGAAGTTGATTTGGCTTACAACACCATCATCGGACGGATCAGGCTCAATAAGTTTGAGGCGGTCCATTCTACCTATCACATGATGCTCAAGTTCCCCTCCGCCAATGGAGTTGTATCTGTAAAGGGGAACCAAACAGTAGCAAGAGAGTGCTACATGAGCTCGTGCCAAACTTTGGAACCATTCAAGAGAGCTCGGGATTTGCTAGAAGAGCCGCCACTCCCGAGGCAAACTATGGAACCGATGGGGTTCAAACTGATCAACTTGGTTGAAGGGGATTCAACTAAGACTACTCGCATAGGGGCATATCTGGCTCCATCTTTTGAGGAAGAACTAGTCCACTTGCTGAGAATCCATGTGGACATATTTACTTGGACCTCGGATGATGTCCGAGAATTGATCGATCCGAAAGTGAACATCAGATCAACACTGCGCCTGGAGCTAAGCCTATCCGGAAAAAGAGGAGACGCTATTCTTCTGAAAAAATTGAAGTGATTCGGGCAGAAGTGAATAAGCTGCTACGATTTGGTTTCATCAGGGAAATCCACTACACTGAATGAGTTGTAAACCCTGTGGTAGTTTCCGAGGCAGATGGGAAGTGCAGAATGTGCATCGATTTTACCGATGTGAACAAGAGCTGCGAATTTGACCCTTTCCCCCTGCCACATATCGATCGGTTGGTGGATGATATTGCTGGCAGCACTATGATGAGTACCATGGATGTTTACTCCGGTACCATCAGATCTTCCTTGCTGAAGAAGATCATAAAAAGTCAGCTTTCATGACCGAAGATGGTGTCTATTGCTATGTGGTCATGCCTTTCGACTTGAAGAATGCTAGAGCAACATACCAAAGGCTGGTATATAAAATCTTTGGAGATATGATAGACCACATAATGGAAGTGTATGTTGATGATATGATTGTCAAGTCTATGGGTGATGAAGACCATATTTCTTATTTGTCTCGTTGTTTCGGAGTATACTATAAATATAAGGTCAAACTAAATCCAAACAAGTGCTGCTTCGGGATTTGAAGTGGCAAGTTCCTAGGATATTATGTTTATGAGAAAGACATAGAGTTTAATTCTGAGAAAGTTCAGGTTATCATTGACATGCAACCTCCAAGAAACAAAAGAGAATTCCAAATGCTGACTGGCCGCCTAACTACGCTAAACATGTTTATTTCTAGATCTACGGATCGGGCCTTGCCCTTCTTCAGAGTATTAAGGAAAGCAAGACATTTAGACTGGACCGAAGAATGCGATCGGGCTTTCACAGAGTTGAAAACTTATTTGAGCACTCCCCCTTTGATGGTGAGTCCAAGCAGCGATGAACCTTGGGATTATATTTAGCCGTATTTGAAGTCGCAGTAAGCGTAGCTCTGGTTACCATTAGAGATGATGTTCACATACCTGTTTATTACGTGAGTCACTTTTTGGTATCGGCAGAAACCATATACACCATCCTGGAAAAATTCATGCTGACAATGAAGAAAGCTATATCTAAGTTGGGGCATTATTTTGAAGGTCGGATGATTTATGTTTATACTGATCAGTCTTTGATAGCAGTTCTAAATCAGGCAAATCTGAACTAGAGATTATCTAAGTGAGCGATTAAGATCAGCTCCATGTATATGGAATTCATGCCCCAAAGGGCGATCAAAGCTCAGGTTCTTGCTGACTTTGTGGTTGAAATGACCCGATCGGCTATATTCTTAAACCAAGAGGATGATCGATGGATCATTTATGTCGATGGATCAACCTTAGGAGGAAAATGGGGTGGCATTACCCTCACTACGCTATAAGATGATGTTATTCATTCCCCAATTAAGTTCTTATTCTCATGAACAAATAACATGGAGGAATATGAGACTGTACTATCGGGAATGACCCTAACCCGAAAGATGGGAGTTACCAAAGTGCGAATGTTCTCAGATTCCAAGTTGGTTGTGGAACAATTCGCAGAAAGATTTGAAACACATGAGCCCACAAAGAAGATGTATCATGCTAAGGTTATGGAATTATCCAAGAAGTTCAGCGAGTTTTCAAATGACCATGTGTCGCAAAAACAGAACAAGGTTGTTGATGCATTAGCCAGATTGGCCGCATGCATACCAAACATTGGACCAGACACTGTATCGGTCCATATCCAAGACCGACCTTCGGTCGAGATATTCGTGACCGAACAATCAATTGAGGAAATTGGAGCTTTATGCCACAAACTTCAGGGCTTGAACATTGATGCCACTGAATCTCCTAGGGAACCCACATGGATGGACCTCTTTATCAAATATCTGACTAATGACCATCTCCTTGTGAATACGTCATAGGCCAAAAAAATTGAGTTTCGAGCCAAACGATATATCTTAGACAACGGGCGATTGTTTAAGAAAAGTTTCGAGGGACCGCTCTTACGTTGTTTGTCCCCTATCAAGGTCAATACCGTCATGATTTATGTTCATGAGGGAATATGTGATATTCATTCTGGAGCTTGATCCTTGTATCATCGAATCATCAGGGCTGGATACTTTTGGCCAACATTACTTGAGGACGCCAAAAAATATACTAAATGATGCGCTGTTTACCAATATCATGCTCCGGTCCCACAACAACCAGAGACTCCTCTATTGGTGATCTCACTCCACTGTCCATTTGACATATGAGAATTGATATACTGGGACCATTACCTAGATCGGTAGGGCAAAAAAAGTTCTGCATTGTTGCAGTGGAATATTATACCAAGTTGATATAAGCAGAGGCTGTGGCCATAATCTCCGAAAAAGCTGTAAAACATTTTTTATGGAGAAATATCGTAAGCCGCTTCGGGGGTACCCCAAGCGTTTGTGACAGACAACGGGCTCCAATTTCGCGAAAAGGCCGTTCGGCATTTCTGTATTTAATTGGATATTACTCATCACTTTTCATTATTGGCTCACCCCCAAACCAACGGACTCACGGAGGTATCCAACAAAGTTATCATGAATGGACTGAAAACTAAGTTGGAGGATTTGGGAGGAAAGTGGCCCGAACATATCAACAAGGTTTTATGGGCTTACAAGACTACACCCCGCTCTACGACCCTAGAATCTCCATTCTCTTTGGTATATGGGTCCGAGGCAGTCAGTTCGGTAGAGGTTGCCATTCGATCACCTCGGATAACTCAATATAACAAACATCTGAATGATAAAAGAAGATCCCTTGATCTTGAAATGATTGAGGAAAAAAGGAACGCCATCTATGCGCGTATGTGTTCTTACCAACGAACCATGGAACGGGTCCACAACAAGCTCGTCTTACCCAGAGAATTTTCAGAAGGCGACATCATTCTCAGGAATGTAAGAGTTCATAGAAACGTTGGGAGGGCCTTATCGAATCTTGAAAAACTTGGGAGCTGGAGTTTATAAGTTGGAAACATTTCCAATTCGTTGACTGATTCGTTGACTGATTTCTCCATTTTCCTCAACCAATTCGTTGACTAATTTCTGCATCAGGTTAAACAAGGGATAGTTGGGATCCTTCTCTAGTGTAGGTTCATCTAAAGTTGGGTTCTCTTTAAAGTCTTCATCATTGGTTAGGCGATCAATCGACTCCCAGCGCTCATCTTTGGGGTCCAGGCCAAATTTCTTGATTACATGGCCCTTCATATTATCCATATATTGGGAGACATTTGATCCATAAACGTTTGTTGTCAAGGCAAACAATAGCGGGGACAGGGCGAAGCCAAGAATAGCTTCCCGGACCGCTCCTTCCGTTGATTCCTTGCTCCTAACCAAGTCTTCTTTTAAGACATCTTTCTCCTCTTGGGACTGAAGGAGAAGTTTGTTGCTTTCGTCAGATAGCTCTTGTATCTGACTCTCCAACTCCAAAACGCGGGCCGTTGCGGAATTAGCAGCTGCATGGGCCTCCTTATATTTCGCCTTCCACTCTGCTGCTTGAGAAATAAGAAGCGAAACTTGAGTGCCCGCTCCTAATAGCTCTCCATTCAAATGGTCCCACTCTGCCCGGACCGATTCCATCTCCTTTTGCTTGATCTCAACTTGCCGATGAGCCAAGGCAAGTAGGTTTTTGATCTCTTTAGAAGCCGAAGCAGAGCTTCGGCTCAGCTGGATCACAGAAGCAAGGTTCAATTCCCTTCTGCATGCCTGCAAGAACAACCTAGATTTAACCAAAGATAAAGTTAATTATAGAGCATGAGTAAAACTTACCGCGGCCTAGGTGTCACGACCCGGACCCACGATAGCTCGCTCCAAGTCCAACAGTAGGCCATGCGCATTCACGCTCGAAGCCTCGTGGAACAAGATTGTTTAAAATCAATAGTACCGGTGCTTTATTTATAACTAAAAGAGGAAAAACGAGTCTTCATTTCCAATCCATCGATTGGAAATTGTTTAACATAACAAGGAAAAGACTAAAACAACTTAAAGGTTCGACATGACTGCACTGGCCCGTCCTTCCATGGGTAGCTCCTTCACTCCGCACGACCGCCATCGAGCTCGGGTTCACTTAAGCCTACATATCATAAACAAACATATGAGTTGATAACTCAGCAAGAGACCAACGATTAACATAGCCCTATGCCCGTGCCCGTACGAATACCACACCTGCATCGAGCGCGGCGCAATGCCCGTGACCCCGATGATACCTCTGCTATAGTCATGCCATATATCATACCATACCATACCATACTTGAGACTTGTCTCGAGTTAACCTATGGTGGCTACTCCGTGTCCCATACCACAGTGCCTTCAGGTTCGGTCTTAATCGACCGCACCCTACATCCATACGTTCCCCCTTGGGGTGAACAAATTTGGCTCCTACCGTGACCTAGTCACGTTGCCACCAGAGATACATTGGTCGAGGGGTCCGATCCCGCCCGTCCTTACACGAGCTCGTCATAATGCCTTGCCCCAGGCAAGGTCTTTCCATACCATAGATGCCTTGCCCTGGGCGAGGTCTTTCCACCAATTACCCGTATCATACATCGCATCTTGCTGTGTCCCCGACAAGGTCTTTCACATTTGCGTGTCTTGGTCATGACTCGGGTTGGTGCCATCAACAACCAAAATCCGGTCATGACCACTCATCCACACTTCTTAGTTGCTTCGCCTCATACGAGGTCTCTCATTTCGAGGATTCAAGCGTCAATTTTACTTGACGTGGTCGAACCCTCGTTGTATCATTATCCCTTCGTGGTTCACGGTAACCCACATGACATGGTGAGTACCGTTTCGCCATCTTAGGGTGATCTCCTTACGTCGATTTGCCACCGTCCACTCCTTTACCGTTCCGCTTAGCCGAGGCTATCACGTACGAGGTTAGTCACGGTACGACGAACGACGAAAGTGTTCTTCATATCATGACCCTCCCTTCCCGGACATAAGCATAAACGTAAAGTCTCTTACCCTTCGTCGTACTCGCTCCCGCTCATCTACCACCAACTCCTTGGCAAGTTTCGTTTGTGTCTAATTCTTGCCAAGGCTTAAGGTATTTATAGAGTTCCTGACATGAGTCATGCCTTGGTGTCAATCACTCCCTAATTCCAAGACAATCCAATCAATTTTCCCTAATTCCAAGCAAATCACACTAATTTGCACCCTAATCCCAATCCCATTGCTTGAATCCCGCGAGGTTTTCTATTTCCTCTCATAACTTATGCATTTACCCTTTTTATGTGGTCAATACTACTAAAATTCCCCCCTTATCCAAAGACATGAACTTGGGTCATGTCTTTGACCCTTAAGTGCATCACTCCTTATTGGATTGAGTCTAATCTCATTTGTTATATAGTATTGGACATGGGCCCAATCTTGCATTATTTTTCTTAAGGTATCTTGGTCTTTATTCACATTTGGTCGATTTTGATCTAGTCTAAAAATATTTTGGGTATTTATTTTTAGTTCAGTCAATTTTTTTAATTATTCGGAATTCAGTTTATGTGGGGACACGAGCGATATACGAGGTTGGGCCCACAATGTGTGAGCCTACGTCCTCGGGAGAGCGAAGCTCTACCTTGGTTTCTACTATAATAATCAAATGATACAAATACAATGAGATGATAATGATAACGCGGGAAAAAACGGCTCGAAAAACGATCGAAAACACTCAGTCGGGCTCGAAAGGCTGGCAGCCGCGAGTTGTGGTCAACAACTTGCAGAAAACACTGTACCAACAACAACTCGCAGAAAACACTGTACCAGCGAAAACTCGCGACCGACACTGTTCAGACAAGAACTCGCGACTGGCACTGTTCAGACAAGAACTCGCGAATAGTGATTTCTGGCAAGAACTCGTGAATAGTGATTTCTGGCAAGAACTCGCGAATGGCACTGTTCACACGAAATCTTGCGAATAGTAACCCAGATGAGGGTGGCCGCGAGTTTTGGTGCGAGAACTCGCGGATGGGGGCTGAAAAACGAAGTCTCGCGACTGCCTTAGCGAATTTGAGCCAGAGCCTTGCATTGGGAGGTGCTAAGAGAGTCCGAATCCCTTCTCAGTGCCTTGGAACTCCTATTTATAGAGAAATCCAGCCCAATTAATAAGTTTCAGGCCCAGGAGCCCAATTTCATTGGATTAAGCCCAAGGCACCTAAATAATATTCAATTAAATTAGAACAAATGTCATTCCGCAATAGAACTTCGGAAATGCGTCTCGATCGAGAATTAGCCGGAAATATCGATGAGAAAATACCGGAGAACCTCGTAAAATAATTCACTGCTTCCAGATGTCGAATATACAGCCAAAAATATCGCCACAACTTACCTGCATGCTTCTCGGGTGCCAAATTACGAAAATACCCTTCGACCCCGTCTGGGGCCGAACTTGCCTGAGACTGCCAGAAACGATAGTCAAATGCAAATATGTACTCCCGGGAAGTCCAAATTACGATAATACCCCCAAAACCATAGAATGACGTAAATAGACGAGAATACCAAGAATACCAAAAATACCATCTAGCCACGTCGGACGAGCTCCTGGGGCATCGTGATACCAAAAACATCCCCAGGTAATATCAGATTTGTTGTTGGCCCGTTCCAATCTCAACCATGATCGGTTGTTTTGCTCTTTTCGTACCGAACCTCCATGCCGCCACGGTTCGGAGGTATTACACCTAGGACTCTAAATAAGCCGCCGCCAGATCAGGGATTGGGCCATCTAGATCGGCTGGGTTCTTTTTTGCTATCAGCCGATACTCTTCCAACATAGCGTCCTTCCATGATACTGGATTTCTCTTCGGCCCCCGAGCCTTCGAAACAGAGACCACTATCTCTTGGATCGCCTCCCGAACAAACTCTTAGTTGGATGGTGTGGGGGCCGATTGTTTGCCAATGGTGATACCTTCCTTCGGGATCGGGGCTGCAGGCTCTTCTCCAACTGTTTGTATTGCTTCGGGGCCTCTACTTCGGGGGCCCGCTTGCTTTGGCTCTAAGGCAGGGTGGCCTTGACACGTTTTCCCCCAAGCTAGAGGATGGAAGGACATCCTCCACTCTAATTGACCCCTGCAGCAACAACCGCACGATGTTAAGATCTATGGGAGAACTATTCCCGATCCTATACATAGCTGGCAGGCTCAATGAGTGGATTTTCACCGAGATCACCTCTTTTAACTCTGCCATAGACGGACCGGGTCTCTGGCTACTTGAACCACCCACAGATCGTGAGGATTCCGCGGGGGTAGTTAACGTTGATCTAGACTCCCGCAGCCGGCTTCCTTTTTAGCCTTCGTAGGTAGCAGCCATATCCGCCATACGATCTCTAGACATTGTATTTGTAGAACTTGCAAAAGAAAAATGATAAGGATTAGGAGATATGAACTAGGTTAAATCAAATTCCGTACCCGATCCTTCAGAAAAATTTGAACTAGAGAATATCCCATTCGGGGCAGAGGCTCTGGTCCTACCCGCTACCCCTATCTTTATAAGCTTCTTCTCCCGAAGTATGTCAATGTGTTTGTGACGCCTTTCCGGAGAAGGAAGCAGCGCTAAGGTGTCAACAATATCCTGGTGGGAAGGGTTGAATCGGGATCTGTCCAACCTCTCAATGTCGGGATGCGTTATCAGTGGTGACACCTTGAGCAAGTCCTCTCTCGGGACTGTAATCCAAACATAGCAGGACTCCCATTCATGAAGGTAGTCCTCCTTATCTACAATGACACACTCCTTGGTGCGGATCGCTATATTGTATAATCTACGACATCCTAGTAACTTTTCTCCCTTTCCGGACCTGACCAAAAACATGTTGAAGAAATGCTATTATGTACACGTAGCTACCGGAAAGAGAGCAGAGGTCGGGTAATGGATCTCCCGAAGCACGGCTGCTACAAAAGGATATAGTGCGAATCTTAAGCCGCACTTCAGGGAGGCGTAGATAACGGACAAAGCGCTAGCAGAAACATTCATCTCAGCGGGAAGGAAGCAGGGTACCTCTTCCTTTCCCCTCCAGATGGAATAATGGGCTGGGATGGAGAATTTGACCCAAAGTTCTTTGGTGTCAATCTCAGAAACGATAGGGTACCTAGCTTTACGAGGTACCATGAGCAATTACCTTGAAAATTTCTGAAAAGGAAGGGAGTCGCAACGAAGAAGAAAGAAATCGCTGGAGAACGCAAGGGTTGGAAATTTTTTCGCAAAATGACAACGATGGTTGCACAGTACCAAAACCCCAACTTTTATATTCTCTTATCTACCACTCACAGGCTGACATGTATGCTGCCACAAGCGGCCATAGTTTGAAGACGCGTCCCCTCTGTGGAATACGGAAGGACACATGCTATTTTTAAATTTCAAAATACGCTTTTGCCCATAGCCGTTATTGTTTTCAGATTTTCAAACTAATTTTAAAATTCACCAAGTGCAGGATCGGTCTTAGGGACGGTGTCACAGCTGGTTCGGGTACGGTCCTTCGTTCGTTCGATCGGACATTTTTGCCTCAAACGCTCTCAATCATATGATCGAACTCATATCACCATTGTGATAGCGATAAAGTTCGAGGGGCTAGTGATAAGAACTTCGGAACCCGGTACCCCGAACTGGATGAGACCCAAGCCATTTTGGGCTGGCACAGGTGATGGAAGCCGAACTTACAGGCCCCAGATCCACGCTTTGGTAAGGATTCGACCTAACGAAGATAACTGGACCCAAGGCCCACTTGGGCTAAACCAACCAATCAATGGCTAGGACCGAAGGTTAGCACCACTTGTTAATCCATATGGTTATAGCCACGCATCCTGCGCTCCGAGCTTAGACACGCCTTCTATGCTTCGAGTCCAACTACGCTGTCTGCACTTCGGGTTCACCCACGTTTTCCGCTATGGGAAAATGACTTTGTCAGAGGCAGTTACAGAGCATAATCCACACGCGTTTTCTCCTCTGTAAATGTAGGGCTCAATGGCAAACTAAAACATGACATTTTTGGACGCGCGAATCAGCATATACTCTGCTGGTTTTCTCCCTTGCGCTTTCTTATTTTGTCTTAGTCATCTTCATAAGTCCTCATTGTTTTTAACATGAACTGTTTCATTAATATATCGGCTGAGTTCGTTTTCAGCTCTTAGTCATGTGGTTTTTTTTTCTTTCAATGGGTTTTTCCACTCTAAATTCGCTGTGCCGTTTGCCCCTTTCATTTCATAATTGTTTCCCCCATTTGAAATAAATCAAAACCGAGTTTGTTTTATCACGAACCGGACGACAGTTGTTACCTCTGGTCTTTTGACCACAACATAGATAAAGATTGGTTCATCATTGATAATATTTTTGAAGGTGATCGATATTCCAAGACAGGGGTATTCCGTCACTATCAATGGTATCAAGTTTATAAGTCCATCTATAAAAAGCATCCTTTACCCGATAGGGTCTTTCATGATCCAACTTCCAATTTTTTATGATCATCGATGATATGAATGATGAGGTGTCGTTGTAGGAAAGAATGATGATTGACTTGTGGGTTGTAGCACTTTCAATAATTACAAGACGCCTCAACAATCGACGATAAATTTCCTCAAAAAATTGAGGTTATTTACAACTTTTAAACAAAATCAATAATATAATATTAATACATTGACATAGATCAAAAATTAAAGGGTTTAGTTTATCTTTTTAAAATTAAGTAATGTTGATATATAATGAGTTTTAATGATATATGATAATTGTAAATTTTTAAATATGTTTGATAAAATATAGTAAAATAATAGTGATTTATGTAAAAATACTAATATATATTTATGTATAAAAAATAAAAATATAATAATAATATAATTATTAGAAATAATGATAAATTAATTATTTTCGAAATCACAATAATGTCACCACTAATATTATCAATCATGATAAGATCGTGATTTATTAACAACCAAAATATCACAAATTTACTCACATGTTACTAGCGTTAAATAATTATAATTTGAATATATCACTCATTTTTAATAAATAAACCAAAATACGCATATATTCTAATGCCTATTCGTGTCCCAAAAACTTCTGGTTCGTATGTTGATTCCTTTTCTGTCTTGTCTTGTCTTGTCTTGTCGTGAAGACCAAAATTAATAGGATACCAATCGACTATCGATTGCTTGAAGGTACATGGGATGAAAATTGTGGTTTCCGAGTTCCGATTTTACTTTTTAGCTTCTGATCGACAACACACTGTTAAGGACGAAGATGGGTCACAAAAGACTGACGACGAGGAGTAAGAACAAGAGGACTAGGGTTGACGATATTCTCGAGACTACCTCTGAAATTTTCAGGTTGTGTATCTCTTTTTAAGCTTTCTTGATTGTCGTTCTAAAATGGGAGAATGTCTTACTATATTTTAAGTATTTGGTCTAATGAGACGATTGTTGGGGTTTCTATTATTGAGGGGATATTTGTGTCAGGTTTCTTTTAGTTACCACCGTAAGAGTTTTTGTTTTTTTTTGCTTTCGTTTCGACTACTTGATGTTTAGCCGAACAGAATTTTAGTAATTTGAGGTCAATGAGTTTTAATTTGGTTGAAATTTACTCAGCGGAAGTGATAAATACAGACTTCATTTGCTGAGGTGGATCATATTTATTACAAATCTTAATTACACTCTTTATGTATGCGTTGCAGGAAGATTGCTTCGAATGGAAATGTTACTGAAAATGATGTGAATCAACTGTATATGATTTGGAAGCCTGTATGCCAAAGTTGTGGAGTCAATAACAAGGACAATCCCAATTGCTTTTGTGGCTTGATCCCACCTCCTCATGGAAGTAGAAAATCTGGCTTGTGGCAGAAGACATCAGAAATGTTAAGTTCCCTTGGTACTGATTTGTCACAAGATCTCCGTGTGTCTCACAATACACCTGCAGGGCTTACAAATCTTGGTGCGACTTGCTATGCGAATAGTATACTGCAATGCTTGTACATGAATAAGTCATTTAGGGAAGGTGTTTTTTCCGTTGAACCGCAAGTTTTAGATGGTGATCCTGTTCTCAATAACCTTGCAAAACTTTTTGGTCTGTTGCATTCTAGTAAGATGGCCTTCGTTGATTCAGCACCTTTTATTGAAACTTTGAAACTAGATAACAGTGTTCAGCAGGACAGCCATGAGTTCCTCACATTATTGTTGTCTTTGCTTGAGCAATGCTTGAGCCGCTCTACAGTTTTGAAGGCCAGGACAATTGTCCAGGACCTTTTTCGTGGAGGCATTTCTCATGTCACTCGGTATAATTTAATGTCAAATACACCTCTTATATGCTAATTCTTCTCTCCAACACCTTGCAAGGAATTTCATGTACTTTTTATTCTGCTATTTTTCATGTTATTTTGAATATTCACCATTGATTTTTCATTTGGTAATGCAGGTGCTCCAAATGCGGAAATGAGTCTGAAGCGTCATCTAAAATTGAGGACTTCTATGAATTGGAGCTAAATATTAAAGGCTTGGATGGTCTCGATGATAGTTTAGATGATTACCTTAATGCAGAGGAACTTCAGGGAGAAAGCCAGTATTATTGTTCCGCATGCACTACACATGTTGATGCCACCCGCAGCATTAAGTTGCGGTCACTACCTGATTTTCTAAACTTTCAGCTGAAGCGCTGCATTTTCCTGCCAAATGTAATTTTTAATTTTCTAATCTTTATTTATTTGAACTGTCCAAGTGCTAACTCTATCCTTCCTGATAGTGTTTATCTGTTTTTTGTTTATGTTCTCTCATTGAGGAATATATCTCTTTTGTGAACTCAATTAGACATTTGGCTCAGGGAGATGCACTTTTATGCTATTTTCCTAACCAATGGCTACCGAAGAATGCCTTTTATCATAAATAATATTCGTTTTCTGCTACTATTCTTTGATTAATAAAATAATTCACCTGATATGCATTACATGTCCAGAAGTTCTTCTTAACTATTTTGATTCATGCTCCTTAGTGTTATTAGATAGTACAAAGCTTTCCCATATCCGTCTAATTTCTATACATTCACATTAATCAGAACTGCTACTGGAGTCACTATGACGGGGAATTTTGAACCTGCTATTTGGAGATGTATCTTAAAATTATGAAGGTTGTATAGAAAGATGTTGAACTCTAGATTTCTTCAATTCTTCACCAGCATTGGTTTATTGTGCTTCATTTCATTATTATTTTGAATTTTCTTTCCCTTCTAAAATGTTTATGTGCACATCTTACAGTATTGGTTTTTCATGTTACATTAGAAAAAAATAGTTATTTAGTGCATTGGAAGTTGATTTTTTTGTATTTCCATGGCTCTTTGCAAACCACTACAAAGAAAAAGATAACTTCAGCCTTCTGTTTCCCTGTAGAACTGGACATGGCGGGAAGGCTATCGGAATGCTCCCAGGGGGATTTGATATATGATTTAACTGCAGTTTTGATACACAAGGGCTCTGCTGTTAACAGTGGCCATTATGTTGCCCAGATAAAGAATCACAAAACTGGTGAGTGGTGGGAGTTCGATGATGAGCAAGTTTCAAACTTGGGTGTTCAACCATTTGAAACCAATGCTTTAGATGTTTGTAGCAAAGCTGTGCAAGATCAAACAGCTAAGGCCTCAAAATCTGGTGAAGTATGTCCTGCTCCTGACCCCAACCTAATTAATGCAAGCCAGATGCCATCATCTAATTTACAGATTGCTAAAAACATCAAAACATTTTACTCAACTGAGGCATACATGCTAATGTTTGTCCTCAAAAAGCCAGTTCGTGAAGCACAAGATATTGCTTCACAGTTGAATACACGTAATATAGAGATGGATGGTTCTGAAATTTATCAAGAAATGGATACCCCCCCACCTCATATTTTGAAACATGTAGATATGTTGAATTCAGAGATTCTCGATTACTTAAAACAATATATGTCAAAAAAGGAATCAATTTTGAATTGCATAGCAAAGAGGAGGGATGAGGTGCGTTCTGTATTAACTAAAGCCCCTGTTTTGTCACTTGAGAAACCATACTTTTGGATTTCTACTGAATGGGTTCGTCAATGGGCAGACATCGTAACTCCAGAGTAAGTGCATGTTTTTTTTTTCTTTTATGCAAAAATTGCCCCTCTTGTGTGTTGTGGAAAAATATAGCTATTTTTAGGTTGATTTTATTTTTATTGTATTTTAGATTTTTTTCTAAGCTAATGGTCCATTAAGAGAATATCAGATTTTTTTCATAGCTTGTGGCTGATCATGTAATGTGAAGAGAGTGCGGAGTCATTAGAATACTTAGTTAAAGCACTAACTTAATAATACTTATGACTTGTTTTTTAACATTGCATAATATTATAAGATCATGAGCTGCTATGAGAAGTTAACATTGTGCTTTAAACCTACGGTTTGTAATGCAAGTGGATTCTCAGGAAGATAGAGAATGCAACTTAGGTGCATCCTCAATAGTGGATTAAGTGATTTGTCATATACATATAGGTCTATATAGAATCTGGATATAAAACTAGTTATTTTTGCAGGTCTATTGACAACACTTCTATCCAGTGTCCCCATGGGAAGGTGGCACTTTCAAAGGTTAACTGCATGAAGCGCCTGTCTGCTGATGCTTGGACGATTTTGATTTCAAAGGTATCATTCTAGGATGCGTAACATACCCTATCAATATAATCATCTGAATTCTTTCACATGACAGAGAAGGAAACTGTGACAGTTATATGATTTCAGAACTTTTAAAGTGTAATTAATTTGCTTTGTTGTGAGTATATAGTTCGTTATGTACATTAATTTCCTTCATTTGCTGACTTGTTTTGGAAATATTAATTTTTCTGCTATTTTTATGAAAAGTACGAAGGTGGTCCATTGTTAAGCAAGGGTGACCATTGCACTGACTGCATCTTTGAGATGTGCCATGCCAAAGAAAAAGAAAATGTATATAGAGATCAGAGATTTTCGATGAGAGAACTTGCAGAAGCTGCACTTGCTGGGCAGCCACTTTGTGATGGCAAGTTGTATTAGATATCCAAATCATGGTATGCCTGGTTTATAGTGTACACATTTCTATCTTCCATGATCTTTGTTAGCATTGCTATTTTTTCTAATTTCATGTCCTGGTGCTGGTTTGCCTATGTAAACATAATTTTCTAATTTTAACATGAACATAATGCATATTTGATGGGTTGTTTCATTGCTTTAATCTGAAGTTGCGTAACATTTGAATGAATCCTTCTTTCAAAAATTATGTATATTTAAGGATGCTTACACTGATTTCTCGATTACTAGGTTGCAGCAATGGTTACGCAGGAAGAACATAGACTTGCCATCGGAGGCTGATTCTGGACCAACAGCATCAATTAGATGTCTCCATGGTGAACTCATGCCTGAACTTGCCCCTGGTGCTAAACGTGTATTGGTATCAGAGAGTTTTGGGAGTTTTATACAACAAATATCTATGACAGTGAAACCAGGAGACTCAATGGGCTATTCAACATTCTTGTTAGATGCTGAGCCATGTGCCATCTGCAGTGTTGTAATGACCGAAGCTGCATTTTCTGAAGACAGTTTAAAGTAATTCTTGTTTATGTTGGGCATGTATCATCTTTTCTACTTGCATTGATATTGATACTGCAGAGAGTTCAAGTTGAAGCAGAGACAAAAGCATGAAAAATTAGCCATGAACAAAAATGTGGCTCTTTAAGTATACTTGAGCAATATAAATGTCTTGTTTTAATTAGTGGATGACCTTTCTTCTAACAGTAATGGTTTTATTTTTCACAATAATAATTTGGTTTAGTTCTCTATAACATTGGAATTTTTATGAATCTTGTTCAGTATATGGTTTGTGGATCTATCCTAATTTATGTTTACTTTTCAGCATCATAAACTACGTGAGAGACCCGCCAGAAATCTTTTTGAAGCGTGATCAGATTTTCCAAAAGTCAGTTGCTGTAAGTTTGTGGTCGAGTTTCGTCAATTATTATATTTTGGAATTTTTCTATTTCTTATGGGACTTCTTTTTATTGTCCTAAGGTTTTCTGTTAATTACGCAGTTTGGCATGTAATACAAAGATCCTTATTGTCATGTGTTTTGGGATTTTTAGATTTAGATATTCATCTATCACTTGGAATTCCTAAATATCCTTATTCCTTGAAGAGAATTTTTGATGTGGTTCCTTTTTTAAAATAATCTATGTTAGGCAGGGGAACTGTCAATCATTGCTGAGGATGACTGGAGATTGCTCTGTGAAGATTGGGGTGGTAATGTTTCCAATTGTATTAGAGCTACAATTCATATTGATGATGCCCCGGGGGAACATGTTATTGAATCTTGCGAAACAATGATAATTCCCGAAGACTGTATGGGCATTCAAAATGATGTTAATTCCCCATCCAGCAGACCTATTGTAAAGACTTCTCCTGAGGTAATTTTGAACTCCCAGTATGGGGATTGTCCTACTTTTTATGCATAACTGAACTGTCTTTTTCGTTGAATAAATAAACTTGATCCATGTGAAGAATCTGAATTGCATGATTTACCTTGGCTGCAGCGATGAATGGATATTCAAGAATTGTCGGTTTGGTTTGTATTTTTTCATTCTGCTACAGTTTCTTTAATTCTATGCAGTTGTGTTCTTTAATATAGTAACTTGTATGTGATATGATTTACGGGGCCGAGTTTATCTGGTTTTGAATCCCTGTAGGCTATGAATGGGTAGTGCCGCAATTACCTTTATATATTTAATGTATAGGTTTGTGAAGAATGCATTGCTGAAAGGGAGAGTTGTGAATTAATGATGAAGCTTAGTTACACAAATGAGGATATACATGTTTGTCTAATTCATGGGAAGGAACCTCCAAATCAATTTTGGATGCTTCAAGGAATATTCTAGACCAAAATCGCCGTTCTTCAAAGCGATCGAGGAAGGCAGCACATGGAAACTCTGTTAATCTTACTGTTTCTTGTTCAACAACTGTTTACCAGCTGAAGATGATGATATGGGAATCTTTTGGGGTAAGCAAGTGTTTAATTTTATTCTTGAAACTTTGGGTACCTTGTGGCTTCATTTTCCTTCAGGTTGTTAGAGAAAACCAGTTAGTCCACAATGGTTGCAAGAAAATTGAGGATGGAGCTTTTCTTGCTGATGTCAATATTTTCCCTGGTGATATCCTATGGGTTACTGATTCCAAGATGCATGAGAATTGTGATATCACGGGTATTTAACACTCCAATTCATGAATACTTTTCCTTATAACATTTTTTATTCATGGTGGTGAACGGTATTTAAGGTACTCAAAGTTTGTATGATTTGGTAAATTTGGTCCCCAATGTTTCTTAATTTTGACCAGTCTAGTTTTTTAAAGGCAAAACTAATCCCCAAACTTTGAATTTTTAGCAAAACTAGTTACCATATTATATAAATTTTGGCAAATCTAATTCTCAAATTTTAATGTATGCAAAATTTGGGAGGATAACCAAATTTGAAAACTTTGGCAACTATTTTTGTCAAAGCATTCAAAGTATTGGGACTACGGATATAAAATTAAAGTTGGGTGATCAAATTTGCCAAAATCATGTAACTTTGGGGATCAAACACGCCATTTTCTCTTGGTTTTATTGTAGTAGCACATATTTGTCCATTTATATGAGTGAATGTCTGTTTCATGAGTTACGTTATGTGTAGATGAAAATATGGATATGCAAACAGCAGAGAAGGGTTTCAATGACACACTTCTAGCATCAGCAATTTCATCCTAGATATAAAGGTCAGTCAGTACATTGTTTTCGTAGCTTTCAGTGTGATGTAGTAAGTTTAGCTTCGTGTGTAAGAGTTTGTTTTTGTTTGGTGGTGATATACAATGAGTGTAATCTTTTGTAGATTAAGTTGTTCCAAATGGGACAAGATTTCAACTCCCTTTTGATTCACTTGAACCAGAAATTACTCGTTTTAACTCATCATAAATGAAATAATGTCGTTCTCTATTTGTTTCTTCTCAATCAATAGGGTTTAGTATTGAAAATTTAATTTTGTAGATATTTCAATTAATTATCCAAGTTTTCGTGGAAATTTTATTTTGAATTATCATGTATGAATTTTTAATATAATCATTATTTTTTGCACATTTTTTATTATTAAACTTGTAATGTATTACATTTTGGTCCACGCGTGCCGTGATATTACTATAGTTTGCCACATAGTACATATGGTGAAGACACTGCAACAATTTGGAGAATTCGAATTGGCACTCAAGCAAGTCATTTTTAAGTTGTCGCATTATTTTGAGACATAAGGTGAGTATGTCACATATCAACCTATCAAAGTGGCCTGGATCAAGTGGATTACAGGGTGAGTTGCCTAAATGTGTCATCAGATTTAGTGTTTGGACATGTAGTTCATTCTTGAAGAGCAATTAAAGTAGAAGTCCTGATATATTTCGTGGTGTTAATAACCGGATTTGCCCTAGTGTTCAACTAGGTAATCTTTTTTGTAATATTCAAATTTAACCCTTTTACTTTAAATGAATTTGCAATTATTCTCAATTGTTGAAATAGTGTAACACGATTTGTTTTTTTTGCTTGAGAATTACATGTTATTGTTATGGTTCATTTTTAAGGGTATCAACGATCACTCATACATTTCAATAAATTAGCTATTCTTTGAACCATGATTTCCGGATTCTGATAACAATTAACGAATGAGAATTGATTTTTAATTTTGTTGTTTGTGGAGATAACTTTAAATGTTAAAACGGAAAGGGTATGGGTGATGTTAACGTGGAAAACCTCAAATGAAGGGGGAAAACATACAAAAACAACAGTGATAGTGCAAATAGAAAGGGAAATAAGGGAAAGTGGCTTAGAATGGATGAACAGCAGGCTGGGATCACAAAAGATAGTTTTGGAATAATGAGTGTGTCCGTTACCTAAAAAATGGGCATTGAACCTACATCGTAGTTTATAAACCACATCCTAGAAGCTTCGTATACATCGTAGTTTTCATTTTTTAGTATTATAAACAGACATTGAACCTACCCTGGAACGGTTTTTTGCCCTATATTTAGTAAGGTCCCAAAGGGGAAAATGACTATTAAGGACCTGGAAGTTGTATTATATCGCCACTAGAACATCATAATGAACCATTATTGACAATAAGGACTCTCTTCATGAATGAGACTAATGCTATGTGGATGGGAATTCCAAAAGAGGAGAATATGGGTGTTAGAACTTAGATTGGGTCCCACATAGGGAATCTCGATCAGACACGATTCATCTCTTCGCCACAGGTCTTAAAGGAGACATTGGCTCTCTTTCCTCCTCTGGAAAAGCATCTGAGACGCATCAATCTCTTGAGGAAAAAGTGGCTAATAGAAATGGGAATAGCGGGTCGAACCATTACTCCTGCCCTAATGGCAGCGCCTTCAAGCCTTGGTTCACCACGAAGATTCGGTATTTAACCTCTGTACCCGTTCACCTCTGTTAATCATTATATGTTCTTTTGCAGGTTCCATATACTCTAAAGTTTATAATTGATATGCTGATCCTTATAAGCTCTGGATTCATCCATTCTCGCCAAGGCTCAAGAGGAAAGAGATGGAGCGGTCCGGGGGCTCTCTTATCCTTCCCCGGTCACCCCTTTTGTTTGCCTTGGCAAACAATGTATATGGCGTAGCCATCTTCCGATACATAGATAACAAACTTAGATGAAGGATGGGATCGGAAAATAGCCTTTAATAAAAGATGGGGAATTCAACCCGATTCTCATTCTAGATGATTCGGTCATAGAAGACAACCCGAACTTCCCTCTCTTTGAAGAGATGGAGCAAGCTGTCATGCAGATAGTAGAAGACCGGGAGGAACGCCAGCTGGAAATGGGAGCCCGAACCGATGGGGGAGACGATGACAACGAACAACCGACATAAATCATAGAATATCATCCTCATATAATTGTAACACTGTCTGCCGGTCCTCGTACTCTGGCCATATAATACGAACTCCGCTTTTGAAAATAAGACCTCCAATTTTTAGTTAAGTATGGAATCGGGTAAATAATTGGTCCTTTAACATAACAAGTCATCCAACATAAGAATCGGTATGTTGTGCCCTCGCATATGAAAGTCTTATAGACATAAGTCTTTAATCGGGTAATCGAATGATTAATTTTCCCGACTTAAGAAACAGACTGTGATACATATAAGTCTCATATAACCACGTCCTCCAAAAGTTCCCTATATAACCACATCCTCCAATAGACTGCTACAGAGATTTGGTTTTCTCTCAAGCTCCCATTATGCTACGCCACTGATTCCAGGAACCAAGGAGCAAGACTTTGAAAAGAATCTCAGCCCAGTTGATATCACTCTTTTCAGATCAATTCTTGGAAATCTAATGTTTCTAACAAATAAAAGACTTGATTTAACGCATGCAGTTGGTCTGATTGCTCGTTTTATGCACAAACCAAATGAAACTCTCATCACATGTGCTAAGAGAATCATAAGATATGTTGCTTGAACTCAAAAATATGGTTTATTCTATAAAAGTAACAATGATATATCGTTGTCAGGATATATTGACCCTGACTTCGCTGAATCCTCAAACTTCAAAAGTACGCCTGGCTATGTTTTCATGATAGGATCAGCTCCTATAAGCTGGTGCTCAAAAAAACAAAGTGTTGTGGCACTTTCAATAGCAGAAGCAGAGTACATTGCAACCTCTCTTGTCGCCAGTCAAGCAATTTGGATGAGAAAAATATTGAGTGATCTCAGCCTTCAGCAAAATCAGCCCACTTCACTCAAATGTGATTCATCCAGTGCCATCTCAATGATAAAGGATATGGTATATCATGGACGTACTAAACACATATCAGTTAATATCATATGGTGAAAGAACTTCAGAAAAATGGTGAAATCTTTGTGTCATTGTTCAACAAAAAATCAGGTGATTGATATTCTTATGAAAGCTCTGCCCACTCTTCAGTTCACTTTCTTAAGAGAAAAGATTGGCATCTTTAATGGACTTCTATTTACGGGAGAGTTTGATGGATCCAAGTAAAAGTCGAAGCCCACATCTATACCAAGTCATGGCCCAATCCAATAAAGTCACTTGAAGATTTCTTCAGTCAGTTCCGAATCTTTTGCTATGAAGAATGATTCAAATTTTTATTATCCTTTTTTGATTTCATAGAATGTTTGTTACAATAATCTTCTATTTATTCTCATGCATACGTTTGATTTTTGTACACTTGATTCATAAATAAAAGGCTTTGTCTCAATCAATTCTTCTTCTGTTTTTATATTCCTCTACATATACAACATTCCATCAGAGGTGCCTGTCTTAAAACAACCGTTCGATCCTTCTTTTCTAACAAGAGACCAAGAGATTTGGTTACAAGTTTCAAGTCATTCACCCCATCTATAAGGAGGGGTGAATGTAAGACCCCTCGGGGGTGCGAGAGGGCACCTTAGGTGAATACTAGCATCGGCTATAGACGGAGAACGATCGTTAGTTAAGTATAATGATTCGTCTTCTATTACACGATACATTTTCCCTAGCAACATGCAAGGATCATGGATGAGTTAAGCGTTCTCACCCTGGAGTCATTCAGGGATGGGTGACTCACTGAAAGTGTGGGGGCTAGGGAAAAAATAAAGCCGTGAATATTAGGTGAGTGTCATTAGGGTCAACCTAATCCAAAGCGGACAATATCGTGCAAGCGGAAAAGACGGGTCGTTACAATAGTTCTCATAACAGTGCTACTAGAAACGACATCAACTAAAAGATCAATATGTGGAAGAGGGAAGACATTCAACTCATAACTCTTGTTGACATCCTTGAAGTCGATGCACACTCTCCATTTTCCATTGACATTGAACACCAACTCAGTGTACTACCCCTCGGTAATAAACCAGGCATGAAGTGTCTTGTTCACTTCTCCCCTAATAATCTCAATATTTTCGAGGGAGAAGTGCATCCTTTTCTACCGAACGGGATTTTGTGAGACTCGAAACAATACAGGATTAAGAATAAAAGATGAGATGAAATAAAGTTTTAAGAGGGAGAGAGCAGTAAATGTTGATTGTTTATTGGCTCTCCTAAAGGTGAACATCAATTATCGGACCTTGAAGGTAAGGATGACTTTGAATAAGGAAGCTTCAAGAAATAAACTCATTTTAAAGAAACGAGGTGGTGAAACAGAACCAGAGGAATCGAAAAGCAGTAGCATCATAGGTAGGGGAAAAAAAGAGAAATTAGTTGTAAATGTTGTTCAGTGGCATATGATGAAGAAGAATCATATCTATGTTTCAGGTAACAAAAATAAGATGTAAGGAGATTCGTAATTATGAGAATCGAGGTGGATAATCAGAGGTAAGCAGGAAGAATGGTTCAAACCACTAAAACTGTTCTTTTATGCATTTCATGTATATGTGGTTGCATGTGAATTTTCTGGTACTGATGTGCATAATATTTTGTGATGTTCTTTACATGTTTAGATTCCTCTTTGAGTCTAGTTTCATGGAAAAAATACAAGAAATGTTATTACGAATATTTTATGACATGGTTTTCATGAAAGGTCCAAGGAGGTCAAAACTGTTTTTATGTGACAGATTTACAGGTTTATGTTTATAGACTTGTTACGTTATCATTCGATACTCTGATGAAAAAAGTACATGCTTATCAGTTTTTAGATCTGTTAATTATCTTTATAATGAGTATTTTTACAGAATTTTTGGATTCCATTTGGACCTTGAAAAAGGCTTTGGTATTTATGCTCGACATACATGTTATGAAAAAACAGTTTATGTGTGATGTGGCTTTATATGTTTTGTGATAAAAACTCGAGGGATTGTGGACACACAACCCTGACAACATGTTATATTCATGGTTATTGTCAAGTTTCAAACTAGCTTGTGGCAACACAACGATGGTTATGGCCAAACAAGAGGATTCTTTACAAGTATGATTGCCTTAGGGAATGTTGATAGTTAGTTAATGCTTTCTGTCCATTCCTGTGGTTATGTTTGGTCGTTATCAAAGTAATCCATGTATTCAACATTGGAAACCTGCAAAGAAAGTATTGACATTTTTGCAAGGAACAAAAGAATACTTGCTGACTTATAGAAGATCTGATGATTTGAAAGTAATTGGATACACAAACTCAGACTTTGCTGGATGTCTAGATACAAGAAAATTTACTTTTGGTTATTTGTTCCTATTAGCTAGAGGGGCAGTATCATTGAAAAGTTCAAAATCTACATTTGCTGCCTCGACTATGGAAGCTGAATTTGTAGCATGCTTTGAGGCTTCAGTTCAAGCGAAATGGTTAAGGAATTTCATAAAAGGATTGGATTTAGTTGACAGTATTAGCAAGCCTTTAAAATTTTATTGTGATTATTCTGCATCGATATTCTTTTCAAAGCATGACAAGTATTTAAATGGTGCCAAGCACATGGAAGTTAAATATCATTCTGTGAAGAAGAGAGTTAAAGATGAGAAATTATCTATTGATCATATAAACACTAATCTTATGGTTGTAGATCCATTGACAAAAGGTTTATCGCCTAAGACATTTATAGCGCATGTATAAAAGATGGGAATTGTCCCAAAGTTTTGATGTTATAATAGTTACATGTTCTATTTTATTAGAATAATTATTGTGAGCTCAATAATAGTTGTATTCTATTTTGTTTCCTCAAAACAACATGAATGCATATACTGATACAAAAGTAAAGATATGTATAATTAAAGCAATTCTCCATTAGAGTGTTATATGCCTAAAATTTTATGTTGAATTGATATTGTGATACATAAAAGGAAGTATATTATTCTATAGATATACAACAACTATGATCAGTATTGATTATTATATTTGATGAAAAAGTGATATAAAGAATATTATAGTTTGATTACAATAATAACACTTGGACCAAGTGGGAGAATGTTAGCTTTATTTGATTTATGGTCCATGTGTCATAATGTAATCTTAATTAAGATTACATTATGACACATGGACCATAAATCAAATAAAGCTAACATGTTCATGTATTTCTAGTCCAAAGTGAGATGTAAGCTAAGGTCTAGAATAGGTTCCAAGCCTGACACGCTGGAAATCATGTCAAGAAACTAAGAAAAGAACACTTTGTCCAATATGTGCTATGTATGCTTATATGCTTGGATTATGTGTTTTATCATGTTATTTTCCAAGTGTTTCTTGCATGTTTTTTTCATGTTTGAACTTAGGACCGCTAAATGAACTACTGAAATACAGGGGAAGATGATTCACCATAGAGTTTCAGCTGTCAAGAAAAGAAGTAGAAGGGAACCATGCTAGGATAACATAATGTGTTTAGGAAATCTATGTATAAGTTATGCTTCCTTTTGCTTTTTGATTGTAGCCTATAAGGTAGCATGTTTGTACAAACATATGATATTTGTAAAGTCATGTAAATTAATTAATAAGGTATGAACAAATGAGTCCTTTTGGATAAAATTGTATGATATAAAGTCTAAAGGAAAACATACTCTTCAAGTTTGGTAAATTATAGTATAACAGGATGAAAATATGTTAAACTTTGGATATGCTTAACTTAAAAATTCATATTTAGATGATAAACACATTAAAGTAATGAACATTATATTCATCCAAGTGTAAGAAAGAACAAATGGTATAGTATGAGTCATGAGTTCATAGAATATGTTTAGACTTGGCATGTCATGCCTTATAAATTGTAAATATGAGGGTAAGGGGCATGACAGGCTTGGCTCCCTGTCTGGTGTTTATGCGAAGCTCACTAACCGCTCGGTCAATTCTCGGAACATCATCCGGAGCCCATGCAGAGACATTCACATGGTCCTTCAGAAAACCAATCAGTTGCTTTTCTATGTGTGGAGCCAATTCCGAAGCATGGGTGATCTTATCTAGCTCACCATCAACTAGATTTATTGATTTCAACCCGACAAGCTCCATGGCCTACCGAGGATGAGGTGGCTCTTCCAAGAGATCCAATCGGGCCCTCTTGGCCGGGGCAAGCGTGCGGCAAGAACTCTAATAAAGTTGTCCTGCGCAATCTGGTGTCCCTTCACTCAGATGATTCCTTGAGCCGAATGGAACTTCAGCATGATATGATAAGTGGACGCCATTGCCTGAAACTTCCATAGGCCGGTGCGCCCGATGATGGAGTTGTATGCCAACTCAACTTCAACAACAATAAACTCAAGGACCTCGGTTCGATCTAGAAGTTGGCTTCCCAATGTCACAGGGAACATCATCTTTACACAAGATATGATAGTTCTCTTGTCAAAATCCAAGAAGGTGATGTTAGCAATCGTATGGTTTTTGCCCGAAGCCCCTAGTGTCTCGGCCACCTGCCGCTTTATCAAGTTGCAGGAAGTCCCGGTGTAAATCAAAATACGATGCACCATGTGACTGGATATAACCTCAGTGATAATTAGAGGACCTCGATGGGATCCACACAATTCCTTCTCGATTTGCCGCCGTGAACATAATGGTTGATGGTGGGGATCCACAATTACTTCCCGTACAACAAGAACTCTATGCTATAGCCTCCAGTTGTACATAAACTCCTGGCATATTTCACAATGGACCGGGGCTCTGCAGTACATATTGGCCCTAAAATGGTTAGGACCTTATTGGACTTGACAGTTGCGTGCCTTGATTTCTTAGGCACGCCTTGGGTGGAGGTGTTTCTTCCAATACCATTCTCTTCCCCTTGTGTAATGGGGTGAACGGGGCCATAGAGCTGCTCTTTTCTAACTCAATGACCGGGCCCTTGAAGCTGCTCGCCCTAGCTCCATGTCCAGGGTCGGGAGAACTTTTTCTACCCCGATTGAGCCCTGTAGGAATAAATTTATCACTTGCATGTTTATTGGGGAGTTGCACCCGATTCGATATAGATTACATAGAGGCATTGAAAGGTGTTTCTCATTTACCGCTTGCTCTAGTTCTTTTATGTGTCGGGGATCATAAGCCTAACCCTCGGAAGATGAACTTGTATGAGTCATATCCTTGGAAATATGCAAGGGAAGTGTTAGTGACCGATCAGTAATATAAAACTGTTGAATTAATCATTATATCATAGTGGGAGCTGGGGTCAGTTCTTGTTCTCTCTGGGCGTTTGGAGCATCAGCAATCTTATGGAGACTAGAGCTAGACATCTCTTCAGTTGATCTTGCAAAAAAAATTACCAAAATCTGAGGATGACCCGTGGCTTCATGGTGCTATTGGCAGTGGATGAGGAATGTTCCTACCAACTATCCTAATTTTGGTTAAGTTATTTTCCCTTGGGAGATCGATGTGCCTCAGGCGCATATCCATAGGGGGAAGAGGGTCGGGGTGTCTTGCATGTCCCGATGTGAAGGATTAAATAGGGATTAGTCGAGTTTGCATGTACTGGGTGAATAAGACGTTGGACTCCCATACTTTTCTCCTTGGGGACCCTGATCTAGCAAAACTGGATTCCCACTCATGAAAGAAATCCTCATTATCCACAAGGACATATTTTGTTGTTGAGGTTGCAATATAGTGCAACCTCGTAGTTCCCAACATTCTTCTTCCCCTTCAAGAACCAACCATATGTAGTCAAAGAACATGTCTAACATCGGTTCAATCCCTGTTGGGTTAGATAATATATGAAATCTATTATGTTCAAATAACTTCTAGGAAAGAAATAGTGAACATGACAACATATTTCTCAGAGTAGTTATATTATAAAGTGGTGAAGGTGAAAGCGTAACCATTATTTAGAATGGCATAGCTCACGAGAATTTAAAGGGGGGATTATGCATCTCCCCAAGAAGAAAAGGAGGAACATCCTCCTTTTCTTTCATTATTTAGTAGTGCACGTGGTTTGATAATTTGACGAGTTGTTCAACATCCATGTTTGAATAAGAGGGGTATCGTTGTTTGCCCGTAGCCATTTAGGTAGCATGAAAGTTAAGAGGAGATTGGAGGTAGTAGTACAAGAGCGCATGAGAGTGAGGTTTCTTCTCAAGAACGATGATTGCAGAACGAGGGTTGTGAAAGAAGAATCCTTACTCTTCATCCCTTTCTCTAACGGAGTGTGTGATGATTATTGTCACCCTTGAGCTACGTAAACGTAGAATACTAACCGTCGCTATCCTACCCTAGAGTGAGACCATGGGTCCTGGGCCCATACAATGACTCGCCCTATAAGGCTTTCTTAGATGAGAAAATGATGAGAATCCATAAGTCACAGAGTGATCCCCACTTAAAGGCATCATTCTCACAATGGGTACACAAGTTCTTGGGTTTCCTATTGGCTGGCCTCTGGTCATAAATGTTCCAGCTTGATGTAGTTCAAAGACCTAGTGATGGTAACCTTAGATCGAGTACCATGAAATAGGGTCAAACCAAGAGTTAAATCTAGTCCAACATTTGATCCATCCCAAATTGAAAAAGATTGGGCCAAAACAAAATGGTGCACGCAATTTGCCCAATGGTGTAACGGTCCACTGTGGTTAATCGAGTATGGACGCTGCTTTGGATAAGATTGGACCTACTGATATCAGAGTGGTCCCGACATATTCAACGACTCACGAGTTTTAAAAAAACTGATAACTATTATAGGAAGCATGCATCGAGGTAGAACATTTCATATTTTAATGGATCTTATAACATTTGCTGACGAGAAATATGGAAAAGATAAAGGACACTCAAGCCCTTACAATATTCTATAAATATTGGTTCTACTTCTAGTATCAAGGATCTGATTTTTAGTATTTTATTTGACCGGTCGCCTAGTGTTCTACTTTCGAATCTACTTTCTAGACATGACCTTTAGCTACACTCGCCTTTCTTCACCAGATTGTTTTTGTTATTACTTTGTAATCCGACTCATCGTTATAGTGCATTGAGTGAGGGAATTTTCTCATCGGAACTGTGGTTTTTCCCATTTCTTTGGCGTTTTCCACGTAAAAATCCTTATATGTTTCATTTGTTTTATCGACCTAATAACTACCAATAAAAAATCAGATTCCAATTCGTAATGTGATTAGAATTTATCGATTCTTGGTACCCATAAAAATGACCCTTATGACTAAAAATAAGATTATATATTATCCATTTACATAAGAATGAGAATGCAAAATCATTTGTGTTATGTAATTATAATTAGAATGTATTATTTATTAAAATGTATTTTTAAAATGCATACACAACACCCACATAAGTAGAAGATTGAAAAATTGAAATTAAGATGAAAGTTTAAGAAAATTTGAAAAAGTTTAAATTTTAATTTAATTGAAATAAAAGTATCAATTCGAGTCTCTTGCAAAGTTTCATTATAATACACAAATATTAACTTTCATAAAATTAAAATTTCTGAAAAATAGACTTAGTTATTTTTCCTAGCTATAAATGAAATGGTTCAGTTTATTTTTCATGTTAACGTTTGTTACTAATTAATTTTAACATTAATTATTCAACAATCAGAGTTTGAACAATGTTCAACATAAAAACTTTATTCAATGAGTACCCTTTTTCTTTTTTACTTTACACTTTAGGCACGTGAAACACTCTTTTTGTTAGGAATGGGTGAGTTTTCTTTTCCAATGAGTGTCACGATATTAAATCATAATGGGGAAGAAGAAGAATAAATGATGTAGAAAGTGAAGGGAGAAGTAGAATGAATGGCAAGGAAGAGCAGCATAATGAGGAAGACGAAATGTTAGAGAGAAGCGAGAGAATTCTATAAAGTATAGATAAGGATGTGAATAGGTTGGTTTGGACCGAGTTTGGTCAAATCTACGCCCGCTCCACAACTTAAAATTCAAATCCATGCTCGCCCCAAATCCACATTTGGTTTGAATATTCAAATTTATGCTATACCCTTGCGAATACCTACCCCCAATTCGAATAATCCAACCAACGTAAAATTTCAAATAATAAAAAATTTCTAAACTTTGGACATCGCTTTTACATTATATTTAGTTATAATGTAAATAAAAATATTATGATAACATCAAAATTCATTCATTCATCCAAACAAACATAGTTTTATAAAATTGATAAGATAAATTCTTAGTATAATAATTTATAAATTTAATCATAATTACATATCATGAATACAAACATATTGGCATATAAGATATTTAAAAAAATATTAGTGTTGTGGTCAGAAAACAAGGGGTATCAACAGTCGTCCGGTTCATAGTAAAATGAACTCGGTTTAGATTGGAGGAACGATTGTAAATAAGGAAAAAGAAACTAACAAATCGATTTTAACATGGAAAACACCTAGAAAATTAGAAAAAACCACTTGACTAAAAGCTGAAAATGCTCTTAGCTAATATATTAATAAAACAGTTCATATTACAAACGAAGATGACCTATGAAAATGACTAAGGTAAAATAAGAAAGCGCGAGAGGGAAGACCAGCAGAGTAAAGGCTGATTCGCGCGTCCAAAAGGTCCTGTTGAGTTTGCTTTTAAGCCCTGTATTTATAGAGGGGAAAACGCGTGTGAATTATGCTCTGTAACCGCCTATGATAATGTCGTTTTCACATGGTAGAAAACGTGAGTGAGCCCGAAACGTAGACTACGTGATTGGACCTAAGCATGGGAAAAGTGCTTATGCCGCGTTCTACTGTAACCGTCAAAGGATCGGCCCCCGAAATAATGAATAACGTATAACTCCAACCTTCGTTCCTGATTGTTGGTTATTGGACTTACATATTTCCTTAGCCCAAGTGGGCCTTCGGGCCCTACTGTCTTCGTATTAATACGACTCAAATTATATATTCGTATTAATCTAGTTAGCCTCTTACAACATTACGATCTAATATTCTAATGGACAAAAACCCATAAACTATATTCTAGTTGTTATCACTACTAAAAATTGGCAATAAAAAAAGTTAGACCCCCATTTATGGGTAGGGGTCGAATTAAAGTTAATACAAAAATACACGATTTCTGTAAAAGAAAGGATAAAAAATCACCCCGGCCGAAGCCTTTGAATCCACTATAAACGTTAAGTTTGCATATTTACAACCAAAGAATAAGATGTAGAAACCGAAAGAAAAAGATCATTTTCGGTGGCCATAGTCGTAGGTTTTTCGGTCGGAAAATAAGTGGATAGCGGCCTCCTCCTTAGGTCATCAATCATCAACCCCTCATTAGGTCCTCCCAAAAAACCTTCCCTTTCACATCTTTAATCATGTTTATATAATGTGGAATCTAGCCCAATTATAACTTTCTCGGCCCATCAATAATAAATTCCAATAAATAATAGTCTAATAATCTCCAAATTAAGCAAAAGGGTCTACTAAATAAATAACCCGATTTAAATACTAGGAAAAACTATAAGCAATGTCAATCATCAAAATATCTCGATCTACTTCATTTCTCAACTCGGGAATGACTATGTAGAAATAGATGTATTCTCGAATAATAAATTTCTGAGGACGATATCACTAGTGGAGATTATGTATCCTCGCAATGAGTCTTGAAAGACATGTATTCCAATGTGTTAATGTCACATTGTTAGAGAAGTGAATAAATAATGATTTATCATCATTATTATTATTGTTCTAATTTTGCACCAATAAATCACACTTAACCAATAAGTAGAGTGCTACTATTGGCACTTTTTTCCTGAAAATTGTCTATACTTTGTTGTACTTGAGAAAGTTAGAGGTCAAAATGATTTAATTTTTTATATATGAGATGTGTTATTGAATATGTTCAATCAATTTTTAGAAAATGCGTTGATATTATTATTCGAATACATTGTCATAAATTGAGGGATCAAAATAGAACTAACCATTTTGGATGACTAAAATAACACAAAAGATTGAATTATTAGACATCAAATAGGTTTTATAGCATAAAAGACATAATCTCTAAGTTAAATAATAGAGTTCATAACTCAAGTTTATAAAAGATTCAAAAGAGACCTTCAAATTTTAAAAATATAATTTATGACCTATTAGTTGACAAAATTGATTACTTTGAAATAATGTGAGTTTCCAATATTTCTAAAAATAGAACTTTCTATCGAAACATTCCTATGAGAGGTTCGTTTTTTAGATATTAGACCATTTACAAATTGGTAATAAAACATTAAAAAACAGTTAATATTAAAAAAAAATATTATCAAGTATACATTTTTAAAAACTTGAATGATGACGAATTGACGTTATTTAGAAAAGTGACATTTTTTAAAAGAAATTATTAATGTTTTTGAATAGTGCAACTAATCTACTGAAATGTTTTTCATAACATTCAATATAAAAACTCAAATTATGTATAATAACCTATTAAAAAAGTATTACAAAAACTTATATTAAAATTCTATTTAAGTTGAGATATTTTTCAAGTAACGACAAATTCTATTCCAGCCACATAATTTATTAATAATTATTTAGTTTTGAAGCATGTATTGCAAACAAAACCTTACAAAATATCACTAAATTAAATATATATATTTGTGTATTTTAATGTTGGATAATGTTTAAAATTTTATAATATTGGGAGAATAGGTCCCCTGAATAAAAATCTAGAATATGTGTTAGTTAGTATTTGCTCCAAGTCATAATATTTTTTATTTCACCAATTTTTTTTTACAAAAATAAATTTTACTTCATCATTTTCACGTGGACAAACCCAATTTGGAAACATGATAATATGGATTAGAAATAAAGCTTTTTTATTTATTTATTTGGATAACATGATAATACTGATTATATCTATGAGTGGTTAGACGGTTCATTCAGATTGGTCCATTGATCATGTCATTAAGATGTTGACCGCATAATGTTTGAAAATCTGGCACCACCACCTTACCTGGTGTAATAAAGAAATATATTGGTCTTGGTCATTTTATTATTAATTTATATTTTTTATTTTATTGTGCTCAGAAATGAAACAATAATGATCTACGTTTATGTTATTATAATTTATTTTTAACATTATCATATATGTAGGAACAACATCACGTCTAAAACACATGTAATTACACATATAAATAAATAATTTAATTAAAAATAAAAATTGGGTGACACACTCCCTCGTGTCACGAAAATTAATATGATATTGTATGCATTAAGCCATCTTCATGTCTCTCGGGAAAATTCATTCTCTCCTCCACATCAGCTTTATCTCTGTATACATCATCGTTCTTTAATTTTATAAATAACTTTCATCTCATCATAATGTACGAGCACTTATCATTTTTATTTTGTATATATCATCATAATTATGTGAAATACTAATTATTTTTAATGATATTTTTATTGTATAAATCACATTTATATATTAAATTAATAGTTGTGATTTTACGAGTATGAAACATTTTAGAAATTTGGCTAATTTGTTATTGCATTTTCTAAACTAAAATTTAATCATTCTTTCAAAACTAAATAACTTATCGACTAAACCACTAACTCGGTAACATAAACTGAATAAATTCGACGACTAATTGATCCGGTTTTTGTTACGTAAAACCATAATTATAAATTTGTTAATCGAACAAATTAAACTAATAAATAGGTAAATCGAATATTTTCACACATTTTGTACCTAACAATCACAATATTATAAAATTAATATATAAATCAATAAATAAATTTATATATTTTATAATAATTTAAAAATTTTATATTTGAGTTTTAAAAAAAACTTGTGAGAAACACTATCTTTTCTCTGAAGGCAGTAGAGAGAATCTCTACTACCACCTAGGCGTCTAGTCAGATTTGGTGCCCAGAGATAAAGATGACTTTATTTCTAAAAGGATAATAGAATCATGACAATTTTATTTTTTCCTAGCATGGATCAGCTTATTATTGAGTCATGCATCTTTGAATATCTACTGGGCAATCACACTTAACTTTATGATTCCAGTTAATCATGACCATTATTCTTGGTGAAACATCTTGTACTAATTTTCCATGAATCGGCTAATTAAGTTCTGATCATTCTCCATCTACATCCAATGTTGGAATTTTCCTAAGGTGACTCACAAACTTAATGGACACTGTGTTCTTTTTAAGGTTCGGTCACGAAATCAACTATCAGCCTGAGTTCTGTTTCGATGCCAAATGGGATGACACACCTCCCCTATGTCACCATTCACTTCCAATTAGTACGATATTATTCGCTTTGGGTCAAGATTAATCTATCGAGCTCCCAACATGTCACCTATCATGGGACTTCCCCAAGCAAGCACGTTTAGCTTTCAATTCAACGAATATTCTACTTATTTTGATCATATATTGTTTACGACAGAGGTTGAGATTTGTCTAAGGTGATGTAAATGGCTGTTAGTTGGAGTGTGTAAAACTTCAAATTATATCAAATTGGTTTTGTAAAGAACTTAAAAGGCTTGTGTTAATGTGAGATCCAAAAAAGGAGTGATACACAACTCTAGGAAATAACACATTGGTTCTTGACGGATAAAAGTGAAGTGTTTTAATATGAATACTTCAAATCTGTTAAAGGTTTTCCCTTTTATGAAAGCTAATAAAACATATTATTGTGGGAATTGAGTCAAATTTAAGTGAGGGACAACATGGACAATATATACACAAGAAAATCAGTGATATTTGTTATAAGAGTATTGATAATTGTTGATTGAGTGAAGTTTGATATTAGCTCAAAGGGTAACAAACAAGTTATGCAAATTTTCACGATTAAATGCAGTATTTAAATAGATTAATTATGATAACATTGTAGATATATATCTCTATAAGGCTAATTATGTCGTGACAACTACTTAATATTTTTTATTGCATGTTTCTTTATTTTAATTTAATTCGTTTAATAATTATATAAAATATATTTTTTAATTATACATGAATTTGTACTCATCTATTTATTTCATTTTTTGTCACTTTCAAATAATGTTTTCATACCGGTGCGGGTCGGTATGAAAACATTGAATAGCACCAACTAATAATGAAATTTGGTGCTATTCTATCGGCATAACTTATTATTAATGATTTACTTGCAAAATAAACATAAAATAAATCTCTACATATTGTAATTACATTTTAAAACCTAATCATTTGGAAGATCTTATGATTGATTTTGGTCTTAAGAAATTCAGGTTTAAATGGACTGAAAGTGTGTCTGTTTAGGACAGTCTATAACATAAGTAAATCACATTGAAAGACTAGATTAAATCAATTACTCATTATATCACCCTTCTTATAAAATATAACATTTCTACTTTCATTTCCGATGTGGGATAACATTTCAACACTCCCTCTTAAGTCGAATTGGTTTTGATTTAGTTAAGACTTACTTCAATAGATTCGGTAGTGCTAAAGTCATATGTCGATCTATTTTGTCACCTAATCTCGATACGTTTTTCTACAAAGTTTTTTTTTTGTCTAAACCAATATGAACCAGCCCAAACCACCTTGATATTCTGATACCATATAAAAATACACATCGATGAGCCTGGAGAATATCCATGTAACCAAGTTCATAAGATTAGTGAATCATATTGAAAAAATAGGTTAAACAAATTACTCATGATATCAAACTTTTATAAATTAGAAATTTTCATTTTCATATCCGATGTGGGATATTATTTCAACTTGGTCTATCAAAAACATTGATAATGGTATACCCAATAAGACTTGGGAATGAGGTTATATTCTTAATCCATTAGTGAATTGTACATGACTTTTACCCATATCGGGCTAATGAAGATTTTTAGCATTCCCAACTAGTGTTATTGGCGATATGCCTTAATTGATATACACTTTCAAATTGTACAGATGCGAAAACTAGGGTTTTGTAAAATATGATCCTAATATGCTAAAATATATCAGCATGATACATATGGTTGCGCTTCCGGATCATTTTAAAGCTAGAAAATAATTTATAAATAAGTGTTAGGTGTTGCACGTGATTCACTCAATTATAGTCCTTTTTCTAGAAATAAAATATTGATGCCAGAAAATTATATTAGTATTACTTTGTAAAAATATTGTTGCATTTATTATATGAATATAAAAATATAACATATCTTTTCAAGAAATATTTTTTTATAAATTATTATCCTTGAAAAATGATTATATTGTTTCTCGACCGACACATGATGTAAGCCACGACCAAATTTATCCTTATATTCAAATTTTAAACGACAAAGCCTTTCGTACCTACCCCTCCATAAATGATAATCAAGTCTATAAAAGTCACACAAACACACATAAGTTTTTCATTAAAAAACAAATCAAATGGCTTCTTCTGCAGTATCTTACAAGCTTGTAGCTGTAGTTTCCTACAAAGCGCAAGCCGATATATTCCATGAAATCATGTCCAAAAACCCACATACTTTGTCTGATGTAATCCCTTCCAAAATGCCAAGCCTGCATTCTTCATGAAGGGACCTTTGGGACCGTCGGATCCGTCATCGAATCAAAGAAGGTATCTTAACATCGATTTCCGACGTTATTATCTTATTGTTAATTATGTGATTACCGTAGACCCTACGTGTTCTTTTCTTCTCACGATCCGGCGTTGAGACGTAATGAAAACACCCAAACTTAGTATTTCCGCGATAATTCACTTCTTCCTTGAAATCCGCAACAATTTTGTGCTAGGACAAAATTCACGATAATTTGTTCTTCAAACGTTTTCGCGATAATTTGCTCTTCAACGTTTTCGCAAAAATTTTGCTCTCTGCATCCAAATCCGCGATAATTCTCTTGATCGAAATTCGCGACAATTTACAAGGGTTAAAATCCGCGACAATTTGCTCTTGACATGAAATTCGCGACAATTTGCAAAGGTTGAAATTCGCGACAATAATTTGCCTTCCTAAAATTCGTGACAATTTCCTTCTTTCGCAACAATTTCCGGATTTCCGTGGCTTAATAATAATCAACTCGTTTTTGGGCCTTCCCACCCCTATTTATAGATATCTTAACTTCCCTAATTCACATTTTGACCCCTCCTTTATCTTTTGCTTTACTTTTCTATTTTTCGTTTCCTTTTTCGTTTTTTCATTTCCGTATCCCTCGTTATTCCTTGTCTAGACTTTACCGCTACATTTCTTACTATTTGTTCCATCATACATTTTTCCTGGCTATTACATTAGGTGTCCCACATTGTAAGCTAATAGGGACTGAAAGGACTTGTTCTTGCACAAGATCAGTTGACGGAACTGGAATAGATTTTCATTCAAAACGAAATTGTTCTAAATACAAGACAAAGCTAAATAGCAACAGTTTAAACGAAATGAAAAAGGAAGTGAATACTAAATAAGAACAAACTTAACATTTAAAGGCAAGAATCCGGTAGAGACATCAGCACACGTTCACCATGATCCCATGAAGCAAAAAACAGCTGCGTAGTGGTAGAAAAAAAATTGCAGGAAGAGTAGGGTAGAGAGGAAAGATTTTTCCCAAACTTAAGCAATATGCTAAGTTGTTGCTGGGCCTGAGAAAATTCATCATGGGCTCCGAAGTCCCAGCCCAACTACGTCAATTCGAGGTCCAACAATCTCCTCCTTAACGTTGTTGGCTGAAACTACACTAAGCCGCTTCCTAAGATATAAAAATCTGGAAACTGGCAATGGTTTTGTAAAGATATCTCCTACTTGTTCTTTAGTCGAACAATAGACCAATTTTATGATCTCATCACTTTCTGCCTCCCTCAAAGGATGATATTTGATTTTCATATGCTTTGTTTTTCCATGAAACACTGGATTATTTAAAACTGCAATAGCAGATTGAGAGTCACAAAGAATGTTAGTTGGTCCGGCAGGCAGTAACTTTAATTCATCAAGTAATTTTCTTAGCCAAATGGCTTGATTAGCAGCCTTGGAGGCTGCATAATATTCGGCCTCAGCAGTCGATTGAGCAACAATTGATTTTTATTTCGAACACCAACATATCACATCTGTTCTGAGAGTAAAACAATATCCAGATGTGCTTTTTAAATCGTCTAAACACCCACCAAAGTTAGAATCAGAAAAGCCAAACATTTTAACATCACAACTAGGAGAGTACAAAATGCCAAAGTCAAGAGTCCCTTTTAGATACCTTAATATACGTTTTGCAGCAGCAAAATGTATAGAGGTTGGAGAGTGCATGTACCTTGATAACATGCATGGTGCATACGAAATATCAGGTCTCGTTGAGCAAAGATACATCAGTTTTCCAATCAGTGACTTGTAAATAGAAGAGTCACAAGTAGGAATATCACTATGTTTTCCAATTTTAGTATTCGGAAGCATAGGTACAGAAACTTCAATATAATCTTCAAAGCCAAATTGTTTCAGAATTTCGAGTGTATACTTTTCCTAGGATATAAAGATCCCAGAGGATGATTGATCAATCTGCATACCCAGAAAATAAGATAATTTTCCCAAGTCATTAATTTCAAATTCAAGCAGCAATTTTCTCTTAAATTCATCACATCCAACACTGTTTTTTCCACACACTAAAATATCATCAACATAAACTGAAACAATCAACATCAAATCTCCAGAACTCTTAACTTAAAGAGTAGTATCAATGAGACTTTTCACAAAACCACATGATACTATAAAACTGTCCAGACGAGAGTTCCAAGCTCTTGGAGCATGTTTAAGACCATACAAGGCCTTTTTTAATAGACACACTTGAGAATAATTTTCTGTCATCTCAAAACCCGGAGGTTGAGTTACAAAAATCTCTTCTTTAAGCTCACAATTGAAAAATGCAGACTTCACATCATACTGAAAAATGGTCCAATTCAATATAGCAGCTAATGCAAGAAGGGTACGAATAGTATCAAATCTTGCAACAGGTGAAAATGTATCAATGTAATCAATACCTTGTTGTTGATCATAACCTTTCACAATTAACCTGGCTTTATATTTATTCAATGTGCCATCAGCATTCAACTTGGTCTTTATGACCCATTTTAGACCAATTACATGTCTGTCAGCAGGTGCATCCACTAAGACCCAAGACTTATGCCTTTTTATCATCTTTAGCTCCTCCTCCATCGCTGCTTTCCAAGCAGGGGAATACAGAGCTTCAGAAATCGTTTTTGATTATGTTTCCAGACCAAAATTACATTTGGCATAAATGTCAGTTAGGCTCCTAGTGCCTCGAATAGAAACTTCCTCCTCATCATCATTAGAAATCTAATTGCTAGAAAAATCAGGAGCAATTTCAAGAGGATTAGCAACAAGTATATCAGTAGGGACATCCATATTATCATCAAGTAAATCAGATAAATCACAGACAGATGGTTGAAAGGAAGTTTTCAATTTACTTTCCTCGAAGTCCCACACATCATTTTCATCAATTTTCAGGCTTCGGGAAACAACCACATGTTTTGTTATAGGATTATAAATCATGTAACCTTGCACAGTTTCACTATACCCAACCAATATACCAATAAATGCTCTTTTATCAAGTTTATTCCCGGATGCAATTGGTACAAAACAGTAAAATACACTGCCATAAACTCTTAGAAATTTTACAGAAGACTTCTCATTATACCATTTCTCATATGGTGTAGTAAAATCAAGTGTCTTATGAGGCAATCGGTTTTGGAGAAAAACTGAAGTAGAGGCTACTTCAGCCAACAAATTTTTTGGTAAATCTTTTTCAAACAGCAAGCATCTAGTCATGTTCAAGATAGACTTATTTTTCCTTTCAGAAACAACATTTTGTTGAGGACAGTAAGGCACTGTCAAATGATGTAAATACCACACTCTTTCAAAAAATCTTCGAATGCATTAGAAGTATACTCAGATCCAATATCAGATCTCAAAGTTTTTATAACACATGAACACTGAGTTTCAACACAGGTTTTAAACCCTTTAAAAATACCAAGGCACTCAGATTTTTTATTTAAGAAATAAATCCAACAGAAACGAATGAAATCATCAATAAAGATGAGAAAATATTTATTTCCAATCAAAGATGGATATGGGAAAGGTCCACATAAATCAGTGTGAATTAATTCAAGTTTTTCAACTGATTTAAAAGAAGACACCCCAAAAGGACTTTGTTGAAGTTTTCCATACTGAAAAACTATGCAAATTTCAGGAATAGACAGATGAAATGATGGTAATCCATTGACTAAATCCATTGACTAAATCCATTGACTAAATCCATTGACTAAATCCATTGAAATTTCTCATATTCAACACTGGTATTAGCTATGGAAAAGCATCGAAAGTCAACACAAAGCTTCTGTTCTTTTCTCGTATAGAAAACATACAATTCCCAATATTATCAAAAATCTCATAAGACTGATTTTTAAACACAACAGAAAATCCATTATTTAGAAGCTGTCTCACACTTAACAAATTTACTCCAAGATCATGCACATAGATAACATCAGATAGTAACCGAGAATCATAAGGTGTATTAAGAATAATAATTCTAATACCTGTTACCTGAAGTAATTTACCTCCAATCCTTTTTACTGAGGCTTGATAGGATCTATCAAGTACCGAGAAAGAATCAATATTGTCAGTCATGTGGTTAGAACAACCACTATCAATGTACCAACCTGATGAAAAATCAACTGAAATGGCAGTAGTTTGAGTTAAACTACTAGAGGAAATAAAATCAGTTAAGGTTGACACAAGAGCAATTCCATCATTCGATTCAATAACAGTTTCAGCAACATTAGCATGAGATTTTGTGGGGCAGATTCTATCAACATGTCCAAACTGAGAACATATAGTACACTTAGCACTAGGATGACGAAAACAAAATTTTTGCAGAATGATTTCTTACAATGAAGATATGGTGGAAACTTAGACTTTCCCTTAGATTTTTTCCACTTCTTTTTCAAATCGGATTTTTGAGAATCATTTTTTCCATCTTGACCAACAAAAGCTTTCTCAGAAATATTATAATCTTCCTTAAGAGCTAACCTAGACTCTTCGAACTGTAAAGCAGATACAAGTTCATCAAGCTTCATATCAGAGATTTTAGAAACTACCTCAATGGTAGCAATACGAACATAAAATTTTTCAGGAACAGAAACAAGCACATTCTCAACTATACGTTGATCATCAAATTTCCCCCCAAGTAAACGAATCTGATTAACAATACCCATAATCTTATCAATAAAATCTTTAATCTTGTCAGAGTCTTTCATTCTAGATGAATCAAAGGCTCATTTCAAGGTTAAGATATCAATTTCCTTGGTTTTTTAAGAACCTTGGAAACCAGTTCGTATTTTTTCCCAAGCAACTTTAGCAGATTTACAGTCCATAATTCTAGTAAAAATAAAGGTATCAACAACAGAAAACAAAGTCTCTCAGGCACGAAAAGAGCGAGATACCCTTTCCTCATACAATTTCAGCTGAGCCGAAGTTGGATTTGTGGGAAGCTCTAGAATCTCATTGGATTCTATTGGAGTCCACAATCCTTGTCCCTTCAGGTAGACTTTCATTCGAACCACCCATTGGGCATAGTTATGACCAGTAAAAATCGGTGGTCCAGCTGTTGTTGATAATCTCTCCATTTCTAACAAGAACAAACATTAGAAAACCAGTTACACACAAATAAGAGATGTTGTGCAAACTAGGGTTAGAGATCCCCAAATCAATTTTCCAAGTCGGGAAGCTCTGATACAAAATGTAAGTTAATAGGGACTGAAAGGACTTGTTCTTGCACAAGATCATATGACGAAAATAGAAGAGATTTTCATTCAAAACCAAATTGTTCTTAATACAAGACAAAGCTAAATAGCAATAGTTTAAACGAAATGAAAAAGGAAGTGAATACTAAACAAGAACGAAAAACATAACATTTAAAGGCAAGAATCTGGCAGAGACATCAGCACACGTTCACCATGATCCCATGAATCAAAAAACAGCTATGTAGTGGTAGAAAAAAATCGCAGGAAGAGTAGGGTAAAGAGGACATATCTTTCCCAAACTTAACCAATATGCTAAGTGTTGCTGGGTCTCAAACAATTCATCATGGGCTCCGAAGTCCCAACCTAACTACGCTAATTTGAGGTCCAACACACATGATACACTCAATAATAGTCCTTTTCTAGAAAAAAATTATTGATGATAAAAAATAATAATAGATTTAATCTAAATATTATTGAAATGAAGAGATTTAATCTCTCCATTTCTAAAAAATAATCCTAAAGTTTGAATTGGGTGAAACGAGTCCCTAAAATGTACACATTATGACAATTGTAGTCCCCTAATTTTCTTAATTTCACAAATATTGATCCTCATTTTTATAACACCTTTTAAATGCGAGCTAGGTTTTATTTTATGCCTTAGTCAACATTTTTTTACAATCTTCACTATCTTCTCGAACTTATGTGTTGGTTTCAAATTTTTTTCTATATGCCGTCTTCAATGTTTTATCTAGGGTGTAAGTGGTTTGTGTCATCATCCAATGCAACCTCATCTTCATCCCAGACATTTTCATCCACTTCTTCCCCAGAGAGTGAACGATACTTGCTTGGCACTCAAGTGATTACTAGTTTATTTTCAAAAAAAATCGTAGAATCTCTTGAATTTTGCAAAACGTTCTTTTGCATGCCCTTTTAAATGATGCTTGATCATTTTGCCATACATCTCAACGTAATATTATCGGCTAAGTCTATTACCAACATATTAATCTTTTGATCGAAATGAATTTCCAGTTCACACCATAGTGGTTTACATTATCAGACATTGCCGAGTTTTCAAAAATGCACATCCCTCTTCCGAGTATTGACGTTCCACCATAGCCGTGGTCAACGAGGAGGAAATTCCAATTTTAAGTATGGTTCGTGTTGCATTACATTTTCGTTAAATAGAGAAGTTCTATTGTTACTCTTATTTGCCAAACATTGGGAATGCATTTTAGTAATTGTCGATCGACTCCCTTTTGTTTAGTCCCTATCGATTTGTTGGCGAAAATGCGAAAATAAAGTAAGTGTACAAAACGTTATGCAACTCATTTTGATCGACAACGCCATTACCACTAACTTCCATACTAACTCTTGAGATATTTTTGCGTATTGTTAAATTTCCAGGAACATGTCAAACAATGAATATTAAATTCAACATTTTTGTGATGTGCGAGTTTAGTAATTTTATGCGCTTCAAGTTGAGGCTTCGTCAACTAAACTTTGTGTTATTTAACATACAAGAACCAAAACTACAAAACATTACTCAATTATGGAGCAAAATTGCCTTTAATGATGTGTATGGACTATAATTGCACTATTTGAAATTTGGGGGACTACTAACACTATTAGATCCAAATTGGGGGTGATGTTTGCCCACGGCCCCCCAACTTACGAACTGTGTAAAGGGCATGTCCTCCAAGTTACAAAATTACAAATATGATACATTTTTTTATAAAAAATATGCATTTATAGCCCTCTAACTTCAAATTAAATGCAAATAAGACACCTTAAGTTTCCAATACCGTTTATGATTAACACTTTAATGAACTTGTAAATTTTTAATATTTCATGTACAATTGTCAAACATCAAGAGTAATTTTTGTATAATTTCTCAAATGAGTCATATTTGTATATTTTGTGATGAATTTTCAAACAGTTTTCAACTTACGAAAAACCTGGTGGTAAATGTCAGAGTTAAAAAACAAACGGTATTGATAAATTTAGGTGTCATTTTTGCAATTTCGTAAGTTGGAGGACATACCCTTTACACAGTTCGTAAGTTGGGGGCTAACTATATAATTTTCTCTATCAGTACTAGTTTTTCCATTATCAACTTAAAAAATCTAAATTCGCTAAAACTAAGAATTTTCGGAGACTAAATTTGCTAAAACATATAAACTATGGGGACCACGGATGCCATCCGCTCATAATTTAATGTATAATCAAATATATTAACATTCTCTAACACTCATTGTTTCAAAGTCTCGCGTAAAAATAGATTTGATTGCATTATAAATATAAACAACAAATTTGAAATATTCCTTTGATTTATAGCTTTTTCATTTCAGGTTCTTTAAGTAATTATGATGTCATTTATCTATATAATTGTGCTTACTGAATCATTGTATTTATAACATATTACGTGGGAAAAAAATTTATCCCATAAAATTTATTCTTATTTTTTTTAAAAAAAATTGCTTGTAATGAGATATTGTAAGAAAATACAAGATTTTAACTTGGAAAACCCGAAATCCGGGAGAAAACTCACTGAGCACCAAACCAATATGATTTTCCACTAGAAATGTAATATGAGAGGTAATAAAGAATGAAGCGCAATAATAAAGTTCTTGCACTTTTCATCTAATTAAGCCGTTAGTATGTCCCCCTCCTTCTATTTCCCCCATATTTTTTTAGAATGGAGTGATATTTACGCAATATTCCTCTAGTGTAAATGTGGAACAGATGCCAACCGCCGATCACAAAAAGAATAATATGTAAATGACGAATGTGGCACAACATCTACTTGATCGTCAATAATCGTGAACATTCATCGTTGTTTGTCCATCGACTTCGTTAGTCTTAAATGGTCAACCAAAACCGACCCAACCATGTATTATCTGACATGTTTATGTAGATTAGTGCACTTTACATATTAACATTATCCCCTCAACCCTTTTCAATCGTCCTCATCGAAAAGAGTTGAAACTACCAAGATCGGCAATCAGTTCGTATGCGTCTTTTCAAATTCCACATCGGACGGTACAAATCTCAGCGAATTCCACGTGGATCAATGTAATCATGACACCAACCTCAATTCTTGTGTATAATATAAAACGCCGTGATTAACGTGGCGAATAGGCACCCAACTCCTCGCCCAACGCAAAATGTGGTACATTGTTTTGCAGAAATAAGCACCATGACCTTGTCGATTGACCAGATTCGCAACACGACTTTTACCAAACCTTAATATGGGTCGGATGTACCAAGGGCAAATGCTTCGAGTTTCCCCAGAGTGACAACGTCGACCTGGAAACGTATAATCAGTGGCAAAGAGGTCGTCATTTGTGCCAACCACATTAACAACCTTACGACGATCATGTCCCACTTTCCAGCCAATGACGATCGTGTTAAATGCGGATATCTGGTCTTCAGATAAAATCCAAGATCGGTAAATCCTTTTATTAATCTAACTTTCTAGAGCCTTCTGAATGTAAGTTCAAAACAAACTTCATATTAATCCAACATTCTACTTGTAACACCTTCGTTCTTGCACCTTCTTCACCAGCTCAAAGTTTCTTCGAGAAACTGAAGAAGAAAATTGAGAAAATCTAAGAGAAGATCAAAGGCAAGAAGGCAAAAAATATGAAGGTAAACAACGATCGACGCTAGTGCCAATCACTACTCCATTTCAAGTTGCATCCTCAAAAAGACGATTGCCTTCCCCACCCCATGAATCCTTAGCCGATTTTGTTAATAGGATGTGTGCTTTAGCATTAGCATATGAAGTACTTCAATCGGTGGACTTGTTGATGGACCTATTTCATCTCCAATAACAAAGACATGTGTTCAACTGCACAACCTCGGGGAAAGCATAAATCTACACTTTGAAAATTTAACCATAGACATTTGTTAGATGAGTGCTTGTTGGTGTACTAGGAAAACTTACAATTCTAAAAATTTCTGTAGTTGGATGGATTCACCTGTCTATCCAAACCCCAAGGGATGGTCCGTCACGATCGACACAAGATTTACCAATTGTTGATCGTCAAGACTCTCTAATCCAACCTCAGCTACCATTATAGACGATCAACCCATTGTAACCTATACAGTCTACCAAAGGGAAATCTTCGTCCTTTACCTAGGCATTCACTAAATGGTTTGCTTAATTCCAAAAGCAAAAATTTGGTGAATTGTCCGAGTCAATAAAACACCGATGGTGTATCACTATTGAAACCATGAATGACTAGCCCTACTACATCTAATCCAATTTATTATCTTAATTTATTACTCCAAATTTTCATATTCTGAAGGCATGATGGATTTCCCTTAAAATTAGAACACAATTCTCTACATAAATCTTCTATAATACTATTCATTCTTTCATGCAAAACAGAAGCTAAATTACATCATCATTTACTAATTCACTAGTTTATATATAACATAGAACCGACCAAATTTCTTACAAAATAAACTAGGAAAACAGCTCCTTATCTTGATCTGATCCTAGCAGCGTCTAATATACTGATCATCTTCACTACCTGTTTAACAGTAATTCATTGAGTGGTCCTGAGAGTGATGAGAACAAGCAAGCAATATAATAATGTACAAATAACATCACATAAATATAAAACATAACACATAAATATAAGCACATAATCCGCAGACTGTTGCTCTTATCATGTTAAATTTACCAGCATAGCAGTCCTCACTCCTACCTTAATCATTGGCTTACGCATCACCAAGAATCAAGGAACATAAGTCATGAATCGCCTAGTATCATAAACGAACAGAAAGTGTGACCAATCCATCGAACATAAGTCATGAATCGCCTAGTATCAGAAACGGACAGAAAGTGTGGCCAATCCATCTAACATTTCCGAATTCAGCCATACCTCACTCTTTAACATAAATTGATCTTATGCGATAACATAACTGAACTGATGATCTAGATCATAACGTGACTGAAACCATGCTCCTGACATGTTGTTAGAAATGTGCGCCCACAAACTCTCGAATTTTCACATAACATTACATAGACATATACATATGCTGAAATCATTTTGAAATACTGCACAACAGTCTGTCGACACCTTAAATCCATACGTTTTTCAGAGCCAAAATGAAATCTCAAAATCACATAAAAATACTCCTTTGAAAGCTAGTGCACTCTTCTAAAAACTGATAGAAGCAACCAATTTCAAAGGAGCTTTCTAAATATGTGAAAACATACCAACAACAAGCTGTCATGCCTGAAAGGATAAAACTGGAAGTATTGACTTTTATTCTTAATGTCAATAGTATCATGGAATATTATGCTTCAAATCACAACTTGACATCATATTCATGCAATAATAGTAAGTGTAATTATATCATCTAACCATGTTTATAAGATGTTTATAAGATGTTTAAGAATCCGGTGTCTTTGGTTCTCTCCCTCTATCTAAAAGTTTTGTCCCCAAAACTTAAGACTTCACTAAGATATCAAGTCTAGATATTTGTTTCTTAATATGATATTCTACTTCCCAAGTTGCCACTTATATTGTACTTCTAAAATATGTACATGTGTTTCTTCATAAAGTAAATTTGAATATATCTCAACTAAATCATATTGTAAACATTGGTGATTGATTACTTGAGAGACACTTCTTTAATTGTGAAACATGGAACACATCATGTATTCTTCAATACATTTCAGACACTATCAGTTGATATGCTACTTCTCCAACTCTTCTCTTAATCTGAAATGGTCATATATACCTTGGCTGCAGTTTCCCAACATTTCCAAAATGTACAACACCTTTATAGGGAGAGATTTTTAAATTTAACCAATCATTCACTTCAAATACTAATGGTCTTATTCTTTTATCAACCCACTCTTTATTTCTGTCATGTGCCTCTTTCAATATATTTCTTATCACATCAAGATTTTCTTTGCCAAAAGCTATCATATCAGCTCATGTGATATACTTTTCCCCTATTTCATCCCAATACAGAGGTATCCTACACTTTCTGTCATACAAGGCTTTGTATGGTGCCATTCTCATGCTAGTGTGATAACTGTTATTATACGCAAATTCCACCAAAGTAAGGTATGGTTCCCAATTTCCATTGAATTCCAACACACATCTTCTTAACATATATTCCAACGTCTATATTGTTCTTTTTGATTGACCATCTGACTGAGGGTGATAAGCAGAACTTAAATTCAACTTTGTTCCTAGAAGTTCTTGCAAACTAGTCTAAAATCTAGAAGTAAATCTTGGACCTCTATCGCTGACAATGCTCAAAGGCATACGCTCTTTTATTAGAACTTGGTCCACCGGGGTTTCCGAGGAACAAAAAAAGCCCATAAAACTCCAGCCTCTTTTCTTTTCCCAGTACGAATGATTGATTGAAGGATGAATTCGGACGACTGGGGGAAAGGTGCATCTGTATGAATGATGAACGAGTAGCGGGCACCCTACCCTGTGCTTCATTTCGTCGATTTCGAAATATCTCTATCTGGCGGGAGGAAAAAAAAATATTGGGTTATCTCATCAAGTCGAATCTCTTTCCGGATGGTTCCCATTTTTCAGCATGTAGCCAAATAATGTTATCCAAATAGAGATTTGCAAGCTTGTCCATACTATTTGAAAGTCTCATGGCAATAAAATGAGTAGACTTCGTTAGTCGATCAACAATAATCCAAATGGTATCATTCTTTCTGGTTGACCTCGGCAACTCAGTCACAAAATCCATGGTAATATGATCTCATTTCCATTCTGGAATGTCTAAGGGTTGTAACAAATCTCCAGGTCGTTGATATTCTGCTTTTTCTCTTTGACAAACGTCACACTTTGCCACAAACTGAGCTACATCATTCTTAAGACCAGACGACCACCATTTCTGTTTCAGATCTTTGTACATTTTGTTACTACCTGGATGAATAGAGAAAGGTGATCTATGAGCTTCCTAGAGTATTTTTTTCTTAGTTCTGAGTCATTTGGTACTAGATATCAATTACCGAACATAATGTAACCATCATTCCTTAAGATCAATTGTTTCTCCTTTCCCTGTGTATCCTCTCCTTTACTTTCATCATTTCATCATTGGTCGACACTTTCTGCCTTAGTTCGTCAATGACTGAAGGACTTGCAAGTATAGCTACTAAGGCTTTTTCTGAGTCGACCATCTCTAAGTTCAACTTTTGAAATTCTTCGACAAGCAAAACTTTAATTTGTACATGACCTCTCCTTCTTCTCAAAGAATCAACCACTTGATTTTGTTTTCCTGTACAATATTGTATATCCAAGTCATGGTCTACAATTAATTCTAACCATCGTAGTTGCCTCAAATTCAAATATTTCTGAGTAAAAATGTACTTCAAGCTTTTATGATCACTGAACACTTTACATTTTACTCCATACAAATAATGTCTCTATTGTTTCAATGCAAAAATCACGGCAGTTAATTCTAAATGATGAACTGTATATTTCTCCTCGATGCATAATACCTTAAGCTTCCAAGATGCATAAGCAATTACATGACCATTCTACATCAATACACATCCTAGTCCCTTATCTGAAGCATCACAATACAACTCGAATTCTTCATTTTCTTTCGGCAAAGCTAAAACTGGAGCTGTTGTTAAGGCTTCTTTCAACTTCTGAAAACTATGTTCACATTTTTCATCCCATACAAATTTTACATTTCTCTCATCAAGTTTGTCAATGGCTAGCTATTTGTGCAAATCCATTCACAAATTTTCGATAATAACTAGCTAAACCAATAAAACTCCTTACTTATTTCACAGTTTCCAATCGCGGCCATTCAACTATGATTTGTATTTTTTCAGGATTCACTGTTATACTTTTAGCACACACTATATGTAATAAAAATGCAATACTTGACTTCCAAAATTCATACTTACTGAATTTTGCATATAACTTCAATTCTCTCATTGTCTCCAGCATATTCATCAAATGAATTTCATGTGTTTTCTCATCTGATAAATATACAAGTATGTCATCTATGCATATCACCACACACTTATCTAATAAGGGTTTAAAATATCTATGCATCAGATCATGAAATACTGTTGGTGCATTCATAAGCCCAAATGGAACAACTTAGCATTTATATTGTCCATATCTTGTGTTGAACGCTGTTTTGCATACATCCTCATCTCTTACTCCGAGTTGATGGTATCCCGACTTCAAATCCAATTTAGAAAATACAATAGCACCTTGTAAAATATCAAACAAGTCACCAATTCTAGGAATATGATAACTATTTCTTTTAGTTAACTTGTTCAATGCTCTATAATTAAAACAAAGTCTGTAGCTACCATATTTCTTTGGAACAAATAATACTAGAGCTCTCCATGATGAAATGATTGGTCGTATATATAACCATTGTCCAACAATTCTTGCAATTGGACTCTCATTTCTGTAAGTTCTTTTGGTGCCAGCTTGTATGGAGTCTTTGAAATTGATTTTGCTCCTTCATGTAAATCAATATACTTAGTCAACATCTCTTACTGGAAAATTCCTTGGTAAATCCTCAGGGAATATATGTGAAAATTCACGAACTACTGGTATCTCGTCCAGGATTTTTTGTGTACAATCCAACACAAATATTGCCATATATGCTAAATTCGTATGATGACCACCTCCATGTCGACCACTCTCGACACTAGACTATCGCCTTAACTGTTCCTCAGTCGCATAAGGAAATATAACAACATTATTCTTACAGTCAATTAAAACTCCATATTTATGGAGTCAGTCCATCCCTAGAATAACATCAAATTCTAAGGATTCCAACTCAATTAGATCTGCGGTAAAAACTTGATGTTTCATACTAATCTTACAATCCTTATACATCTTTCTTGATGTCAATCTCTTATTGTCTAGGATATTAACCTTCCAACAAAAACATTTCCCTTCTCATCCCAACATATATGCAAACTTTTTAGAGATAAACGAATGTGTTGCACGAAAATCAAATAAAACATGAGTAGGAACATCATAAATATGAAGTGTACCTGTTGCCACATCCTCGAACGAGAAAGCTTGATCATGACTCATAGCAAAGACTCTAGCCTTTCTCACTTGCTTTTTCTTTGCTTCTTTATTGGTTTCCCATGTATTCTTTTATCTTTTGTGACACTCATTCGCATAATGTCATCATTTCCCACACTTGTAACATACATTGTGTCAAAATCTACATTCTCCGAAATGTTTCTTGTTACATTTCATGCAAATAGGATATGTAAATTCTTGTTTAATACCTTGTGGCTTTCCAGTTTTTTCATACTTCTTATACTGTGGTTCTTCCTTGCCTGAAAACTTCCTCTTATAGATCCACGTCTAATTTTCCTTATTTCTTTCAGCTTCAACTTGCGACTGCATTACTACATCTTCAAATGTAGTTTGTTTCAAAGTAGCTAGCATATACAGCATCTTTCCATTTAAACCAGTTCGGAACTCATGTATCTTTTCCTCTTCTCTCAACATAACATTAGTAGCATGCCTTCCAAGCTCCCTAAATTTACTCAAGTACTGCATAACACTCATTCCTCCCTCGATCAAATGATCAAACTCATCCCTCTTTACTTACCTCAAATCAGTAAGGAAAAAGTTTGTGAGAAACAGTCTCTTAAATTCATCCCATAGTGGCTCATCATGAGTCAATAAACTAGACGTATGTCCTTCCATCATCTCGAAGCATTTTTATCTAACTAGTGACCAGCTAAACTGACTTGTAAGTATTCTGGAGCTTCAACCAACTTAAACTTCTCCTCCATTCTTATTAACTGCGTCTCCGCTTCTTCTGGTTCACCTCAACTAAATGTCTGTATCCCCACTCTTTTCAATGCTTCATGATATTCAATTATCTTTCTATCTTGTCTATGAACTTCTGCATCTATAGGAACAACTGTATGATGTTTAACATTTCGGTTTTGAGACATATTCTCTGCTAAGTTTGTTATTTGATTCACAACATTGACTATCATTCCCATCATTTCTCTCATTTCCTCAGTACTTACCCCACTATCATGCTTTTCCACCGGAGTTGCATTTTCTTTGTTTTCTTTTCTGTTTCTCTTGGTCCTACATCGAGGATTACTAGAAGACGACATTTCCTGTATACACCATATACCCAAATAAGGTAAGAACACACTTAAAAGCTACATATTTCTAGGTCATATCCTATTCCTAGTTGGCAAGACCTTATTCTATGATCCTGCTCCGATACTAACTTTGTCATGCCCTAATACATGTAATCCAATTTATTATCTTAATTTATTACTTCTAATTTTAATATTATGAAGGCATGATGCAGTTCCCTAAAAATTTGAACAAAAATACTCTACATAAAACTTATCCATAATACTATTCAATCTTTCATACACAGCGGAAGCTAAATTACATCATCATATACTAATTCACTAGTCTATATACAACATATAATCGAACCAAAGTTCTTACAAAATAAGCTAGGAAAATAGCTCCTTATCCTGATCCGATCCTGACAGCGTCTAATCTACTGCTCGTATTCACTACCTGTTTAACAGTATTTCATTGAGTGGTCCTGAGAGTGATGAGAACAAATATGAAATATAATAATTCACAATAACATCACATAAATATGAAACATAACACATAAAAATAAGCAAATAATCTGCAGACTGTTGCTCTTATCATGTTAAATTTACCAGCATAACAGTCCTTAACCTCCTTAATCCTTGACTTACACATCACCAAGAATCAAGGAATATAAGTCATGAGTCGCCTAGTATCAGAAACGGGCAGAAAGAGCAACCAATCCATCTAACATTTCCGACTTTCAGTCATACCTCACTCCTTAACATAAACTGACCTAACATAATCACATAACTGAACTGATGATCTAGATCACAACGTGACTGAAACCATGCTCCTGAAATGTTGTCACAGCTGTGCATCCACAAACTCTCTAATTTTCACATAATATCACATAAAAATATACATATGGTGAAATCATTTTGAAAAACTACACAACAGTCTGTCGACACTGTAAATCCATACGTTTTTTACAGTACAAATGACATCCAAAAATCACATAAAAGTACTCATTTGAAAGATGATGCACTGCTCTAAAAACGGATAGAAGCAACTAATTTCAAAGGAGCTCTCTAAACATTCGAAAACAGACCAACAACATAGTACTCTGTCTGCAGGGATAAAACTGTAATGTTTCTTTAAAACGTGAAATTACTTTCTAGTCTGCTTTTGGTTTTCATAAAACATAAAATTCCTCAGAAACTAGACACACAGAGGTTTCTATGTATGTAAAAATAATAATCATACGACATCCCTAGAATTAACTGAAAAATTCGTAACATAGAATAGTAACATGAATGCATATGAAATCTAACATGTATATTTCTATCAATCATTCCACCCACCTTCGATTTCTTACTGATTTATCTCTTTTATAACCTTCAGAACTTACCTTCACCTGAAAACAAATTTCTGCTTGGTTTTGGGCTGCTGAAAAGTGGCGTTTCTTGCTGCGGTGTCTCACTAATTTCTTAATCAAATGACTCTTATTCTTCATGTCTATCCTTTAAGTATTGAAAACTCACGTGGTATATGTGTATCATGGCATATTATGCTTCCAATCACAAGTTGACATCATATTCATGCAATAAAAGTAAGTCTATTATGTTGAATAAATTGAATCATCTAACCATGTCACATATATGTCCCAATATTAATACTCTTATGTGTCTCAAATATTGTTTTATAAGATGTTTAAGAATCAGGTGTGTTACAGTTGATGTCGTTACATTGTCGACCTCACCTCCATCTTCCCACGACACTGTAGCGGTCGACGATTAAGCTATAAGAATGTCAATTCCAATCATGCTTGAACAACTTTTAACAATGTCGTTCTTCACAAGTCTCCAACGAAATTTTATCCTTGTATCATAAGGTGACGAGGTCGTTCAAGGCTATAATTGTAAGGACCCAAAAGTATCTAAGGACAAAGGACCGGAAGGTAATATGAGTTACCGAGTCATAAAGGACTAACAAGATTGAAATGTAGGTAGAAATGAAAAGGGGTATAAGAAGAATGACTAAGTTGTAGTTTGGAATAAGTGCCTCTATAAATAGGGATTAGAAGGGTGAAATGAGGTATTTTGACAACTAAGTCAAGAAGTCACGCAAAAACGAGTGAAACACCATGACCAGAAGCACATTCGCACTAATATGAAAGAACCATGCAACCAAACTGCAAAACCACGAGCCCAGAACCATATTCATGCTAATTTGATAGAACTACACCACCAAACTGCAAAACCACGTGACCATCATCATATTCGTGGAAATTTTATAGAACCACGTGACCATAATGGGGAACCACGTGAACACGAGAAAAATGAAAGTATAAAACACCGAGCATAGCACAAGCTCTATGGTAACCAAAGAGTGGTATAATTTAGTGACATATGATAACAATTGGTCTAATAACCATAACTTTTGACGGAAACAGTAGGAACCTTACGACAACAGACAAAGGTAAGCGGGGTGGTAAAATAATGGAAGGTTCACTTTGACGCTCATAGAGTTAAAAGAAAGGTGTGAGATACGTTTTTTCAGAGTGTAAACTAAAGAAGATAAGTTAAGACTTGGGGTAAGTGGACACACTTACCTGACACTGTACACGTGAGCCACAAGAAAGAGCAATCCCCAAGTAAAAAGAAGTAATGTTATGAGTGTAAGGCTAAACCGATCGAGGTCGGGAGGAGAGCAAAGATGGCTCGTCGATCTTCGCCCTCGAAGAGAGGTAAGCTTGGATGGGACATGTTCCCAAACATATAAAATTCCGGGTAATAACTCATCGAGATTCGACCCTCGAGGAGAGATCGGCTTGGGGGAGCGATGTCACGGAGCTTATAAAAATCCGACAATATAAAGTAAATGTTCCGCGAGAGAGTAATATGGGTTTTAAGAGAGAATTTTCTAATGTCTACTAAAAATTTACATGTCTTATTTTTTATATTTTGTTGTTAGACCATGATCACTCTCAGATATTTAGGGTGGAGGTGAGCCTTGAGCTGCGAGGGGAGGTGGTCGTCGGTTAATCCGGAATCTATTGGTCGTTGCAATTTGCTATATCTTGTTGTTTTCTGTTTGAATAACTTTATAGTTGGGGTCTTCCCGAGACTTGATTTTATGTGGCTTATGTCCACCTACTATGTTATTTCCTTAAGTAGGATTTTTATTAATATGATATCTTGGTTGAGTTGTGTGTCACCCACAATATGGTATGACGAAACAACAACTCTTAATCGAATAGGCATAGTTTCAGGATGTGACAGTAGTGCTTCTGAAAAAGAAAATCATCGGCTAGAATATGAACTAGACAAAGGGAAGTCCAATCTCTTATATGAAAAATAAAATTCAGCTCAGTTAGAGGGGGAGCTAACCGAACAAATACTCCATACAAGGAACCCCTGACATCTAGGAAGAAATTAGGACTCTACAACGTGGGTGGAAGTTATCATAGAAGAGTTTGCCCAATCGACAAAAGAAGTGTTGATCAAGTATTCCCAGCTACAATATGTAGTGACGAAGAGACTAGATGCGAAATGCCATCTGGTCGACTCTCCCGCTCAGTGTTACCTACTTAACATTCAACTTGACAAATTGTTTGTCTATCCTTTGCCACCTTTAGTTTATTTCGTATCAAGTTTATTTACTTCGCTACTTATTGGATGAAAACTGGCCTTATTAGCTTCTACTCTCCCACCTCATTCCAAATGTAGGAGGGGTTCGATATTTCTGACCGTATAAAGCTTCGTATGGACCCATCCCTAGGCTGGAGTGGAAATTGTTATTGTACGTGAATTCCACTAGGTATAAAGCATTGTCCCAATTTCCTTTGCATTCTAGTTCACATGCTCGTAAATTATATTCCAATGTTTGGATGGTGCTTTCCGAATGCCCATCTGTTTGTGGTAATGTGATGTACTCATGAGTAATTTGGATCCTAGTCCGTCTTGTAGGCTTTTCTAGAAGTGTTATTCTAATTTTCAATCTCGATCGGAGACAATGGTTGGTCGAACTCCGTGTAGTTTGACTATACATTCCATTATGTTTGGGACAACTGCATCATTCTCCATGTATTCGGATTTTCAAGTAGTGGGTTGACCATTTTAGTGTGTCGGCAACCACCCATATAGCATCGTGTAGTTTGGTAGTCTGAGGAAATCCTGATACGAAATCCATGGTTATATGCTCCCTTTTAATAAACATTATGTTAAGTCGTTCAAGTAGCCCCCTTGGGCTTCCGCCTTCACCCTTTGGCATGTCGAACAACTACATAAGTCGCCACACACTCCTTTAGTCCAGACTACAAAAATCCTTGTTTCAAATCTTGGTACATTTTCGTACTTCTATGGTGTATGGATAATTCGGATAAGTGCAACTCCTTTAGAATGTCCTTTCTCAATTCCGAGTTTTTTGGCACGTATAATCTTCCTTGATACATAGTTAATGAATCGTGTAGATCTCTAGGTCTACCTGCTATCCTGCATTTCCCTTCCCTCCTTCTTTCTATTGTAGTTGTGCTTCCTAAATACGATCAAACAATAAAGGTCAAGCCATCACCGCGGCTACTTCCTTGGCCTTGTCCGAGGTAACCTGAAAGTGTAGTTTACGTCGAAGACTAGTGTGTTCAGAATTCCCTTTTGATGTCGGCAGAGTGCATCCATCACTAGATTTCCCGACACTGGGTGATATTGGACTGGATGATATTGGATATCATATTCGTAAACAACAAACTACCCTCCAATTCCGTCACCATTTGACAATTTTACATACATTTTCTTTCACTGAAGTATTTCTAATCGATTCTGATCTAGTCTAAAAATGTTTTGGAGCGTTTGCTTTTAGATCATTCAATTTTTAATTACTCGAAATTAAATTATTGTGAGGACACAAGCGATATACGAGGTTGGGCCCACAATGTGTGGGCTTACGTCCTCGGGAGAGCGAAGCTCTACCTTGGTTTCCACTATAATAATCAAATGATACAAGTACAATGAGGCGATAATAATAACACGGGCAAAAACGGCTCGAAAAGCGAACGAAAACACTCAGTCGAGCTCGAAAGGCTGGCAGCCGCGAGTTGTGGGCAACAACTCACAGAAAACACTGTTTCAGTAACAAGTCGCGACTTGAATAGTGCAGAGTCAATAAGTCGCGACTTTAATAGTGCAGAGTCAATAAGTCGCGACTGGAATAGTTAAGAGTCAATAAGTCGCGACTGGAATAGTTCAGAGTCAATTAGTCGCGACTGGAATAGTGCAGAGTCAATAAGTTGTGGTTACGTGCGATAAGTCGCGATCACGTGCGATAAGTCGCGACTACGTGCGATAAGTCGCGAATCTACAACACAGAAAGATGAAGTCTTGCATTGGGAAGCGTGATAATTTTCTCAACCCGTCCAAATGCACCGGACCTTGTATTTATAGAGAAATCCAGCCCAACTTCACTTATTTGAGCCCATAAGCCTAATTTACTTCACTTAGCCCAAAATATTTAAATAACCTCCAATTATAATATAATAAATATCATACTGATCCCGAAGTTTTGGGAGTCAATCTCGGTCAAGATATTAGCCGGAAATACGATTAGAAAATACCGGAAAAGCTCGTATATCAGTTCTGTGCCTCCAAACAGTGAATACGCAGCCACATAACACCATTGCACCCCGCCGATGTGCTCCCGGGTGGCAAATTACGAAAATACCCCTGGCCACGTCCGGGGCCGAAATAGCCCAAAACATCTCAAAACACTTACAGAAGCTTTAAATGGGGCCCAGCGAGCCAGAATTGTGAGAATACCACCTGAGAATGCATTGCGATAAAATATAAAAATACCGAAAATACAATATAACCACGTCGGACGAGCCCCCGGGTAAGGATAAATACAAGAGAATATACCCGGGTAATATCAGATTCGTAGGTGCTCTTCGTTTTCGTCTTCGCCAGTTTAATGCACCAATATGTCATCTATGAATACTACTACAAATTTATTTTGGTAGGATTGAAAGGTTCGATCCATAAGATCCATGAAGGCGAAAGAGGTGTTGGTTAGTCCAAAAAGCATCACCATGAACTCGTAATGTCCATACCTCGATCGAAAAGTTGTCTTCGATGTATTCCTTGGTCCAATCCTCACTTGATGGTATTCTTGTTGTAAATAATTTTTTAGAACACCCTTGCCACTCGAAGTTGATCGAAAAGTCCTCTATACTCGGTAATGTATATTTGTTTTTGATGGTGCATCAAATCAGTTCACACTAGTCTATGCAAAATCTAATGGACCTATCCTTTTCTTTACGAATAGCACCGGCTCTCCACACTGTGATACATTAGACTGAATGAATCCATTTTCATGTAAGCCCTCGGTTTTGCTGGTGCCATTTTGCTTTTTTGATTCCCTCGGTTCTGCTGGTGCCATTTTGTAAGGCACTTTATATAGTCTCTTGATCTAAGTCAATTTGGAATTTCACATGCTAATTCTTCGGGAAACACATCTAGATATTCTCGTACAACTCATGTATATTCCTTCGTGACCTCGTCCTCTGGTACCAATGTCTATAAGGCTAGGTAGTTTTGCTTCCTTCCTTCCGCACTTCCCTTTCTTTCCCGAATTTCCTTTCCATTGTTACTGCCCTTATATGTCCAATATGTCAGGCCTTTGGAATCGTACTTCTTGATCCTTGCATTCTATACTTGCCATGTGTTGACTAAGCCAATCCATACCAGAATCACATCAAACTTGGCGATGTCTAAAATTAAAAGGTACTTACTGATATAGCTTGTTATTTCCCACCAATATTCCCATGGGCGTGCTAGTTATATATTCATTGGTAACATCCTATTTGTCTAATGCTAATTGTTCCGCCCATTCGTTGATGCGGAAGAATGAGTGGCCCCACAATCAAACAACGTAAATGTTAGTAAGTCAAATATTGAAAAATTACCCGTAATGGAAGCCATGTCATGCGCAGCTTGATCACTCGTGAGTTTCTATACCCGGGTGTTACCCAATGTTGGAGAGCGTCCATGGTTTACAACTGGGTTTGTATCATGTTTGTTCCTTCTCGAATCGATGCTNTTTTTATTAATATGATATCTTGGTTGAGTTGTGTGTCACCCACAATAAGGTATGACGAAACCACAACTCTTAATCGAATAGGCATAGTTTCAGGATGTGACAGTAGTGCTTCTGAAAAAGAAAATCATCGGCTAGAATATGAACTAGACAAAGGGAAGTCCAATCTCTTATATGAAAAATAAAATTCAGCTCAGTTAGAGGGGGAGCTAACCGAACAAATACTCCATACAAGGAACCCCTGACATCTAGGAAGAAATTAGGACTCTACAACATGGGTGGAAGTTATCATAGAAGAGTTTGCCCAATCGACAAAAGAAGTGTTGATCAAGTATTCCCAGCTACAATATGTAGTGACGAACAGACTAGATGCGAAATGCCATCTGGTCGACTCTCCCGCTCAGTGTTACCTACTTAACATTCAACTTGACAAATTTTTTGTCTATCCTTTGCCACCTTTAGTTTATTTCGTATCAAGTTTATTTACTTCGCTACTTATTGGATGAAAACTGGCCTTTTTAGCTTCTACTCTCCCACCTCATTCCAAATGTAGGAGGGGTTCGATATTTCTGACCGTATAAAGCTTCGTATGGACCCATCCCTAGGCTGGAGTAGTAATTCTTATTGTACGTGAATTCCACTAGGTATAAAGCATTGTCCCAATTTCCTTTGCATTCTAGTTCACATGCTCGTAAATTATATTCCAATGTTTGGATGGTGCTTTCCGAATGCCCATCTGTTTGTGGTAATGTGATGTACTCATGAGTAATTTGGATCCTAGTCCGTCTTGTAGGCTTTTCTAGAAGTGTTATTCTAATTTCCAATCTTGATCGGAGACAATGGTTGGTCGAACTCCGTGTAGTTTGACTATACATTCCATTATGTTTGGGACAACTACATCATTCTCCATGTATTTCGGATTTTCAAGAAGTGGGTTGACCATTTTAGTATGTCGGCAACCACCCATATAGCATCGTGTACTTTGGTAGTCCGAGGAAATCCTGATACGAAATCCATGGTTATATGCTCCCCTTTAATCAACATTATGTTAAGTCGTTCAAGTAGCCCCCTTGGGCTTCCGCCTTCACCCTTTGGCATGTCGAACAACTACATAAGTCGCCACGCACTCCTTTAGTCCAGACTACAAAAATCCTTGTTTCAAATCTTGGTACATTTTCGTACTTCTATGGTGTATGGAGAATTCGGATAAGTGCAACTCCTTTAGAATGTCCTTTCTCAATTCTGAGTTTTTTGGCACGTATAATCTTCCTTGATACCTAGTTAATCAAGCGTGTAGATCTCTAGGTCTACCTACTATCCTGCATTTCCCTTCCCTCCTTCTTTCTATTGTAGTTGTGCTTCCTAAATACGATCAAACAATAAAGGTCGAGCCATCACCGCGGCTACTTCCTTGGCCTTGGCCGAGGTAACCTTAAAGTGTAGTTTACGTCGAAGACTAGTGTGTTCGGAATTCCCTTTTGATGTCGGCAGAGTGCATCCATCACTAGATTTCCCGACACTGGGTGATATTGGACTGGATGATATTGTATATCATATTCGTAATCGACCATCAGCTCCAACAATCTTCTTTTCCTTAAAGTCAGTTCTTTCTGTTTGAATATGTACTTTAGACTCTTATGGTCCGAGTACATAACACATTCTACTCTATAGAGATGGTGCCTCATGTTATGTCACAAAATATAATACTTTAACATGGTCAAAATCATGTTATATGGCAAGTGATGTTGTGAGATATATGAATATTTGCTATTTTCATTGATAAATTTTTTTTTGAATGAAATATTTGATATTCATATTTTCTGCTCGAATTTGGGTTAAATACTTTCAAAGATGTATTATAGAGTTGAAGGGTATGTTATATATAAATACAAGGTAGAATCATCACAAAATTCATATTCGATCAATGGAATTAACGTCAACAACGGTCCATCAGGATTTTCTACGCCATCAAATGGAGTCACGACGTGGACGACGAACGTCCGGCAGCGTTCACACACATTCTTTCTCTCTTTTCTTTGTTTTTCATACCACGTTCCAATTATACTTAATCATGTTTAGTGGCTAACATTGTATTCTATTCGATGGTTAAGGACGAATTGTGTTTTTCCCCTATCACGAGACTTGTGTTTTAAAATAATAAAATTAGTTCTTTAATTGTCAAAATTAGTCCTTTAATGCATGAATAATTACAGCTAACTCTAAATAAAAATTCGGGTAGTTCATTTCATGTCTCTTTAGTTGCCTCTATGCATAAACTATCACTTTCCGATTCTGCATGACAAAACAACCGAGTCATTCCTTATAAGAGTCTCTGTATACTTCGAAGTTCTTTCCTTCCTTAAGTGGGGCTAGTACTGGTGACTTGATAAGCATCTCTTGAGGGTGTCATTTCTTATAAGCGTCGCATTATACTAGTCATTCCTTTAAAGCGCCAATATATAATTCGAAGTTCTTTCCTTCTTTAGGTAGCGTCATTGTACCTAGTCATTCCTTAGAAGCGTCAATGTATAATTCTAAGTTCTTTCCTTCCTCGGGTAGGGCTAATACTGGGGTGGTGGTGACCTTCTCCTTGAGTGTGTCAAGACTTCTTTTGCCACATGCATCCCATAGAAATTCTACATTCATTTTGGTGAGCTTGGTGAGAGTTCTCTCTATGCTTGAGAATCCTTTAATGAATCATCGGTAGTATCCTGCTAGGCTTAGAAAACAACAAACTTCCCTCCAATTCCGTCACCATTTGACAATTTTACATACATTTTCTTTCACTGAAGTATTTCTAATCGATTCGTAGGTGCTCTTCGTTTTCGTCTTCGCCAGTTTATAGCACCAATATGTCGTCTATGAATACTACTACGAATTTATTCTGGTAGGATTGAAAGATTCTATCCATAAGATCCATGAAGGCGAAAGAGGTGTTGGTTATTCCAAAAAGCATCACCATGAACTCGTAATGTCAATACCTCGATCGAAAAGTTGTCTTCGATGTATTCCTTGGTCGAATCCTCACTTGATGGTATTCTTGTTGTAAATATTTTTTTAGAACACCCTTGCCACTAGAAGTTGATCGAAAAGTCCTCTATACTCGGTAATGTATATTTGTTTTTGATGGTGCATCAAATCAGTTCACACTAGTCTATGCAAAATCTAATGGACCTATCCTTTTCTTTACGAATAGCACCGGCTCTCCACACTATGATACATTAGGATGAATGAATCCATTTTCATGTAAGCCCTCGGTTCTGCTGGTGCCATTTTGCTTTTTGATTCCCTCGGTTCTGCTGGTGCCATTTTGTAAGGCACTTTATATAGTCTCTTGATCTAAGTCAATTTGGAATTTCACATGCTAATTCTTCGGGAAACACATCTAGATATTCTCGTACAACTCATGTATATTCCTTCGTGACCTCGTCCTCTGGTACCAATGTCTATAAGGCTAGGTAGTTTTGCTTCCTTCCTTCCGCACTTCCCTTTCTTTCCCGAATTTCCTTTCCATTGTTACTGCCCTTATATGTCCAATATGTCAGGCCTTTGGAATCGTACTTCTTGATCCTTGCATTCTATACTTGCCATGTGTTGACTAAGCCAATCCATACCAGAATCACATCAAACTTGGCGATGTCTAAAATTAAAAGGTACTTACTGATATAGCTTGTTATTTCCCACCAATATTCCCATGGGCGTGCTAGTTATATATTCATTGGTAACATCCTATTTGTCTAATGCTAATTGTTCCGCCCATTCGTTGATGCGGAAGAATGAGTGGCCCCACAATCAAACAACGTAAATGTTAGTAAGTCAAATATTGAAAAATTACCCGTAATGGAAGCCATGTCATGCGCAGCTTGATCACTCGTGAGTTTCTATACCCGGGTGTTACCCAATGTTGGAGAGCGTCCATGGTTTACAACTGGGTTTGTATCATGTTTGTTCCTTCTCGAATCGATGCGCTTGGGATTGGGAATTTTCGTGCGAAGTGTTCTGGTTTTCCACGGTTGAAACATGCTCCCGTGCTCATTTGGCATTCTCCCAAATTTCTCTTTAGCCAAGTAGCGCATATTGGGTACTCATTTCACCAAACACACACCCGGGTTACTTTGGCTCCCTCGTATTCATATGTTCCCCACCTCGATATTTTGGTCGTGTCTATTTCATACTTTGGTCTTCGTCCAAAAATTCCCTTTCAATGGAGATGGTGTACGCATATATGTCGTTCAATTTGGTTACCGTCATCACCGATACCTTCACGTACCCTAGGAAGTAGTCCTTTCCAGAACTTGAGTATTTTTAATGCCTTTGGTACCTTGACTCGTCAAGCAAAAGCTTGATATCGCTCTAAGTAGGCTGTAACAATTTCTTCCTTCCATTGTATGACACTTTAAATTCAATTATCTATTGATATACTGCTACATCGTAAATGAACCTTGTGCGAAAGGCTTCTTCAAATTCTTCAAACTCAATGCCCTCTTCCTAATATATGGCGTTCTCCTCGTACCAATGTGATTTATCTCCCACCAAGAAGTAAGAAGCTACTTCTGCTAATGCATTTGTCAGGGCCCTATGTAGCTTTATAACAAGGCTTAAGCTGTGTCTACATCCCTTGTTAAGGGTGGAGATCGGTATTATCGTTGATCGAACACTCCTAGATGACGATCGGTATTGTGTCCGATTGAGCACCTTGGAAAACTATCGAATTATTGTCAATCGATCACACTTGGATGGCGATCGACGTTGTTTTTGATCGGGCACACTCAGAGGACAATCGGTATTGATATCGGTCGGTCAATATGGCCGAGCACACAATGTCGAAGGTGACAAGGAATGGTATGAGGATATGAGATTGAGGCAATTGGTCCAGGACCGAATTGAGACATGGTGGGACCAATGGGTTTACGATGAGTGTCAGTTATGGAAAGAAAATATTGGAGGAAACAAACTCATGTCAAATAAGTATATATAGAAGCATATATATGATTTGATTATGGAAAATCATATATTTGGATATGATCAAACATTAGCAAATATTTGTTATTTACCTTAGATATCTCCAACAACCTTATCTATATAAGGAGGTTTTAGAAGTCATTGTTATACATTCCTCTATTCCAAATTTCCTCTTTTGTGTGTGTTATATTCTTTCTAAAGTGATGATGAATTTGGTCATTCCATCAATCACGTGGTTTTTACCCATCCCGGGTTTCCACGTTAAATTTTTTGTGTCGTTGTTTTATTCTTTTCCTTTATTCACAGGTTTTACTTAATCCATCGAAATTGTCCGCACACATTTTTCCCAACATCCCCACCATTGAAGGTGTTCATAAGGTTCTTCCTCAATTTCTCATGGTGTTCTAACACTAAATCTAGGTAGTTGGTTTCCTCCATAATAGGGTTCGCTCTTGTGTATCTTCCGGCTCCTCTGCTAGTGGTGCTATTTCTTGTCATTCCATTCCTAATAACATTTACAACCATGATGAGAACTTACACTAACCTTCTCCTTAGGCTGAGGCGGTGTGAGGTGAATACCCATGACGGTTTTTTGTTTAGTGAAACTTTGCTATAATACAATTTATATTATGCATGACACCCACTCTTGGTGTAGGCTAGTCAAGATAGTTGGCCAAGTGACAAGGCACCCAAAGCCAAAATGAGTGATTCTAATATTAACTCAAAGTAAATGTGGAGGCTCTATTAAATAGAAGAGAAATAGTGTAACGCATAGTTCAACACAAAACCATTTATTGAATCGTAAAGGAAAACACGAGCATCCACCCCGAACACCATGGCTAATCGTTATTACTCTCCTCCACCGCCACCAGTCTCTGAAATTTCTACCGCAGAAATGAAAACATAACACATAATGAGTTGATAAACTGAATAAGGGGTCTAGATATTAAACAACAAAACTAGCCATCCCAAAGATCTTGCCTGGAAGTGATGCCTCGGCCACTCGAGAGGACCCCAAACTATTACTACTATTGATTCTAATTTGGTAAGACTCTACAAAAAGCCCTACCCTTTATTCATCCCTAAACATGCCATAATGCCTAACTCATAAACTCAATTCATCATTAAAGAGTCTAAGGTTAGGGTGGCTACTTCGTGTACCATACCATAGTATCATAGATAATCCTTTGAGTCATGAATACCTACTACCATAATTCACTTATAACCACACATTCATTCGATTATAACTATGCGAGTCTTGGCTCCAACCGTGATATAATAACGTTACCACCGAATTTATGTCACGGGCTTGGGCTTCCATCTTGCCCGTCCCTACATGAGCTAGTCATATTTCCTCTTTTCGGACGAGGTCTTTCATTATCCGTGATTCATGGGTCATGGTGTTGCCATGGAACCAGTGAGGTCGAGCCTCGTGTTCCTTTTGCCTTACCGATCATCCTCTATGCCGTTACAGTAGTGTTTTGGGTGTCCTCGACACCACGGGCACGGACCGCCACCACTCCATCAAGCCTTGACCATGACTGCGGCATCACTCATACATTTTTTTTCATGCCTCGACCATGATCGAGTCAACACCCGTAACATGGTTTCTAATCCTATTCATACGTTCGTTCACGAAAAAGGTTACCCTTGCTCGTTCAGACCCTTATGTTACGATACTTCATTGGTGCCTACGAAAAACATGTTCATGACCCGTAGTTTGTCATGTTCCCCTTCTACAAGCATGCTTCAGTACCGAGCCCGAACAATGACGGTCTTGGTCTCGGTTCTGACCATTATGTCACGGTTGCACTATGGGTCATTGGAACAAAGTCAGCGACTCGCAAGCCTCCTGGTCATACATCAATCCTTCATGTTTAGATCCCGAACGAGGCATCAATATGTGCCTTGACCAGTTGCAGCCTTCCCAATTTACCATATTTCCGTGCCTTAAACCGACCGCTAGCATCAAGCTCTTAGCAATAGATACCGTGCCGTTGGATCACATGAAAAACATCCGAGAACACTACCGTCCGAGACATTACCCACGTACAATCGAGGTCATTTCTTAAGGCTTGTCTAGGCACGTCGCTCGGGTAAAAGAAAGATGAAAAAAAATAAAGGAAGAATGCCTAACTCGTAGCATAACATAATAAGATCATCTTAACCTTCTTCGTACTCGCTTATGCTTATCTACCTACTAATAAAAATAAGTCTTGATTAGACTTTACCTGCCCTAATTCTAATTCTCTAGAATTCTTTTACCGTCCATCTCCGTGATGATTCTTTTCTCCCTCATATTTCTAGGATATATGTTATTTTTATACTAGAACATATCCTACCTCATTTGATCGCATCCCCTTATTTTCTCTAACTTCCTAATCTTATTTCTCCATTCCATAATTATCCTTCATTGTCATAATCATGTGTTCCTCTTTCCTTTTGAGCTTCCTTTGTATACTTGGGTTCATCCATTCTTTTCCTTGCCCATGATACTTCCTCCTACCCAATTTGGTAGGAGTATCAGAAATGGCTCCTTAGTCCATGCGGCTCGTATCTTGTACGTGATCCCATTCTCTTATTCTTAAACCTCCATATCCATGCCCGGCGTTATATATGAGGTGGTGAAATAATTAAGTGTTACTCCACTTTCATTCCCGGCTATATCTTATCCATCTCATCTTCTGCCCACTTTTTAGGATAGATTTGAAAAAGTATCATCTTAGGGTGGATAAGACTTGTAAAATTAGATATCCATATTAAATGACAAAGGTAAACAATTATCTACAAGTTAACAAATGTATTTTTGTTTAAATTAAAATATGTACAATACTATTTTAATGTGATTAATAACATAATATTAATTTTTTAAAAAATTACTTTTATTATTATTTTATTATCGGAACCGAATCATGTTTCGGGTGGTTTATAAAAAAATGCATATCGCCCGTTATTTTCCAATACTTGATGGGTATGAAAGCATTTTAATAATAACAAAAAAATATCTACTATCTTGATATTTTATATGAGAAATAAAAAAATGAACAATACCAAAAGTATTGGAAAAGTATGTTGTAAATTTATACAAAAACGAAAAAAAATTTGAAAATTAATGTTTTGCATTACAAATAACCACGAGTAGCACAACAGATAATTGGTAGATAATTATATGGCTAACTACGTTACCTGTCATACTCCATATTATATAAATATAATCTAAGGTGATACATGATGCCGTACTCTAGAATATAGAGTAAAAAATCATACATGTTCTTATTAGCTAATCTAATGTACTTGTAAAATTGTAAATAAACAATACATGGAAATTACAAACTTTAAAACACTTCTATATACATAACACAAAACATCCATACATGTACATATACTTCTAAACATGGAAATTATAAACTTCAAACCATTTCCTAAACTTCAAAATGTCACACAAACATCAAAGTTTACTAAATAACATAGCAGGGGAAGACTACAACATAACAAAACACCAAATCAAAAGCATACGCAACCCTTGATTCTTTCTTGACTTTTGGCAAACTGGTCGACCTATTTAGATCTCTTTGTCGTCTTTACCTAGGTAGCGATAAGTGGTCATGAGACGGTACCAAGAGAAAATACAGAAACAACAATCATATAACAACAAAACAATCAAAGCACCAACATAAGAAATATAAATACTTATAGACTGCACTTTTCATTATCTTGCATGGCCGGCATACCAAGTCTAGTAACCCGTCCCAACCCTTGGTTTAGGCATCACCAATGATCAAGAAAACATAATAAGCAATACTCGAGTATTGATTTGAAGGAGCCACCATTCACAACACATGAATATGCCAACATACATGCTTGAGATCCCCTTAATCATAATTTTGGTCATGTCTACTTTCATGTTACCGTAAGCTAGCTTTGTTTGTGGCTAATTCCATGGTAAAACCATGTTGCCAGTAGTGTGCGTCCACCCCTCATCGAATTTTCACAAAACAATACAATTTACACATAAAACTATTTGCTGAATTTTAGGTACAGTCCAGCGACACAAAACACCAAACATAGTTTGATGGCCCAAATGAACTTCAAATTTAATGTAAAAAAACGCATTGGAAAGTTGATTCTACAATCTAAAACATCGTAAGAAGAGGTAACTTCATCAGAGCACTCAAACTTTTGATGAAAATCCATTAATAGAAGATCTTTAAGTATATGAACAGTTCAACGAGGGTTTGGAAAACATTTCATAACATTTAACCTGTGTTCCTCTACATGTAAACTTTACATATATAGAAACTAAACTCAATAATGAACAAAACCATGCAAGTTTCATCACAGAATTTGTGGCCAATAAGTAACAGTCAATTCATGAACATCAGTAACAAAAAAGAAAACAAAAAAACTGTATTTCAACTTGTAAATGCAATTCCAAAAGTAAATCTCAATCATGTCACTAACATTTAACTTTCCTTCTTATAATTTTATCTCCTAAGTTCAATTGCACTCTAGGAATGATTTTCCTCCTCTGGTTTCGTTCCCTCTTTGGCTCTTTTGTTTCTCAAGGCTAAGTTACACTAATGATATCCTTTTAACTATGTCATATTTATCCTTATAAATTTATCATGTTTATTCTAGACTCAAAATTGTAAAACATGAACATGTCTTTTGAAGAGTGTTAATATCCTATACTTTTAGTCACAACAACAAATTATTGATGTTACCACTACCTAAGTTTCTAAGAATCATAAAAATCATTACTACATTAAAATATCTTCCAAAGATCATACTATTGAAACTTGCCGAATTATGTGCATATATGGAGAAAATGGCGTGTTAGGTTCCCAAAGTTTCGATAATTTGGCAAAATTGGTCCCCAACATTTTAAAGGGCAAAATTAGTCCCCAATGTTTGATTAATTTGGCAAATTGAATCTCCAAAGTTTAACAATTTGGCAAATTAAGTAATCAAAGTTTTACCATTAAGGCAATAACACCCCAAAACTTTAAAGTTAGAAATACCGGTCTCTAAAATTTACACATAGTTACAAGTATGGTCACGAAAGTTTTGAAATTTGGGCAAAATCGGTCCCCACTTAACCCTAACGTCGTTAATTTTACCGTTATGGTCAAACCCGGAAACCCGACTAGACCCGAATGACCCGGGTTAATTAATTTTTTTTAAAAATTAATTTTTTTTAGAAAACAATATTTTTTTAAAAAAAAAAATAATTTATTATTTTTGACATAAAATAGTTTATTATTTTAACCATAAAATATATTTTATGTCGGGTCGGGTTTAAACCGGTGACCGTCATACCTGTCAAAATATCGAAAAATATATTTTATATTTAAACATAAAATAATTTTTTCGATATTTTGACCTATATGAGGTCACCGGTTTGAACCCGAACCCGACCCGAACAGACCCGATCCGAAAAAATAAATTTTAAAAATAAATAATAATAATAATAATTTTTAAATAAACAATAGATTTTTTTAAAAAAACTATTTAATTTAAAAAAAAATAAAATAGTTTTTTGGCTTGATTCGAAAATTAAATATTTATAAATATACTCATACAAATACTGAAATAGTAAATATATAAATTGTCGAAAATCGATTAATATATTTGTAGGAGTATATACTCGTACAAATATATTGTATGAGTATATTAACAATCGATATACTCATACAAATATATATGTCAATTTATAAATTTCCGAGAATCGATTACGGAACTTGTTGGAAATACCGGTAACCGTATTTGTATACTCATACAAATCGTTAATATATAAATTTCAAAAATCGATTAAATAACGAATTAGTCAATATATTTGTATGAGTATACAAATACGATTAATGGTATTTCTATGATATTTCGGTGTTTCCGACAAGTTCCGGCCTTAATAGTCATACTACATCGAAACGGTATTCCTAACATGTATATTGGCCGGTACAGAAAGAATTTGGGTGCAACCGATATTTTGAACGTTATCGAAACTTCTTCGTCAATATATAGATTGTCAGAAATTGTCAAAATAAATTTCAAGAAACAATTAAATAGAAACTTCAACAAATAAACTCATTAAACATTAATAAACTTCAAATATTGACATTCGTAATTCAAATTGGTATCGTTGTCATATGTTCGGTCGAAAATTACCAATCAGATATAAAACTAATAATTTTTCAATTTATAAACACTAAAACGTATCGTAAAAATCATAAAAAACATCATATTCTTTCGTTGAGGACTAATGTTGTCAAATTATATAAACTTTGGGGACCAAATTAGCAATTCAAAAGTTTGGGGACTAAAATTGTCATGTTTTGCAAACTTTGAGGACCATTAACACCGTTAGCGACTAATTTTGCCAAAAATCTGAAACTTTGAGGACCAAATTTGCGTAATTTTTGTCCGGAGACCTTATTTGCCACAAATTACAACTTTTGAGACCAATTATGCACACACATATAAGTTTGGGGACTGGTTTTGCCAAAATAATGATAATGTGGGGACCTGTTTTATATACATCAAAACTTTGGGGAATAGTTTTGCCAAAATTAGAAAGTTTGTTGATCAAAATTGTCAAAAAATCCAAACTATAGGGACCAAAGATGTCTTCCGTCCGTATGTATGTTTTAATTACCTTGTTACAATATGGTGTTGTTTTTTGGCCTTACACTACCCATATGGATATTATTAAAATAAATATATAATTTTACAACTCTTATTAAAATAGTAACAATTATCCAACATAAGAAGTGAGAAGTTGTCTGGGTTGGTTTATAAGAGGAAATGTGGATAATAGTAAATGAATTTTTCAAGTATTTTATATTGTGTTCTCCTCTCCTTATACGTCATATCTGTTCACAATCTCACATGAAATTGACTTGATTCTAGAAATTTATCATAATATCGTAACGGGTTCAGAAAATCCTTAGTATTTGGTATAAGCACTATAGCTGAACAGATAAACCATAGTCATCCCTATTGTATTTGGTATGGAAAGAAACAAAGAATTGGAGATTATTAGCGATGTTCACTACAATGACATGTATGCTACACTGGTATTTGCTATAAAATATTGTTATTTCATCATCAGAATTGCGTACATTGACTCAAACATATCATAAAAAGTCTTAACCATCAACATATTCATAAAAGCGCTCATGATTATGATGTTTGGCATTAAGTGATCGTGTATTTTAACAATACATAGTTTCAAATAAAATATCAATATGAAATTACAGAAAAAAATGATTTTAAATACATATAAAAATTTTGATATATCCATGGAAAGAGTATCAAATTCATTACACCAATAATAAATACTGATGTAAAATAATCAATTGGATACCAATTTAAAAATGTTTGTCGTATTTACCAGTAAAAATAAAAATTTAAGATAACCGGACAAAAATATAAAACCATGATTTTTTAATTATTTAATTCAAGGTTAGAAATAAGATGGGTTGTCTTGAATACAACCTGAGCATACCATACCCTTGATGACTTAAACGCTTACCACGACAAGATATAATTAAATAATCAAATAAGCCGACAAGCCCACATGCTGCAATTTATGTTTCTGTATCCAACCCCATAAATGAAAAATGAACGACTTTCTTCATCTTCTATAAATGGAGCTTCACAGTTCATCTCAAATTCTCAATATTCACAGCAGAAAATCATATCTTTTAGAGTATTTCAATGGCTTCCGCAGTTGCCTTATCGTATAAACTTGTTGGAGGGATCGAGTTCAAGCATAAGAGTGACATATTCCATGAATTCATGTTGAATAAACCTCATGATTTAGCTGATATTACACCTGCTAAACTACAAGGCTGTCTTTTACATGATGGGGAGTATGGTTCAGCTGGTTCAGTCATCGAGTGGAAGTATACTCTTGGTAATAATACAACAAACAGATTGTACTAATATTATATAGATATTTTTGTCTGATTCAATCTACTTTTTTTGTCTGAGAAAACAGATGGGAAAGATCAAAGCGCGAAACAAGTGATACAAGAAGTGAATGAGGAGAAGAAGCATATAGTTTACAAGATGCTTGAGGGAGATTTGATGAAAGTGTACAAGGACATGATCATAACCTTCGGTGTGGAGACTAAGAACGACACAGATTACATCTCATGGATCATTGAATATGAGCTTCTGAGCCCTGAGAATCCACATCCTTTTTCTCTCATGAACTACTTTTTCGATTTTACTAAAGATATTGAGGCTCATATTCTGGGATAACTTGCTCTTATTTCTTTATGTTTAATCAAATCAAGTGGTGAAGTTGGTGAACACTTTGCGGCTTCTCTCTATCCCAAGGTTTATTATTCTGCTTCCGTGTGTTTCTGTAAAGTGATGGCTTAATAAGTATAGTTGTGTTTTATGAATAAAATGGTTCTTAAACCTAACTTCTGTACTTTTTAAGCGTTAGAATCATTAAAAGTTAACAGTATTTTAGTCTTGTGGTAGATGTTACAATAAACTAATACAAGAAATGAAGATATGTGCCTGAAAATGATTCATGAGCAATGTTTTAAAAGGGNTGCTAAGGAGCAATGTGGACATCTTCGCTTGGACCCCGGACGATGTTCCGGGGATTGACCGATCCGAGTGTGAGCATCGGATTAACACCGAACCTGGGATCAAGCCGATAAGGCAAAAGAGGAGACGCTATTCTCCTGAGAAGATTGAGATCATCCGGCAGAGGTGAACAAATTGTTGCGGTCGGGCTTCATCAGGGAGATCCACTACACTGAGTGGGTTGCAAACCCAGTAGTGGTCTCCAAGGCGGACGGGAAGTGGAGGATGTGCGTGGATTTCACCGACGTCAACAAGAGTTGTGAGTCGGACCCGTTCCCACTGCCGCATATTGACCGATTGGTGGATGCTGTGGCCGGCAGCACCATGATGAGTACCATGGATGCTTACTCCGGGTACCACCAGATCTTCTTTGCTAAGGAAGATCAAAAGAAGTCATTATTCATGACAGAAGACGGCGTTTACTGCTACGAAGTTATGCCTTTTGGCTTGAAGAACGCCGGTGCAACATACCAAGGGCTGGTCAACAAGATCTTTAGGGAGTTGATAGGCCATATTATGGAAGTGTATGTTGATGATATGATTGTCAAGTCAATGAATGATAAAGACCATATTCCTTACTTGTCTCGCTGTTTCGAAGTATGCCGTAAATATAAACACAAACTAAATCCAAACAAGTGTTGCTTCGGGATTCGAAGTGGCAAGTTTCTTGGATATTACGTTTCAGAGAAAGGCATCGAGGTCAACCCGGAGAAAGTCCAAGCTATTGTGGATATGCAGCCTCCGAGAAACAAGCGAGAATTCCAAAGGCTGACTGGCCGACTGGCGGCACTGAGCAGGTTCATTTCTAGATCCACTGACCGGGCTTTACCTTTTTTCAGGACATTGAGAAAGGCTAGCCATCTTGGCTGGACCGAGGAGTGCGATCGGGCATTTTCCGACTTGAAGACTTATTTGAGCACTCCCTCGATCATGGTGAGCCCGACGTGCCACGAACCCTTAGGGTTATATCTGGCCGTGTCAGAAGCCGCAGTCAGCGCAGCCCTGGTAACCATTGGGGATGATATTCATCGGCCCGTTTACTACGTTAGCCATTCCCTGGTACCAACTGAAACAAGATACACAACCTTGGAAAAGTTCATATTGGCCTTGCAGAAAGCTATATCAAAGCTTAAGCATTATTTCGAAGGCCGCAAGGTGTATGTGTATACCGATCAGCCTTTAATGGCAGTATTGAGTCAGGCGGATTCAAACGAGAGGTTGGCTAAATGGAAGATCAAGATCAGCTCCATGTATCTGGAATTCGTTCACCGAAGGGACATCAAAGCTCAAGTCCTCGCGGATTTCGTGGTCGAAATGACCCGATCGCTTATATTCTTGAATCAAGAGGACGACCGGTGGGTCATATATGTTGATGGATCAACCTTCGGAGTCAAGGGAGCAGGCATCACCCTCACTACGCTTCAGGGAGACGTTATCCACTCCGCAGTCAAGTTCTCATTCTCTGGGAAGAACAACGTGGTGGAATACGAAGTCGTACTGTCAAGGATGACCTTAGCTCAAAAGATGGGAGTTGGTAAAGTGCGAATGTTCTCAGACTCCAAGTTGGTGGTAGAACAGTTCGCAGAACGATTCGAGACGCATGAGCCAACCATGAAATTTTATCATGCGAAGGTCTTGGAGACATCCAAGAAATTTCGGGAGTTCTCACTCGACCACGTGCCTAGAGAACAAAACAAGGTGCCTGATGCACTGGCGAGATTGGCTGCAGGCTTACCAGATGTTGGACCGGGCACTGTATCGGTCCATATTCACGATAGACCTTCGGTCGAAATCCCTGTGACAGAACAGTCATTCGATGAGGTGGGAGCCCTATACCATGAACTTCAAGATTTAAAGATCAACACCATTGACTCCCCAGAAGATACCACGTGGATGGCCCCTTTTATCAAATATCTGACCAACGGCCATCTACCAGATAATGCATCAGAGGCCAGGAAAATTGAAACCAGTGCGACACGATATGTGCTCAATGACGGGCACCTATTCAAGAAAAGCTTTGAGGGACCTCTCCTACGATGTTTATCCCCTTTGGAGGCTTAAGCCGTCATGATTTATGTTCATGAGGGGATATGCGGAATACATTCTGGGGCCCGATCTCTATATCATCGTGTCGTGAGAGCTGGTTATTTCTGGCCAACGCTCCTTGAGGATGCAAAGAAGTACACAAGACGCTGCGCTGTTTGCCAACACCATTCTCCAGTCCCTCAATTGCCGAGAGCACCTTTATCGATGACCCCACTTCCTTGTCCATTTGACAGATGGGAAATTGATATCCTAGGACCGTTCCCTCGATCGATCTAGCAGCGCAAGTTTTGCATAGTGGCAGTGGAGTATTATACAAAGTAGATCGAGGCTGAAGCGGTTGCCATCATTTCTGAAAAGGTGGTAAAACATTTCCTATGGAGGAACATCATAAGCGACTTCGGGATACCTCGAGCCTTTGTGTCCGATAACAGACTTCAATTCCGCGGTAAAGCCGTTCGGGATCTTTGCGTCAAATTGGGTATCGCTCAGCACTTCTCATCGGTGGCTCATCCCCAGACCAACGGATTAACTGAGGTCTCCAACAAAGTTATCCTGAAGGGGTTAAAAACCAAGTTGGGAGATTTAGGGGGAAAGTGGCCCGATCACATTTACGAAGTATTATGGGCTTACCGCACCACACCCCGCTCAACGACCCAGGAATCTCCATTTTCTTTGGTATATGGGTCTGAAGCGGTCAGTCCAGTGGAGGTAGCCATAAGATCTCCTCGGATAACCCAGTATGACGAGCATTTGAATAATGAGCGAAGGTCTTTGGATTTGGAGATGGTTGAAGAGAAGAGAAACGCCATCTATGCACGTATGTGTGCTTATCAAAGAACAATGGAGCGAGCTCATAACAGACGAGTTGTGCCCAGGGAATTCTCAGAAGGTGACCTCGTTCTCAGGAACGTAAGAGTTCAGAGAAATGCGGGGAAGCTGGACAGAAATTAGAAAGGGCCCTATCGGGTCAAGAAGAACCTGGGCGCTGGGGCTTATAAGCTTGAGAATCTGGATGGAGAGGAGATCCCCCGAACTTGGAATGTATTAAACTTAAGGCGTTATTTTATATAAAGCGTTTGACATATATGGTAACTCTGAACTTTAAAACGTTTCATATGCTTGAATAAGTTTACAAATGAATGCAATACAAAGTATTTCTAGCTATGAAGGACCGATCTTGGAGTTGGATTTTCTGGACGAGTTTGGACTGATGACTGTAGCGATCATCCACAAGGCTCTCAAGTAGTGTGACCGCTCTGACGAGTCAGTGCTTCCACGCTTGCCGAGTACTTAGATGAATCGCATACTCTCAGAACTCACTACGAACTCAATTCTTTCTTCAAACGGCACTCATCACCTAGAGGTAGCCATTGCTTCATTAAACTTGATCTACAGACAAGAAACCAGGACAGGGTTAACCTGTCAAACGCAAGCCGAAGCCTGTCATGGGACTATCTTAAGAACCGGGGCTTCGGCTAAAAATATGTCATGGGACTCATGAAGAGCCATGGCAGTACCCCAAAGTCTTGACATTCCATTGGACGGACTCAAGTGAGATCTCATGGTATAGTTGGGGTTTTCCTAGCTTACTAAACTTAGAAGATCTCATCAGATCTCATGATTTGATGTTTGCCTTAGCGGCAAATGTCTATGGACCGAACGTCTCCCAATACATGGACAACATGAAGGACCAAATAGTTAGTAAGTTTGGTCTGAATCTCGAAGATGAACGTTGGGAGACACTTGATCCACTGACCAAGGACGGAAACTTCTGCGAGATCCCCCAACTGGATGAACCCCCGCTAGAGAATGATCCCAACTATCCCCTTTTTGACCTGATGGAGAGATCGGTCAATGAGATAGTTGAAGAAATGGAGAAAAAACTGGAGGATCTCAAGGCATGGATTGCAGAAGGAGCCTGTTGCTTTCGTCAGATATCTCCTGTATCTGACGCTCCAGCTCCAAAACTCGGGCCGTGGCGGAGTTTGCTGCTGCTTGGGCCTCACCCGCCTTTGAGGCAGCTAAGGACAACTCGGTGCCCGCTCCAAGCAGCTCTCCATTCAGACGGTCCCGCTCGGCCCTAATCGCCTCCAACTCTTTTGGTTTAATCTCAACTTGCCGTTGAGCTAAGGCAAGTTGGCTCTCCAGCTCTTCAGTTGCCGAGGAGGCGCTTCGGCTGAGTTGGACGGCGGAGGCCAGATCCAGGGCCCTTCTATGCGACTGCAACAACCAAACGGGGTTAGAGAAGTGTACCCGATCATGAACATAAGTTGAAAACAACTTACAACAGCTTGGGATTCCAGATATGCGGACACCAAGCTGGGGAGGGAGCCATCAATACCGGGCGGGTTCTTCTTTCCCAAGAGCCAGTATTCTTCGAGCGTGGCGTCCTTCCATGATGGGGGGACTCTCTTTGGTCCCCGGGCCTTGAAGACGGAGGACACCATCTCCTGGATGGCCCCACGAATGGCCTCTGGATTGGACGAGGACGGGGCCGATTTGTCCCCGATCGTGACCCTTTTTGTAGGGATCAGGGCTGCGGGCCTGCTAACAGTTGACCTTAGCCTTTTGTACTGCTTGTGGGCTTCCTCCTCGGGGCCCCACTTGCTCGTCGACGCAGAAGCTGATGGCCTCTGCGCCCTATCCCCTAAGCTGGACGAGGGGCGGACATCTTCCACCCGAACCAACCCCTGCAGCAATAACCGCACGACGTTAAGATCCAGTGGGGAATTATTCCTGATCCTGTACATAGCGGGAAGACTTAATGAGCGTATCTTCTTAGAGATATCCTCGTCCACCTCGTCCATGGATAGAGGCTCTGGCCTGTGGCTGCTTGAGCTCCCGGACGATCTTGATGGCCCGACAGCAACGCGGGGCTTGGGTTTTGAGGCTTGCAGATGAGCCTCCTTTTTGGCTTTTGAAGCAGCAGCCACTGCAGCTAATCGGTTCCCGGACATGGTATCAATGGAATCTACAAAAGACAAATAATGAGGATCAGGAAGTATGAATTGGAGGGGACCAAGTCGTACCCGATTCATCTGACTCAGAAGAGTCAGAGGTGGAGAAGTCACCCTTCGGGGCAGGGGCTCCTTTTCTTCCTGCTACCCCGATCTCTAACAGCTTCTTCTCCCGAAGGATGTCAATTCATTTGAGACGCCGTTCGGGAGGAGGAAGCATTGCCAAGGTATTGGCAATATCGGGGTGGGATGGGTTGAACCGGCTTCGGTCCAACTTCCCGATGTCTGGGTGAGTGGTTAGGAAGGTAACTTTCAGCAAGTCCTCCCTCGGGATGTCTATCCAGACATAGCAAGATTCCCATTCATGAAGGGAATCTTCCTTGTCAACGATAATACATTCCTTCGTTCGGGTAGCTATGTAATACAGCTTGCGACCTCTTAACAACCTTCTGCCCTCACGGGATCCCACCAAGAACAAGTTGAAAAAATGCCTGAGGGTCGGCTCCACCCTCTGTTTGTGGCAATAATAGATAAAGGCGATAATATATACGTAACTGCCCGGAAAAAGAGCAAAAGTCGGGCAGTGGATCTCCCGAAGAACTGCTGCGATGAAAGGATGCAGGGGAAATTGCAAGCCAAATCTAAGGGAAGCATAGCTAACGGGTATAACGCTAGCCGGAATGTTAATCTCAGCGGGAAGGAAGCACGGAACATCTTCCTTCCCCCTCCAGATAGGGTAATGGGCTGGAATGGAAAACTTGACCCTAAAGGCTTCAAGATCCATGGTAGTGATGTCAGGGTATCTAGACCTACGGGGTGCCATGGAGGATTACCTTGGAGTTTGAAGAAGATTTGGAGATGAGCAACTGTGGAACGAAAATCGCCGGAGATTTCCAAAGCCGGGCAGTCTGTTGCAGAGAGTGATAATGGCCGCACAAAGGAAAAATCCTGACTTTTATATCGCGTGCTGCTCAATCACAGGGTGACACGTAATCTCTACAGGCGGCTGCAGTCTGACAGTTTGCCCTCCTTTGGAATATGAAAAGGCGTTAGCTATTACAGAGCTTGGAATTACGCCCTTGCCATTCAACGGTTCGGGTACGAGTTTCCATAGTTGTGATCGGGCACATGTGCACAAACGATCTCGATTGTTGATCGAACCCCGGTCACCACCATGGTGGCGATCGAGTCCGAGGGGCTAGTGATGAGATCATCGGAACCCGATACCCCGAACAGGGTCAGGACCAGCTTTGGACATGACAGCCCAAACAACGCAAGCCGAACTTGGAGGCCCATATCCATCCCGCGATTAGTAAAGGGCCCATTTATATTATTTGGCCCGATCGATCGCATTTGGCGATCGGTCCCGAGCTGTGGGGCCCAGCTTCCCACATATGCCCAGACCGATCGGTCCACTCCTTGCAGACGCTACTTCGGGCCATCCTTGTTCATCACATGCAACGACAACTCGCGACAAACTTGTCAGTAGCGTGGTTCGGCAATGGGTGTGAGCCACTAGAGGCCAAAGAGTAGCCGGCTGGCAGCGCCGAAAGGTCCAGCGCCGTGCAACCCTGTGAAGCCGTTTCCGTCGGCTGTTCCGCCTGACGTTAGCCAACCTAGTGGCAAAAGACAAGCACAAAACGACACCCTACTGTACACAGTACAGTGGGAGTATAAAAAGGACACTTAGAGAATGAGAAAATGACTTCTTTCCGGTTTTCTTAGGAGAGCTTGGGCTTCACGGATTTCTCTCGATTTATTTTCGATTATCTTTCCTGTCTTTGTTGTCTATCGAACAAACATGCATTGTATCATCATGGATTTGTTTATTGAACAGGCTAAGGGCACTTCTTTTAGCCCTTAGTCAAGTGGTTTTTTCCACGCTTCCGAGGTTTTCCACTCTAAAAACTTTTCGCCTCCTTTACCTTTGAATCATTAACGTTTTCCACATAAAAACAAATAATAACTGAGTACGTCTTGCAACTAACCGGTCGACTGTTGACACCCCCGGTTTTCGAACCACAACAATGACAATGAACTTTATTGCTCGTGACATAGTTCAGTACATTTGGAATACAGGAGGTACATTATTTTTTGTATACTAACTTGTTTTGAAATTGAACTTTTTATTTTTTGTGTACAGAGTTGAAGGTGAAAGATGCCAGAAAACTAATGCATGACATATACAGATTCAATGTTCCATATGATAAGGCATGGCACGGGGTACAACGTGCATTTGAATTGGTGCACGGCTCTTGGGAGTCTTCAATGGATAGACTTCCTTGTCATTTGGCGGTCATTCAATGGAAGAATCCAGGCACTATTGTGGAATGAGATCTCTACGACACTGACAGAGGACCAAACAATAAAGTTATTCGGTATGTTTACTGGTCATTTAGACCTTGCGCTGACGCATAGCATCATTGTACTCCGGTGATTTCAATTGATGCCACTCATTTGTATGCACGATATGATCATAAGCTTTTGATTGCGGTTTGCAAGGACAAATGTGGTCATGTTATTCCTTTGGCGTATGCGCTGATCGATGAGGAAAGCATACTGTCTTATACCTGGTTCATTCAGCTATTAGACACTCATGCGATTAGGGGGAACGCTGCTTACATTGTTTCAGATCTACATGCTGGGATCACAGGGGCAGTGGAGTCAATGGACAGTTTTCAGATAGAACGTTTACATCATCGATGGTGTCTTCGACATATAACTTCCAATCTGAATAAACACATAAAAAATAAAAAAGTGCGGAAGTTAGCATACCGAGCAGGGGCCACTCCTTTGATTTCAAAATGGAGGAAATTAGAGAAAAGAGTTCTCGAGCATTCACTTGGCTTACTCGCCCTGAGATGGAGAGCAATCGACATAAGTAGGCACTTGCTTTCGATGATGGAAAAAGGCATGGGACATTGACTACCAATCAAGTTGAGTGTGTTAATGCACTTATGAAAGAGGTTCGTAGATATCCCATTTCAAGTTTAGTGGACTCCACATTTTACCGTGCCCAGAATTTGTTCATAACAAAACGTCAAGAGCTGGCGTGCATGACACAGAATATGCAGGTTAACATATTATAAATATTTTGTATTACATATATTAGTTTATCGTAACTTTGCTTTTTGTAGGTATTCACCCCAGCCACACAGAATTGGTACGAGAAGCAAAGGATGAAAGTTGACTCGTACGAGATGCACTATTGGGACCCTGATAGACAAGTTGGAGAGGTTCAACGCATTAAATGTGGTCGGGGTAAAAGCACTCGTAAAACTGTGGATTTGGAAAGACAAATATGTTCATGTGGGAGATAGATTGTACATCTATTTCTTTGTGGTCATGCTCTACGTTGTGCTAGTATTACTCATACACCGGAGACAGAGCTTATTATCGATACTCCCACTTTGGATTTGTTAAAGCTTACGTACATGGATTTGGAACTTAATACTTTGGGACCTGAGAGCGAGTGGCCTGAGCCCGGATGGAGACTCTGGCATGACCGAGACCGAGAGAAAAACATTCTTGTTGAGGAGGTCAGAGGCGAAGAACAAGAATACCAACGAAATAGATACTTAAGACAATGATTGATATGTTTTAAACTTGAATGTTTAACAACTTAAGTAGCTGACCCCCAACTTAATTGGCAGATTTCATCGTCATGTGACAAAAGATCCAACAACATTAACTTCCCTTTATCGCCATGTGTATCAGGGAATAAAACACCGCATATTAACATTGCCATTATTGCACGAGCACACCTGTAACCAATAAAAAGTCAGGGTTGTGTAACTAAAACAAAGTTTTAACCAAGAAACATTAATGTTTTTACCGTAAAACGTCATCAGGTGGAGAGTCCATAGTGATAGCTTAACATGCAGTTACCAGATGTGTTCCTAATGAAACTAATTTGTAACATCTTTTTATCATATCGCTCGGACTAGGTCTCCATCCTAAGCGAGTAGCCATGTAGTCTGACCACTCTGAGTCTGATCGAATTGTTCTACGACTCACTATTGATGTTCCGTCTATAGGTAGACCCCAGATGATTGATACATCTTGCAAAGTAACATTGACCTATAAAATAGTAAATGAAGTCGGTAAGTTAGATTCATGTACTTAGTTTTACGAATTTTTCCTTAACCAAAATTAAACTCTAGAAACTTACTTCTCCGGCTGATAGGAAAAAAATATGTGTTTCCGGACGCCATCTTTCAATCAATGCAGTCAAAAGATGTTGGTTTAACTGGAGTCTGCATGTCTTGAAAACACCGTAGAATCCCCACATATCTACGATTCTAGCTACGTTTGATGTAAGTTCTAGATCTCTTAAGATGTTGTCCCAATTATTGAAACTGATGTGGCTGAGAGTTGTGTTGCCCTGTAGAAGTTTTTGACTAATGTGTCTGTCTTGAAAACTTAGGAGACTTGGATCAAAAGGTTGCGGTGTATGATGTGCCATTATTCTAAAAAGAATTCAATAAATGAAAATAATGCACAAATTTAACAAAAAAAATAACCATTGTTTTCTGGTATTCAAAAAATTCTATAAAAAATGTAGATTGTAACTTAATCATTTAATAAAGCTAAAATTCATAAAGCAATTTATCATGACTAATACCAATAACAGTCATATACAAGTTTAATTACAATTTCTATTAAACTAATATACAATCCTATGAAACATATAAGTATACAAGAGTTAACTTTTGAATTATCATCATAAGTAACATATACATTTAACAAAAAATGAATAATAAAAGTGAACAGAAAATAAAGGAATACCTTGCTGGTTTAAATCAACATAGCAGGTTTAGTGTTTGACCAATTCATTCTGAAAGAATATGAATGATTAAATTTTAATAGATGAAAAATTTTACAAATGATGGACCCGTTCCCATGCAATAGTCACGAATTCCTTCGAATTCGATACTGCAAAACAAATTTCTAACTAACCAATTTGAAATTCTTTTACAAATTTGAACAAACATATCAAACTAAGTCCAAAATATACAAAAACATTTATTTAAAAACTTCATAAATTACATATAGAACAAAAACAAAAGACTCATATATAAATAAATTTATGATTAAATTAAACAAATGTACAATCGTACCAAAAACATTACACATTATGATGTTTTCTTATAACAACACAAATCTCAAATCTATGTTAACATCCCGCAAACAACAATCAAAATATGTCCTTGTAAAGGAATCCATAACAAGCAAACCGCAATCTCAAATGGTTTTATAACAAATCATAAAATTCTTAGCAAAATAACTCTAAGCACAACAAAAATCACAAAGACAAAATTACACCTAACTAGAACAAAATTCCTAACACTAATATTAACGTTACCGGAAATGAAATGAAACCAAGCTATGTCCGACGGTGTCCGGAGGAGATAAATGAGATGATAATACAACAACACAAGTGCTGGAATTTAAAGGAGATGCACGTCACTGGAATTTTAAGGTAACGGGGTGAAGGGGGCGCTAGAAATTGGGGAACGCAGAAAATGGGTGAAGTTTCGTCGATCCTTTGGCCAAAGAAAAGATTCAGAGACAGTTTTGCTATCTCAATGTCACATGTGTTGCAAATTGGGTGAAATGGCGCTGCAAATAAAGGGGGTGCTGGAAAGTGAGGAAGGGGAGGGGGTTAGGGCAACATTTACAATGAGAATCTCGATTCAAAATTGGTTAAATGGATTTGCAATAAATATTAACTATTGCGAGCCGCATTAGTGTATTGCAAGTCAAAGTACGTTGTTGCGAGTCGTATTAGCTCATTGTGATTCGCAATAACCTACGTAGAATACATTGTTTTAAATACCCAATCTCAAACGGTAGTAAAATCTATTACCTAATTCAAAACAGTAATACTTTTTGGAGTTTCCCATCATTTTTTAGATATTAGATTCGTGATCAATTAAATCTATTCCATCAAGTATTATTTTTATAAAATATTGTAAGGAAAGTAAACTTATGCTATATATTGTATATGTCATATATACGGTAGATATTATATCTACTATAAATGCCCATAGATATCATAGTTAAGAAATCATATTAAATCTACCATAAATATGGTAGATGTTATAATTAGGATATCCAAGATTTAGCTTATATATAAGACTTTTATATACATTATTTATTAAGAAAAATAATAAACACTAGAAAGAAATACTTCAATTCTCAAATTTCTTTTTTTCTGCAAATTATTCATAGTATCAGAATAGGATAACACTAGCGTGTCCAAAGAGATAATGCCAACATGCATCTATTAAACTATCTGTAACTTTATCCGTATACAAAATTATTTCAACTGTATAAATCTTTTAATACATATCATTTTCTCACATCCACATCATATTCTCTTTCAACTTCTAAAACTTCTCACTCATCCACATCATTATTTATTTCTCTTTCATCTATATCATTTTCTCTCTCAACTTTCATTTTATATTTCTATCTCATCTAACTTTATCATTTTATTACATTATTCATCATTAAATGTTACATTTCAATTTTAATATTGTTATGGTCCCCTTTTTAGGGGTACCAACAGTCTTCCGATTCGTTAAGAAACGAACTCGGTTTTAAATTGTTTGTGGTGAGGAAACGATTAAATAAGGTAAATGAAGAAACATGCAAGGCAATTTAGAGTGGAAAACCCCGGGAAATGGGGAAAAAACCACTTGACTAAGAGTAGGAAAAGCTCTTAGTCGATTCACTAATCAAACAGTTCATTACAAGATACATCAGAAGTTTATGAAGATGACGAGGTATGAGAAAGCGATAAGAATTTCGGCAGAGTATCACCTGTTCTTACGCGTCCAAAAGGTCTTGCTAATTCCGTCGTCAAGCTCCGTATTTATAGAGCTGAAGGCGTGTGTAATCCACGCACTGTAACTGCCTCTGACAAGTTTTTTGAAGGTTGTTGTCGCACGATGTAAAACGTGGCCGGGAACGAAGCGTGGCCTGCGTGATTTAGCCCAAAGCATGGTAAACATGTGGAGACCCAAAGCGTGGGACGCGAGAGTTGTAACCGTTTGGACCGAACCATGGGGCCACTTGTCAAACACCCTTCTATTTTGCCTAGTCTATCTTCGGTCCCATTGCGGAACATCGGACCAATTTATCTCAAATATGCAAAGCTGGTGATTCTAGGTCGCGCGAGTTCGCTTTTTATTACTTGGGTCGGTCCAATCTTTATTGGACCTTATCCATTTGAGGTTACATGGTCCTAGGATTCTCATCACTAGCCCCTCGGGCTTGGTTGCCATCGCAGAGGTGACGCAAGACCGACCACGCAATGTTATATACGTTCGGTAGAATATAGAACCAAGTTTGCTCGCAATGAGCGTCCAAAGGACCGATCATTCACTTAGTCAATTGGAGATGTGAATTTGAATTCAAAATATCATAACGTTCATTTTTGTGTCACTTTTATTTAAATATTAACGTCCAGACCTGCGCCTTTTCGTATTCTATTACCCAATAGGCGTGATGAGTGCGTACAGACTACAACCGCCTATGGTAATCCTACGTGGCAGCTTACAATTGGTTGGTAAATTACTATTTAAATCGGGGTTTCGGATAATGTTAATCTTCATCGTCATTTCGCGAAGGAAAAATTGCCCAAATCAAGTTTTTTGCGTCTTCGTTCTTGCCTACATTTAAACTCTTTCCTACTGTTATTCATTAAGGTAATAGCCATGGCTCCTTGTAAAATGAGATACCAACTATGTTTGAGTTGGATATCGAAGAGTTTAGGTTTAGGTTTTCGATTCCGGCTCATTACTCCATCTGGAAGGGGCGGGAAGATATTCCCTGCTTCCTTCTAGCGAAAATGAACGTTTCGTCAAGCGCTATTTCTGTCAGCTATGCCTCACTGAAGTGTGGGTTACGTTTTCCGTTACACCCATTCATAGCGGCCGTACTTAAGAAAATCCATTGCCCGACCTTTTCGTTATTTCCAGGTAGCTATGTGCATATAGTGGCGTTTATCTTTTATTGCCACCAATAAAAAATGGCTCCGACCTTAGAAAACTTTATGAATTTATTCTTGGTCGGATCCCGGAGGGGTAAGGGTCTATTAGGATGTCGTAGGTAACATTACATAGCGATGCGCACCAAGGAGTGCGCTATAGTTGATAAGGAAAAATCTCTTCATGCGTGGGAGTTCGGACCGTTTCCGAAATACAAGTTCATAAGTACAAGGGCCGTTTCCCAATAATGAAAGCCGTTGAAGGGGATGTCTTAGTTCGTTGTGAGTTCTTTGAGAATCGCAACTCATCCTTTTGACTGGGCAAGCACAGGAGCATCTGACTCGTCCGAGCGATCACTGCAACTTGGGAGCCTTGCGGATAAGTAGCTTCGGTAACCAGTCCAGACTCGTCCTAAATCATCCGACTCCAGGGTCGGTCTATCATTTAATTATAAACATTTTCTATTATACTTATTTGCTTTCTGCTTACGTTTGGATGAATGTATATTTACTGAGTCAGAGCTATTAATCAAAGATTTACAATAAATACCGGCTTGGATTCATGACGTTCCAAGTTCGGGGGATCTCATCACCATCCAATGTTTCTAGTTTATACAGACTAGATTCTAGTTTCTTCAATATTCGATACGGTCCTTCCCAATTTCTGTCCAGCTTTCCGACGTTCTTCTGCACCTTTATGCTTCTGAGGACGAGGTTGCATTCAGAGAATTCCCTTGGGTGGACTCGTTTGTTATGGGCCCGTTCCATAGTTCGCTGATAGGAACACATCCACGCGTAAATCGCATCTCTCTTTTCCTCGATCATCTCGAGATCCAACAGTCTCCTTTCGCCGTTCATTTGCTCGTTGTATTGAGATATTTGGGGCGATCGGATGGCAACCTCCACTGGGCTAACTGCTTCGGACCCATATATTAATGAGAAAGGTGATTCATGGGTCGTTGAGCGAGGTGTAGTTCGATATGCCCATAAGACCTCATAGATATGTTCGAGTCATTTCCCTCCAAAATCTTCTAACTTGGTCTTCAATCCTTTCAGGATAACCTTGCTAGATACATCCGTAAGTCCATTAGTTTGGGGATAGACCACTAATGAGAAATGTTGTGCGATGCCCAACTTGATACAGAAATCACATATGCTTTTCCCCAGAACTAGGTCCCATTGTCTGATATGAACGCTCGGGGCACCCCAAAGTGGCTCACAATATTTCTCCATAAGAAGTGTTTTACGACCTTCTCGGAGATAACAGCCACTGTTTCTGCTTCAATCCACTTCGAGTAATATTCAACTGCCACAATACAGAATTTCCTTTGTCCTACTGACCGAGGAAAATGTCTGAGGATATCAATTCCCCATCTGTCAAACGGACAAAGCAACGGGGTCACCGATAAGGGAGCCCCATGCAGATGTGGGACCGTAGCATGATATTGACATATGGCACAATGTTTGGTATACTTCTTGGCATCTTCAAGCAATGTCGGCCAAAAGTATCAGGCTCTGATGACGCGATGATATAAAGATCGAGCCCCTGAGTGAATATCGCATATCCCTTCATGAACATAAATCATGACAGCTTCAGCCTCAATATGGGATAGGCAACGTAACAGCGGACCCTCAAAACTCTTTTTAAACAATCGTCCGTCAATTAGAACATATCTCTTAGCCCGGACTTCTATTTTTCTGGCTTCTGACTTGTCTTAAGGAAGATAATCGTTTGTAAGATACTTATTTAAGGAGTCCATCAAATTGGGTTCCCCTGGAGATTAAGTGACGCTAATATTCAAGCCCTGGAGTTCGTGGCATAAAGCCTCAATTTCTTCAACTGATTGTTCGGTCACTGATATCTCGACCGAAGGTCGGTCCTGGATATGGACCGAAATAGTGCTCGATCCCATGTCAGGTATGCCCACGGCCAATCTGGCAAGTGCGTTAGCAACCTTATTCTGCTCCCATGGCACATGGTCAAGAGAAAATTCACTGAACTTATTGGATAATTCCAGGAATTTGGCGCTATATAATTTCATCATCGAATAGTAAGTTTCAAATCTCACTGCGAATTGTTCCACCACTAACTTTGAGTCTGGAAACATTCGCACTTTACTAAATCCCATCTTCCGGGCCAGGGTCATTCCCGATAATACAGCTTCATATTCCACCACATTATTTGTTCCAGCAAAGGAAAATTTAATTGCGGAGTGAATAAGATCACATTGTAGCATTGTGAGGGTAATGCCCCCCCCTCTTCCTCCGAAGGTCAATCCATCTACATGGACAATCCAACGATCATCCTCCTGTTCAGAAATATGGCTGATCGGGTCATTTCAACCACAAAATCAGCGAGAACCTGAGGCTTGATCGCCCTTCGGGGCAAGAATTCCATATACATAGCGCTGAGTTTAATAGCCCATTTCGCTAATCTCTCATTTAGATCCGGTTGCTTAAGAACCACTTTCAGAGGTTGGTCAGTGTAGACATAAACCGTTCGGCCTTCAAAATAATACTTCAACTTAGGCACAACCTTCTTCAAAGCCAACATGAACTTTTCCATAGTAGTATATCTAGTTTCAGCGGACAACAAAGAGTGGCTCACATAATAGACAGGTATGTGAACATCATCTCGGATGGTTACCAGAGCTACGCTGACGGCAACTTCTGAAACTGCTAGATATAAGCCCAAAGGTTCATCACAAGTTTGGCTCACCATCACTGGGAGAGTGCTTAAATAAGTTTTCAGATTTGAGAAGGCCCGATCGCACTCTTCGGTCCAGTCTAGATGACTTGCTTTTCTTAGCACTCTGAAAAAGGGTAGAGCCCGATCTGTAGATCTAGAAATAAATTTACTTAGCGCAGCGAGTCGTCCAGTTAGCCTATGAAATTCTCTCTTGTTTCTTGGAGGTTGCATATCAATAATAGCATGCACTTTCTCAGGGTTAACCTCTATGCCTTTCTCTGAAATGTAATATCCTTAAAATTTTCCACTTCATATCCCGAAGCAGCATTTGTTTGAATTTAGTTTGAGCTTATATTTGCGGCATACTTCGAAACAACGAGACAAATAAGAAATATGGTCTTCATCATTCATAGATTTGACAATCATATCATCAACATACACTTCCATCATATGACCTATCAAATATCTAAAGATTTTGTTGACCAACTTTTGGTATGTCGCTCAAGCGTTTTCAGGCCGAATGTCATAACCACATAGCAATAGATGCCATCTTCGGTCATGAATGATGACTTTTTCTGATCTTCTTTCTCAAGGAAGATTTGATGGTACCCGGAGTAAGCGTCCATGGTACTCATCATTGTGCTGCTAGACACAGCATCTACTAATCGGTCAATATGTGGCAATGGGAACGGATCCGACTTGCAGCTCTTGTTGACGTCCGTGAAGTCAATACACATTCGCCATTTCCAATCTGCCTTGGAAACCATTACTGAGTTTGCAACCCATTCAGTATAATGGATCTCTCTGATAAACTCCGACCGTAGAAGTTTGTTCACTTCAGCCCAAATAATCTCTATTTTTTCGGGAGAATAACTTCTCCTCTTCTGCATAACAGGCTTTGTACCAGGCTCAGGTTGATCTGATGCTCACTATCGGATCGGCCAATCCCCGAAATATTATCCGGGGTCTAGGCGAATATATCCATGTGGCTTCTCAGCAAGTGGGTCAGCACTTCTTCAAAAGCAGGGGCTAGATGTGCCCCAATGCGACTAGTTTTCGTTGAGTCATCCTCAACCAGATTAATAAGTTTGAACCCAACGAGTTCCATGGCTTGCCTCGGGTGCGGCGGCTCTTCAACCAGATCATCGCAAGGATCGATTATCCCCTTCCGGTCGGCCATAGTGAAAGTAATGTCCCCCCAAAGAGAGGGAACCGCTCAGCTGGATCATACTTAACCAGCGCCACAGATTCGGAGCTTTCAGCGAAGCCTCCGTGCGCTGTTCGTTTTCGGTCCAGGACCCATTCATTGATCCTCAATCCTCCGGAGATAACATAAATATCTCCGGCTACGTCTCTGGGTTAAGCCACATTTTGAGGAGGTTGGGCACTCGTTTCAGCTGGTGGAGGAGCGGGCTGCTCCTGTCTTCCACCCTCATTTTGTGGGGCTATGCCGCCACGGCCCCGCCATCTTCTTCTCCAGCCCTGGCCACGGTTCTCTCGACCGTGCTGGCCTCTATCTTGCTCTGGCGTAGGAGACCTTCGGTCCTCCGTCCGATCATTATCTCTTCCCCACGGCCTGTTACAATCGTCATCCTGATGTCCCTTCGGGGAGATTCAGCTCGTTTGCCCTTCTGATCATTCCGATCGGGCCCTTCTTTATTCATTGCCGCTATTGTCTCTTTCAACAGCGGGCACTTCAAGGTCGGGTGATCGCGGTTGTGATGTAGCTCGCAATACACCCGATTGTCCTCCTGCTTCGGGGGGACGTCTTTCTCAGTTACAGCCGCCACTTCTCGCGGCTGCTTCTTTGGGTAGGAAACCATATGTTCAGAATTCATGCTAGGCTTCCGATAGCCCAATCCCAGCGTTTCATCCACCTTGATATACTTATTGATTTTCTGAAAAAGTTTTCCTAAGATGGATGCCGGGCTCTTCACCAAACTGGACAAAAAGCCGCACGGTCCCAAGACCTGTTGTAGAATATCAATCTTGTCTCGGAGGTCAAGTTTGATGCCCCGAGCGGTCCTATTGAATTTTTCCATGAAGGACCGAAGACTCATTTTAGCTGGGATATATTTCAGCTGATATAGTTCCTGCCTACTTTGGGGCGGTCCTACATTTGGAGCGTACTGCTCAGAGAAAGCTAAAATAAACCCACTATACGACTATATAGATCGGGCCGGAAAATTCATGAACCAGGATTGGGCATCGCCTTGTAATCCTGCCGCGAAGATGCGGCACTTCAATGAATCTAAGGCCCAAACCGTTCCCATGCGTAACTTAAAGTCGGCAACGTGATCGATTGGATCTCCGTCGCCGCGAAACGTTGGCAACCCCTCGGGGTTGCGATAATGTCGATCTGGGACTACCGCCCAGATCTCTTCGGAAAAAGGGAGCATCAAATCTCCCAGGACGGTGGATACGTCTGGGATGACGTATCCGCTGGGATGACGTCTAGACCGCATGTAGATTGTTCCACCAGTCGTCATCCTTATTTCGCCAAATTGGGGCCTCCATGGCCCTGTTGAATAGACAAGGGTTGCGCTCCAGATCGGGCCCGCAATCCCTCACCGCATGCATGCTTTCCAATTCCCTGGTGAGCTCGTCAATACGTCTTTGCATCTGCTCCTGGTCAGTCCCAGGAGTGGGAGTCGGAGCTCTAGCTTGGGGAGGAGGGGTGGACCGATATCTCGGTCTCCTCATTGTTACGCCGCACCTAATAATTTCCTCATCATCATTGCTATGCTCGTCAGGGTCGCTCTCGTACCCTCTACTTCTCGGAACATGGCTTGAAACAACCGGTGGTTCTGTTCCACTTCTCTCCGACGTAATCTCCAGTACCACTTTCCTGACAACAGCTTCCAGATCCTATAGAGAGAATGTTGGGGCTGGGAGACTGTTGGGAAGCACGTCTCTGACGTTCGTCGATGTTCCAGTTGTCATGCCTTTGATTATCCTATCCCTGGTAGAAACCTCAAGTGGGATTAGAGAATCGTCCCCACGGACGGCGCCAAACTGTTATGGTCCCTTTGAGGGGGTACCAATAGTCGTATGGTTCGTTATAAAACAAACTCTGTTTTATTTTGTTTGTGGTGAGGAAACAATTAAATAAGGCAAATGAAGAAACATGCAAAGCAATTTAGAGTGGATAATCCAGAGAAATTGGGATAAAACCACTTGACTAAGAGCAGGAAAAACTCTTAGTCGATTCACTAATCAAACAGTTCATTACAAGATACATCATAGGTTTATGAAGATGACGAGGTATGAGAAAGCGATAAGAATTCCGGCAGAGTAACATCATATTCTTACGCGTCCAAAAGGTCCTCCTAAATCCATCGTCAAGCTCTGCATTTATATAGCTGAAGGCGTGTGTAATCCACACCTTGTAACTGCCTTTGACATGTTTGTTGAAGGTTGTTATCGCACGATGTAAAACGTGGCCGGGACCGAAGCGTGGCCTGCGTGATTTAGCCCGAAGCATGGTAAACGTGTGGAGGCCCGAAGCGTGGGACGCATGGCTGTAACTCCCTTTTATTTTGCCAAGTTCATCTCTCGTCCCATTGCGGAATATCGGGTCAATTTATCTCCAATATGCTAAGCTAGGGATTCTGAACCGCGCGAGTTCGCTTTTTATTACTTGGGTCCGCCCAATCGTTATTGGACCTTACCCATTGCAGGGTACCTGGTACTAGGATTCTCATCAAATTTTTTTAATTCAATAAATATTAAAAATTTATAGAATTTAATATTAGATTACAGTAATATTAAAATATATTAACTAAAAACATTTATTTAAAGTTCACAATCAATAGTGTCTATCATATGACGGTGTGTTTTATTTGATTCATATTTAGTTTTTATTATCTCAATTTCAAAATATCAAATTTTAAAAAATTATATATTTCAATTATCAAAATAAAATAATAAAAAATTAAATATTTACTAATATTTATAATTATTTAATTTAATGTATTTATTTATTATATTATAAAATATGCATTATATAAAATAAAATAAAAAATTAAAGGAAAAAGCTAGGAACAGTAGTTCCGCAGGCAAGGAACGCCCAAGCCCTTGTCCACGGAATGTATTGTTCAACGATCTAATCGACGCCCATGTAACCATAGATACATACGTAGAGGAAGTAGAGCCGGACATGGGCGTATTTTCATACCCTATTTTCCGCCTTTACAGGCAGCCTTATGGAATTGGCCCCGCCTAATCTCGGTGAATTCAATTTTGTCTTACTTTCTACACGCCTCGAACAATACTAGGCAAATGTGAATGAGTGAGCATCTTTCAGAAATCAATGATAACAAATGTCAGGGGAGACTTGACGAATACCCTTTATACCAAAAACCAATATTTTGACCAAACATGATCGAAAATACCATACTTTACCAATCGAAAAAGACTCGAGTACCCGACGATTGATGGATCGGTCTACACTGACGGAATAATCTTGATTCCGTAGCAAATCTTCACATTTACCAAGACTAGAAATAGATCGATGTGGGTAATAGATATAGGAGCAACAGATCAAATCATCGATGACGATGATATGTTGTTCAAATTGAGAAGACCAACTCACCGCCGTTCAGAATACCGAACGGAGCAATGGTACCCGTGGCTAGATTGTACCTCACAAACAAAAATTAGATCAAATGGGTCTTATATGTCTTAGATTTTAATTGAAACCTTTTATCGGTTAACAAGCTTACAAGAGAAAATCGTTCTGCCCTAACATTATTTACAAATTTCTCTATAATATATGACCTTGACTCTATAAGGATGATTGGATAGAGAATGAGTGTGATAGATTGTATGTTTTTCAAGCAACGGGACGAGAGGCTTTGGCAATGTCGACCACTCGAACGATGGACCCCACTCTAAGGCATAAACGTTTGAGATATCTGCCTCTGGAGAAGTTGAAATACATGGGACTTGGGTTCGATGGTGTGAGTTGCTATGTAGACGACTTTCATTGTGATTCGTATTTTTTGGCTAAGTAGACTAAAATCTCTTGTGGTATTATTGAAATTAAGACAATCGTTTGCTTTGAACTTTTGCACTGTGATGTTTAGGGGCCTTATAAGGTCATCCGTTGACAGGACCACAATACTTTCTGACAATTGTCGATGACTACAATAAAAGTGTATTGGCATATTTGACGTCGACCAAGGAAGAAATATCTCACCATCTACTAACCTTCTATAATATGGTGAACACGGAATCAAAGAATATGGTCAATAGGGTATGAACAAACAATTGAATGAACTTCAAGAGTTTTACATTGATACAGTACTATGCAGATGAATAGATAATATATGAGAATACATGTCTTTATACCTCTGAACATAATCGAGTTATCAAGCGAAAGTATCAACATATCCTCGAAGTTTAAGCCATTCTGCCAAAAGAATTTTGGGGAGAAAGTTTCCTTATGGCACTCCACATCACCAATAAGATCTTGACAATAGCATTAAAGAACAAAACGCCATATAAAACCCCACTCAAATTTCCACACCAAGTTTATTATTAGAATTCAAGTTCTAGACAACTAATAGCCTCATCTCAAAACCATCAATCCGGAAGCTTTGGATTCTTTGGAAGTAGGACCCTTGCCTTCTTTTGTAGGTCTTTAAGAAGAGGGCATGTCTCTAGGATTTGAGGGTTTTCGGTTACTTGGTTTATATGCATGATAATATTCATCACGAGGATAAGTTCAATAAAACACCATATGAAATCCTACACAAGAAGAGAGCATCTTCATTGGATAGCCTTATGATCAGAAGGGACACGACCAATCATCCTAGGTTCAAGAGGTACAATGATCGATGAGAGCTACAGTAACACAACTATTGTATTTGAAGATCACCCAACTAGATATTACATTTGCACTAAATATGTTAAACCAAACAACCTGGATGACAATAACAAAATATCTGCAATGAGGGTCCTTCAGTATATGAAGAAAGCACCTAGACAAGGGATCATTGTGCCAAGAGTTGAAAACGTCAACCTGATGTCATATTATTATGTCGATTGGGGAACATGCCAACTCACATGCCGATAGATGACATGCTACTACATACGACTTGGGGGACTAATCTCTTGGCGGTCGAAAAACCGACAATGATCGCAGGATCAATGGTTGAGGCAGAATACAGAGCGATCGCTACAACCCTAAGTGAGATCACTTGGTTACAGTGACAATTGAAAGAGCTCAATGTTGAGCAATTGAATGCAACATATCATTTACGTAAAAATTGTTAGTCAAAATGATTAATTAATTTTCACTAGATTGTGACATCATGATGAGTTGAAGATAGCGAACAATCTGGTGTTTCATGAGTGAATTAATCACATAGAGATGGATTGTCACTTTGTACGAGAGAAAATCTAATTGGGTGAAATAAGTACAAGTAAGATTGATATTAAAGAGCAACTATCATACATACTAACAAAGGTACTAACTCAAGATAGATTTGATTACTTGTCTAACAAGCTTGTGTAAATCACTCTCCCTCAAGATATATTTACACACACCCAGCTTGAGGGAGAGTGATTGAAAGTAGATATTTTAGAATATTTACTTTTGATATATATTGTATCTATCATATATACTATGGATATTATGGTTAGTAAATGATATTGTATCTAATATAAATACGAAAGATATTATAGTTAACAAATCATATTGATTTACCATAAATATGTTAGATATCATATCAAATCTACCATAAAAATGATAAATGTTATGTTAGGATATCGAGGATTACATCTATACATAGGAACTCTATATACATTATTTATTAAGAAACACTGAAATAATTGATATAGATGTTATTCTATATACCTCTATTCTATTTTTTTACAAATATGACCATTGTAAAAATTTACTTTTGCCAAAATACCTATCTATCATATATTATCGCCTATTTTGCACGATTCAATGGGGTGCGTGCATATCAACGGATCCCAACACATCGAGTGTAGGGTGCGCAAATCCTTATTGAATGCATTATTATGAAACTTTCTTCTTTAAACCCAAAACTTGAATATCACCTGCATTCGTTCACTTGTGGACGTACAGGTACCAAAGAAATATATATAATTATATATTCTAAACGCCACATATAATCAAATATTAAATATGTTTTTCTTTACATTAATGAAAAATGTCGAATTGAAGAAGGTGGGTATCTGAATTTTCTATATATTAAATATATTTATGTTTAACGACTCAAATTTGATGAATTAATAAAATAACACCAATCAAAATATTATTATTGTAAATTTGATTATTTATTAATTTTAAAATTTTTTTATTAATATTTTTATTAAATTATATAAGACACCCTCCCACCCACCCAGTAGTATATTCGCATAGTGCACCCAGCACATGTGCAATTTATATACATATTTTTTTTCCCAAATATCTTTAACTTTAAAAGTGAAATTTAACAGTACGTGTAAGCACCAAAGAAGATGACTAGTGTGTGGCTGTGGGTTGCTATAAGAATGGATACATAGCCACTCTCGATATATGGATTGGGTGAGTATCTGTAATTCATGGCGGAATTTGGTCCTCTGAATCTCTGTTTTCTGTTTATTCTCAGTTTTGCAGTGTGCCATAGTCAGCCTCTAACTGTATTCCCACCGACATGTAGCCGAATTGAGTGCCCTAGCTACACCTTAATCGATTCGGGCGATGGATTTGAGATCCGACGTATCAATTCCAGCGAATGGATGACCACGTTGCCTATCGATGATATCTCTTTTGTACAAGCAACACGTTCAGGATTTCTCCAGTAAGTTGAGAAATCTGTTGCTTTTATTAAATTTAATCGTCTTAACTCCGAGTTTCCTGCAGATTGTTCAGGTATATTCAAGGGCAAAACGATAACAATCAGAAGATCGAAATGACTGGACCAGTAATCACAGAAGTAAAGCCAAGCGACGGTCCATTCTGCGCTTCTTCATTTGCGATAAGTTTCTACGTTCCTAAGGAGAACCAGCGGAATCCGCCTTCTGCTGAGGGTCTTCATGTACAAAGTTGGGGAGTAACTTACATTGCGGTTAGGCAATTTAGCGGATTCGTCGTCGATGATGATATCGGACGGGAAGCTGAGAAACTGTATGGAAGTATTGCAGGGACAGCGTGGGGTGATGCAGTTTACAAGCGCCATGGAGATGAGGTAGCAACAAATTACATAGTTGCTCAGTATAATTCTCCATTTGAGTTCACCAACAGAGTGAATGAGATATGGTTCAGTTTTGATTGGAATCAAAGTGGGTCCTCTATGTTTTCAAGTTTGAACTAAATGGTTAGTGGGTTCTACAGAATCTGCAAACTTATTTGAATAAATGGTTTTATGCGACTTGTGCTATATACTTTACCTTTAATCAGATTCAGAGGTATAAAGTTCTTGTGACTAGAGTTCGTGGATGAATTGGTTCGTAGAGAGAGCAACCAATTCAACCAATACTTTACCTTTAATCAACATTAATTACCTTTAATGTTTCATACATAAAGTTCATGGTGCTCTGATATACTTATTGAGTATATCATGTATTTTTCAATTTCATATATTGAGAAATAATGGGGGAAACTCAACGATAAGAAAAGATGCATTGTTCTTTCACATACTTTTCACAAGAAAATATGTGTTCCTCTTATGTCCTTCCCACAAATAACCATTTATGTTCTTTCCTATGTGCTTCCCACAAAAAACAATTTTTAGAGCTTTTTACATCGAAAATTTGCATTCCCTATTCTTCTTCGGCACTTCCCAGTCTACAACATATCAGATATCTCTAAATCAGAGAAAAGGCATCCAAGAAATTGAGTTTTCTCCTAGAATCACCACTATTGCATGCTTCTTGCGTTTTCTGTCTACTCAAAGGTTTTTATCCCCAGTGGCGGGGCATCGTGCTTCAACTTCGATAACTTTGAGAAGGTTAGGGTCCACTTCATCTAAAAAACTAAATCAAATGAAAGGTTAGGTTTAGTTATTACAGTTTTCCATAAATTCTTTTTTTATTATTTTAAGGTTTCATGATATATTAAATCATATTATCACACTTGTCACTTCGAAAGATTCAACATATTTTATCTTATGTTTTCCTATACATGCTTAATTTGTGGTTTATTTATCGAGTAAAATTTCTTTTATGAAATCTGAGTCTAGAAAAATACTTACTCATCAATCACTTGGTACTAATGTTAGAGTTATTTGGCAATTGTTAATCTCCAATAAAGAGGACCAAATATCTCATAGCACATATGTGTCTACAAGGTGTGTAAATGGACTAGAAATCCAAGTTGAGAGTTTTCTAAAATATGATGAATGTATGTACCGTCCTTGAAATACTCGAATTCATGACACGAAATGATGCTCATCCCAATATCAATAGAACATATTATTTCGGAGAAGATGGTAAATGTTCATATTTGGCATTAGATGAAGGTATCGAACTTTATCATTATGTCAAATAAATTTATTGTCAATAAATCTTAATGTTGAGTCATGGAAGAAAGAAAGTGAAACAATTGATACGCTACATTTTATTTTTATAAGTTGTATAGACTAAATTTAAAATAAAACTTACATTAATTATAAATCAATTTAGTGTTACTTTTTGTAGGGGTATAAAAAATGGAGTTATCCACCTTCATGAAAAAAAATTCCCCATGAATGGGGAATTGGTTTTAATAATAAATGTATAATATTTTTTCAATTTAATTTAGTACTTTTATTATTTATTTTAAAAATATATTTTGACAGATTTACAATTATATCACGAAGAGAGAAAGAAGAGTGATTTTTGGTCCTACCTAAATGAGTTGAATTTTTTTCTACGTTGATGGCTACCTTGTTATCAATAGTTTTCTGAAATAAATCAATATCATCAAAAAGGTACTGAATCGAGTGACCATGATAACAAGCAAAGCAAGTGGGGTTGTACTATGCTTCGGTAGTGTATTGAGACTCTACATTCTATTTTTTTGTACATCAAGTAAATATGCAATCATTCGAATAAAAGAGGAAATCATAGGTTTTGGCATAGTACTAAATCCATGTGGTGGATTTTCACTGCTCTTGGCCTGCAACCAAATACTTATTTAGTATATCATGAATTCCTCAATTTCATATATTGAGAAATAACGGGGGAAACTCAACGATAAGAAAAGTTGCATTGTTATTTCACGTACATTTCACAAGAAAAGTTGCGTTCCTTTTCTGTCCTTCCCAAAGTTGAGGTATGTAGATTGGATGGGGGTGATGCTTAGATCATAGTCGAGGCACGTAAGGAATATGTGTGGTCTGTGGTGGTGCTGCTAAGGACTCCTCTATCACAACGATACGATTTGGAGGACGATTGGTAACACAAAGGGAACACGGGGCTCGACCTTATCGGTTCCATGGTAACACGATTACTCATGAATCAAAGTTAAATCAAGACCTCATGCAAGATGAGGAACTACGACAAGCTCGTGTAGGGGTGGGTGGGACTCGAACCTATCAAATGGTCCCACAAGAAATACAAATTATAAAGCGGATTCCCGATAACCTCGGATCCGTGACTGTTGGTACCCCAGTCATTGGGACCACAACACTATGCAAGTTCTCGCAAATTATGTAATCGAAGTTACACTGAAATCGATAATTATTTATTTAATAATTGCAATTGTTGTGGTTTAAAAACCGTGGGTGTCAACAGCCGTCCGGTTCGTAGCAAGACGGACTCAGTTATAATTTATTTAACGTGTGGAGAACGATTATAAACCAAATGCAAAAGGGACACGAGAGTTTTAGAGTGGAAAACCTCAAAGTTGAGAAAAAAACCACTTGACTAAGGGCTAGAAAAAATGCCCTTAGTTGATTCAATAAACGAGGTAATAATCACAAAGACCATATTTGTTCTTTCGACAATCAAGGGGAAAAGACTTATCGAAAATAAATCGACAGGAGGTTAAGTCAGGAAGCTCGTAAGAAGGATCGGAAGATAATCATTTCTTCACACCCCAAGTGTCCTTTTTATACGCCTACTGTGCTGTGTGGACAGTAAGTTGTCGTTTCGTGCTTGTCCTCTGCGGCTAGGTTGCCTCGTGACAGGTGGAACAGCCGTCGGGCATGCCTTCATAGAACTGCGCAGCGCTAGGCCTTTCGGCGCTACTAGCCGGCTATTTTCAGGCTAAGGGAGACTCGTACGACTTCACCGGACCACGCCTCTGACAGGGTTGTCGGAGGTTGTCGTCGCATGTTGAGGAATATGGATGGCCAAAAGCAGAGCCTGTAAAATGGGACCGATCGGTCCTGGTGCGCGGGAGAAAACTGGGTCCTACCTATCGGGACCGATCGATATGAATGGTCGATCGGGCCACCTGGCCTGGCTGGCCATTCATTCACGTGCGCTGGATCTGGACCTCCAAGTTCGGCTTTTGTTATATGGGCTCATCTGATCAAACTTGGTCCTGATCAGGTTCGAGGTATTGGGGTTCCAGGGATCTCATCACTAGCCCCTCGCACCCTATCGCCACCACGGTTGTGATCGGGGTTCGATTATCAGATTGAGATCGTTTGAGGCATCAGTGCCCGATCGCAATAACGGAAAACGGTACCCGAACTGGTTGTAACCGCGTCCTCGGGGACCGATCATGCACTCAGAAATTTCATGATACGAATTTTCAAATTTGAAATTCATAACGGTTGAGGGTAAAAGCGTAATTCTGGGCTCTGTAATAGCGAACGCCTTTGCGTATTCCAACGAGGGGACAAACTGTCAGACTGCAGCCGCCTACAGTAATGACGTGTCACCCCGTGATTGGGTAATACGCTGTATAAAGGTCGGGATTTCTGTCATGTGCAGTCATTATCATAACTTTGCGAAAAATTGTTCAAGCCTTAGAACTCTCTGTGATTTTGCTCGACCGTCTTTCAACTCCAATTCTCTCGTAAATCCTAAGGTAACCATCCATGTCACCTCGTAGATCTAGGTATCCAGATATATCTGAAATGGACCTCGAAGCATTTCAGGCCAAATTTTCAATCCCTGCCCATTATCCCATCTGGAGGGGGAAGGAGGACGTTCCTTGCTTCCTTCCTGCCGAGATGAACGTTCCGGCTAACGCCATCCCCGTTAGCTATGCCTCCCTGAGGTCCGACCTACGATTCCCTCTTCACCCTTTTGTCGCGGCCGTACTTCGGGAGATTCACTGCTTGACTTTCGCTCTCTTTCCGGGCAGTTATGTTTATATAATCGCCTTTATTTTTTATTGCCATAAACAGAGGGTAGAGCCGACCCTCAAACATTTTTTCAACCTATTCCTAGTGGGATCCCGCAGGGGAAGGAGGTTGTTAGGGGGTCGCAGGTTGTATTATATAGCTACCCGAACAAAGGACTGTATTATCGTAGACAAGGAAGATTCCCTTCATGAATGGGAATCTTGCTACGTCTGGATAGACATCCCGAGGGAGGACCTGTTGAAGGATACCTTCCTAACCTCCCACCGTGACATCGGGAAATTGGAAGGAAGCCGGTTCAACCCATCCCGCCATGATATTGCCAACACCTTGGCAATGCTTCCTCGTCCCGAAAGGCGTCTGAAACGGATAGATATCCTTCGGGAGAAGAAGCTGTTAGAGATCGGGGTAGTAGGAAGAACTGGCGCCCCTGCCCCGAATGATATCTTCTCTAGCTCCGACTCGTCTGGGTCAAAAGAATTGGGTACGACTTTGGCTTCCTTTAGTTCATATTTCCTGATCCTTATTATTTTCTTTTGCAGTTTCCACTGATACAATGTCTGGAAACCAACTTGTTGCGGTGGCTGCTGCTGCAAAAGCCAAAAAGGATGCTCAGCTGTAGGCGTCCAAGCCTAAGCCCAGCGCCGCGGCTGGGTCTTCACAATCAGCGGGGAGCTCCAGCAGCCAGAGGCCAGAGCCCCGATCGATGGATGAGGTGGACGAGGTGATTTCTAAAAGGATGCGCTCGTTAGGCCTTCCCGCCATGTACAAAATCGGAAATAACTCCCCTCTGGATCTTAACGTCGTGCGGTTGTTGCTGCAGGGGTCAATGCGGGTGGAGGACGTCCGCCCATCCTCCAGCTTAGGGGACAGAGTGCCGAGACCTCCAGTCTCCGCTTCAACGAGCAAGCGGGGCCCCGAAGAGGAAGTCTCAAAGCAATACAAAAGGTTGTGGTCAGCTGTGAGTAGGCCTGCAGCCTCGATCCCGACGATAGTGGTCACCATTGGGGAGAGATCGGCCCCGTCCTCGTCAAACCCCAAGTGCATTCGGGAGGCTATTCAGGAGATGGTAGTCTCCGTTTCCAAAGCCCGGGGACCGAAAAGGGTCCCCCCTGCATGGAAAGATGCCTCCCTTGAAGAATACCGGCTCTTGGGGAGGAAAAACCCGCCCGGTATTGACGGCGCGCTTCCTGTCTTGGTGCTAGTCTATTTGGAGTCCCAGGCTGTGGTAAGCTGTATTCAGCTCTTGCTGCACCGATCGGGTGTGTGTTCATACTCCAATTTGTTTCTTGCAGGCACATAGAAGGACTTTCGACCTTGCTTCTGCAGTCCAGCTAAGCCGAAGCATCTCTTCGCCTTCTGAAGATCTGGAAAGCCAACTTGCCTTAGCTGAGCGGCAAGTTGAGATCAAGCAGAAAGAGCTGGAATCGGTCCGAGCCGATCAGGACCGTCTGAATGGAGAGTTGCTTGGAGCGGTACTGAGCTTTCCATAGCTGCTTCTAAGGCGGGAGAGGCCCAAGCAGCTGCTAACTCCGCCACGGCCCGCGTTTTGGAACTGGAGCGTCAGATTCAAGAAATATCTGACGAGATCAACAGACTTCTCATTCGGTCCAAGGAAGAGAAAGATGCCTTAAATGAAGAAAAGGAAGCACTGAAGGAAGATTTGGTTAGGGTCCAAGGAGCAACTGAGGGCGCGGTTCGGAAAGCCCTTTTGGGTTTTGCTTGATCGCCCCTGATGTTTGCCTTAGCGGCAAACGTTTACGGATCGAGCGTCTCCCAGTACATGGATAACATGAAGGACCAAATGATTAGCAAGTTTGGGCTGGATCCCGAAGATGAATGTTGGGAGACGATCGATCCCCTAACTAAAGATGGAAACTTCCGTGAGATCCCAAAGCTAGAAGAACCCCCGCTGGAGAACGATCCCAACTATCCACTCTTTGACCTGATGGAGAGATCGGTCAACGAAATAGTTGAAGAAAGGGGGAAAAATGTGGAGGATCTCAAGGCATGGAACTCGGAGAAGTCTGGGGAAGCAGATAAGGAAGAAGGACAAATAGACTAGGCTCTAAATCTTCCAGTCTCTTCCCTTCTGTATTTGTAAACTCTGTTTCTTAATAAAATATCCTTTTTGTTAAGTGTAAGCTCGGGGTTCAAGCTGAACCCGGACAGAACGGTCTTCTCAACTTAACTCTGAATCCTGCTGGGTTTAGTAAGTTAGGGAATTCCAACTGCACCAACAGCCACACTTGAATCCGTCCCTATAAAATATCATGACATTGGAGGCGTTGTCTTGGTTCTTTATAAGTCTCATGGCGAGCTTTGGCTTTCACTTTGACCGGCTAACTCTGTCCTTGTTATCTCGCTCATGAATCAAGCACAAGAAGGCAAGAGCTGCTTCTAGGTGGTGGGTGCCGTTGAAGGGGAAATTGAGTTCGTAGTGAGTTCTTGGAGTTTGTGATTCATCTAAGTACTCAGCAAGCGTGGAAGCAACTGACTCGTCAGAGCGGTCACACTACTTGGGAGCCTTATGGATGGATCGCTACAGTCACCAGTCCAAACTCGTCTAGAAAATCAAACTTCGAGATCGGTCACTCGCCTAGCTAGAAATAGTTTGTATTGCACCCATTGTAACTTTTTCATGTTTGAGAAAAATTATACAGTTTAGAATTGCCGAATAACGTCAAATGTTTTATATAAAATAGCGCCCTAAGTTCATAACATTCCAGGTTCGGGGGATCTCACTTCCATCCAAGTTTTCGAACTTATAAGCCCCAGCACCTAGGTTCTTCAGTACTCGATAGGGCCCTTCCCAATTCCTATCCAGCTTCCCAACGTTTCTCTGAACTCTCACATTCTGGAGAACGAGGTCGCTTTCTGAGAATTCTCTGGGCACGACCCGTTTGTTACGAGCTCGCTCCATTGTTCTTTGATAAGCACACATGCGCGCATAGATGGCGTTCCTTTTCTCTTCAATCATTTCCAAGTCTAAGGATCTTCGCTAATTATTCAGATGCTCGTCATATTGGGTTATCCAAGGTGATCGTATGGCCACCTCCACTGGACTGACCTCTTCGGACCCATATACTAAAGAGAATGGAGATTCCTGGGTCGTTGAACGGGGAGTAGTGCGGTAAGCGCATAGAACCTCGTAGATGTGATCGGGCCACTTTTCCCCAAATCTTCCAACTTAGTTTTTAATCCCTTCAGGATAACTTTGTTGGACACCTCTGTCAATCCGTTGGTCTGGGGATGAGCCACCGACGAGAAGTGCTGAGCGATACCTAATTTGACGAAAAGATCCCGAACGGCCTTTCCGCGAAATTGAAGTCCATTATCTGATACAATAGCTCGAATTACTCTGAAACGCCTTATGATGATCCTCCATAGGAAGTGCTTCGCAACCTTTTCGGAAATAATAGCCACCGCTTCAGCCTCGATAAACTTTGTATAATTATCAACAGCCACAATGCAAAACTTTCGCTGCTGGACTGATCGAGGAAACGGTCCCAAGATGTCAATCCCCCATCTGTCAAATGGACAAGGAAGTGGGTTCATCGACAAGGATACTCCTGGCAGTTGGGGGACCGGAGAATGGTGTTGGCAAACAGCGCAACGTCTTGTGTACTTCTTAGCATCTTCGAGGAGCGTCGGCCAGAAATACCCGGCCTAATAACGCGATGATACAGCGATCGGCCCCAGAATGTATACCGCACATCCCTTCATGAACATAAATCATGACGGCCTCAGCCTCTATAGGGGATAGACATCGCAAGAGCGGTCCTTCAAAGCATTTCTTGAATAAGTGCCCGTCATTTAGCACATATCGCGTCGCCCGAGTCTCAATTTTTCTGGCTTCTGATGCATTTTCCGATAGAAGGCCATTGGTAAGATATTTGACAAAAGGGGCCATCCACGTGGTGTCTACCGATGAGTCAACGGCGTTTATCTTCAAGTCCTGGAGTTCATGGCATAAAGCACACACCTCCTCAAACGACTGTTCGGTCACAGAGATTTCGACCGAAGGTCGGTCCTGAATATGGACCGATAATGTGTCTGGTCCAACGTCTGGTAAACCTACAGCCAGTCTGGCTAACGCGTCGGCCACCTTGTTTTGTTCTATAGGCACGTGGTCAAGTGAGAATTCACAGAATTTTATTGACATCTCCAAGACCTTTGCATGGTATAGCTTCATGGTTGGCTCATGTGTTTCGAATCGTCCTGCGAATTGCTCCACCACCAATTTGGAGTCTGAGAACATTCGCACCTTAGCAACTCCCATCTTTTGGGCTAAGGTCATCCCCGACAACACGGCCTCGTATTCCACCACGTTATTCGTTCCAGAAAACAAGAACTTGACCGCGGAGTGGATAACGTCGCCTTGAAGTGTGGTAAGGGTGATGCCCGCTCCCTTTACCCCGAATGTTGATCCGTCAACATAAATGACCCACCGGTCGTCCTTTTGGTTCAGAAATATGAGCGATCGGGTCATCTCGACCACGAAATCCGCGAGAACTTGAGCTTTGATCGCCTTTCGGGGAACGAATTCCAAATACATGGAGCTGATCTTGATTTTCCACTTGGACAACCTTTCATTGGAGTTCGCCTAACTCAAAACTGCCTTCAAAGGCTGATCAGTATACACATAAACCTTTCGACCTTCGAAATAATGCTTAATCTTAGATATAGCTTTCTGCAAGGTCAACATGAATTTCTCCAAGGTAGTGTATCTGGTTTTGGCTGGTACCAAGGAATGACTCACATAGTAGACAGGTCGGTGAATGTCATCCTCAATGGTTACCAGAGCTGCGCTGACTGCGGCTTCCGACACGGCCAGATATAACCCTAAGGGTTCGTGGCAAGTCGGACTCACCATCACAGGATGAGTGCTCAAATAAGTCTTCAAGTAGGAAAATGCACGATCGCACTCTTCTGTCCAGCCGAGATGGCTGGCTTTCCTTAATGTCCTGAAAAAGGGAGGGCCCTATCCGTGGACCTAGAGATAAACCTGCTCAGCGCTGCCAATCGGCCAGTTAGCCTCTGAAATTCTCGCTTGTTTCTCGGAAGTTGCATGTCAATAATTGTCTGGACTTTTTCCGGATTAACCTCTATGCCTTTCTCAAAAACATAATATCCAAGGAATTTGCCACTTCGAATCCCGAAGCAACACTTGTTTGGATTTAGTTTGATCTTATATTTAATGCATACTTTGAAAAAACGAGACAAATAAGGAATATGATCTTCATCATTCATGGACTTGACAATCATGTCATCAACATACACTTCCATAACGTGGTCTATCAAATCCCTAAAGATCTTGTTGACCAACCTCTAGTATATTGCTCCGGCGTTCTTTAAGCCGAAAGGCATAACCTCGTAGCAATAAACGTCATCTTCTGTCATGAATGATGACTTCTTCTGATCTTCCTTAGAAGGGAAGATCTGATGGTACCCGGAGTAAGCGTCCATGGTACTCATCATTGTGCTGCCAGCCACAGCATCCACCAATCGGTTAATGTGCGGTAGTGGGAAAGGATCCAACTCACAGCTCTTGTTGACGTCGGTAAAATCAATGCACACCCTCCACTTCCCATCTGCCTTGGAGACCACCACTGGGTTAGCAACCCATTCAGTGTAGTGAATCTCCCTATTGAAACCCGACCGCATCAGCCTGTCCATCTCGACCCGAATGATTTCAATCTTCTCAGGAGAATAACGTCTCATCTTTTGCCTAATAAGCTTGGTTCCGGGCTCAGTGTTGATCCGAAGCTCACTCTCGGATCTGTCAATCCCCGACACATTGTCCGGGGTCCAAGCGAATATATCCACGTTGCTTCGCAGTAAGCGGACCAACTCTTCTTCGAAGGTCGGGGCCAGATGTGCCCCCGATGCGAGTAGTCTTGGTTGAGTCATCCTCAACCAAGCTGATAAGCTTGAACCCAACGGGTTCCATAACTTGCCTCGGGTGCAGGGGCTCTTCGAGCAAATCCACCCGAGCTCTCTTGATCGGTGCCAAGGTTCGGAACGAGCTCATGTAGCACTGTCTTGCTACTTTCTGGTTCCCCTTGACAGAAATTACACCATGAGTAGAGGGGAACTTGAGCATCATATGGTACGTAGAGGGGACCGCCTCAAACTTACTGAGGTCGGTCCGTCCAAAAATAGCGTTGTAAGACAGATCGACTTCAACGACTATGAATTCCAGGGTTTCCGATCGGTCCCTGCCCGGTTCTCCCAGAGTGACCGGGAAAAGAATTTTCCCGCACGGGATAACACTTCTCTGGTCGAACGACCAAAGGGTTATATTGGCGATAGGGAGATCATGAGCCGCGGCTCCTAGCATCTCCGCCACTTCACGCTTCATTAGATTGCATGAAGCCCCGGTGTACACCAAAATCCTATGGACCCGTCGGTCGGCAATGACTCATGTGATGATGAGGGGATCATCACAAGGATCGGTAACCCCTTCTCGATCCGCTGCGGTAAAGATGATATCTCCCTCGAAGGTAGAGGACCGCTCAGCTGATTCATATTTGACCAGCGCCACAGATTCGGAGCTTTCGGGAAACTCCTCAAGCGCTGCTCTTTTTCGGTCCCTGACCGACTCGTTAATCCTTATTCCGCCGGAGATAACATAAATGTCTCCTACGACCTCTCTTTCTCTAGGCACCTCCTCATTCGGGGGAGGTTGGGTGCCCACTTCGGCAGGTGGGGGAGTTGGCTGCTCCCGCGTTTCACCTTCATTTCGCGGGGCTCTGCCGCCACGGCCCCGCCATCTCCTCCTTCAGCCCTGGCCACGGTTCTCTTGACTGTGCTGGCCTCTATCCTGTTCGGGTTGGGGGGACCTTCGGTCTCCCGCCCGATCGTTGTAGTGTCGGGGTTGTCCCTGATTATCTCTCCCCCTCGGCCTGTGACGATCGTCACCCTGATGGCTCGTTCGGGGAGATTCTGCCCGCTTGCCCCTGTGATCATTATGATCGGGCTTTTCCTTATTCATCGCTGCTACTGTCTCTCGCAGTAGAGGGCATTTCAACGTCGGGTGATCGCGGTTGTGATGCAACTCGCAATAGACCCGATTGTCCTCCTTCTTCGGGGGGACATCCTTTTCAGCCACAGCCGCAACTTCCCGCGGCTGTCTCTTAGGGTAAGATACCCTATGATCACCTGCATGACCAAAATTCCCGTCAGGCTTTCGATATCCCGCACCCAGCGCTTCATCCACCTTGATGTACTTGCTGATTTTCTGAAGGAGCTTTCCCAAGGTGGACGGTGGGCTCTTCACAAGGCTGGCCGAAAGGCCGCACGGTCCCAAGACCTGCTGCAAGATATCGATTTTGTCTCGGAGCTCCAACTTGATACCCTGAGAAGTTCGGTTGAACTTCTCCATAAATGAATCGAGACTTATCTTTGGCGGGATATATTTCAGGTCATATAGTTCCTGCCTACTACGGGGCGGTTTTACATTTGGAGCAAACTGCTCCGAGAAAGCTAGGATGAATCCGCCATACGACTGTATGGATCAGGCTGGTAAGTTCTTGAACCAGGTCCGGGTATCGCCCTGTAACCCTGCCGTGAAGATGCAACACTTCAGTGAGTCAGAGGCCCGAACGGTCCCCATCCTCAGCTTGGATTCCGCGACGTGATCGATCGGATCACCGTCGCCTCGGAATACTGGCAACCCTTCGGGGTTGCGGTAGTATCGATAGGGGACTGCCGCCCAGATCTCTTCTGAAAAAGGGAGCATCAAATCTCCCAACGTGATGGAGACACCTCCAGATTGTTGGGATGATGTCTAGGCTATATGCAGATTATGCCACCAGTCATCATCCATGCTCCGCCTGATCGGGGCATCCATGGTCTGATCAAATAGTCCAGGATTGCGCCCCAGATTAGGCCCGCAATCCCTCTGCGTTCGCAGGGTCTCCAACTCCCTGGTAAGTTCGTCGATGCGTTTCTGCATCTGTTCCTGGTCCGTCCCAGGAACGGGAGTTGGAGTTCTAATTGGAGGAGGTGGAGTAGACTGGTATCTCGGCCTCCTCATTGTTACACCGCGCTTGATAATCTCCTCTTCATCGGAGCTCTGCGTGTCTGGGTCGCTTTCGTACCCTCTACTTGCTGGAATAAGGCTTGTGATAGCCGGTGGTTCTGTTCCACTCCTCTCCGACGTAACTTCCATTATAACTTTCATGACAACAGCTTCCAGGTCCTGCAAAGAGAACGTTGACGCTGGATGGCTGCTGGGAAGTGTATCACTATCGTTCGTCGAAGTTCCAGTTGTCATGCCTTTGATTATCCTATCCCGGGTAAAGACCTCGAATGGGGATTAGAAAATCATCCCCACGGACGGTGCCAAACTGTTGTGGTTTGAAAACCAGGGGTGTCAACAGTTGTCCGGTTCGTAGCAAGACAAACTCGGTTATAATTTATTTAATGTGTGGAAAACGATTATAAACCAAATGCAAAAGGGACACGGCAGTTTTAGAGTGGAAAACCTCAAAGTTGAGGAAAAAACAACTTGACTAAGGGCTAGAAAAAATGCCCTTAGTCGATTCAATAAATGAGGTAATAATCACAAAGACCATGTTTGTTCTTTCGACAACCAAAGGGAAAAGACTTATCGAAAATAAATCGACAGGAGGTTTAGTCAGGAAGCTCGTAAGAAGGATCGGAAGATAATCCTTTCTTCACACCCCAAGTGTCCTTTTTATACGCCTACTGTGCTGTGTGGACAGTAAGGTGTAGTTTTGTGCTTGTCCTCTGCGGCTAGGTTGGCTTGTGTCCGACGGAACAGCCGCCGGGCATGGCTTCATAGAACTCCGCGGCGCTAGGCCTTTCGGCGCTACTATCCGGCTATTTCCAGGCTAAGGGAGGCTCGTACGACTTCACCGGAACACACCTTTGACAGGGTTGTCGGAGGTTGTCGTCGCATGTTGAGGAATATGGATGGCCCGAAGCAGGGCCTGTAAAGTGTGGACCGATCGGTCCTGGTGCGCTGGAGAAAACTGGGTCCTACTTATCAGGACCGATCGATATGAATGGCCGATCGGTCCACCTGGCCTGGCTGGGCCATTCATTCACTTGGGCTGGATATGGGCCTCCAAGTTCGGCTTTTGTTATCTAGGCTCATCTGATCAAATTTGGTCCTGATCAGGTTCGAGGTACCGGGTTCCGGGGACCTCATCAGCAATAGATTTACTAAATGAAGATGATGATTATGAGCCCAAATCTATTGAAGAATATAGACAACAAATAGATTGGATAAAATTGAAAGTTGAAATTCAAAATGAGTTAAATTCCTTAGATAAACGTGAGATTTTGAAATATAATACAAACACCATAAGGTATACAACCTATTGGATATAAATGAGTGTTTGTAAGAAAACGAAATGACAGAAATGAAGTTGTGAGATATAAGGCAAGAATTGTTGCCCAAGGTTTTACTCCAAAACCTGGAATTTATTATAATGAAATATATTCCCCAATGGTTGAAGCAACTAGTTTCAAGTTCTTAATAAGTTTGGAGGTTATGAAAAATTTACAAATGCGTTTAATGGATGTTGTGATATCATATTAATTTGGAACACTTGATACCAACTCTTGTGGTAAAAAAGACATTGATACCAACAGTCAAGAAGTATGAGATTATAGGATATTGTTTTGATATTTGTTTAGATTGAGGAACGATTATATAAAATGCAAATAAAGCAAAAACAAACAATTTAACATGGAAAACCCCTGAGAAAATGGAAAAAAACCACCTAACAAAAAATAAGAATATTTTTAGCTGAATTCATTAATCAAATAGTTAAGTTTACTGGCTTAAGAAAATGACTAAGGGAATAACGAGAGCCAAAGTGACGAAAGTAATGGTTGCACGCATGAAAAATGGTAGTCGTGAGCTAATCATTTGATCTCGTATTTATAGAGGGGGAAACATGTGTGGCAAACGCTTTGTAACCATCTATGGCAACGTCGTTATCGCATAACAAAATGCATGGCAACTACCCGCATGTAACCGTTTTGGACCGATCCTCCGGATCGGTCCCCGAAACATCCTAAGTCATTGTTAGCATATCCTTCAGTACCGTTAATTAATTGGGCATTAGTGCTTGCTTAGCTAGCTGTATGGGCCTTCGGACCTTGTTACCTTAAATGAGCCGAACATCTGCCAAGTTTTGGATCCTTGGTCTCTTAGGTTTGTCTTCCATCACTCGGGTTGACCCAGAATAACTTGGGTCTTTATCAATTCGAGATACCGAGCCCCGAAGCTCTGATCACTAACATTTATATGAAAGTTCATGAAGGATTTATGATGAAACATATTTATAAATACCCTAAGCATTCAAGTTAAAACTTTGAAATATATATTCGATAAAACTGAAGAAATTATTGTATTGATTAAAACAATCAGGAAGAATGTAACATAATCGATTAAAAAAATTTCATGAAATATAGATTATGAATAATCCTATAAGTTCGAATATTTTTACGAAGAAATTAAAGTCTAGCTTTTATAAAGATAATTAAATAAAAAATTATTTTTCAAAATCAACAAACTATCATATAAATTATAAAGTAAAAGAGTATTGACTTTTTAAAAAAATTAATAGTTTTGATTAAAAATTATAATTTATAAATATATATATTTTAAATATACAAATATGTATTAAATACAAATACAAATACAAATACAAATACAAATACAAATACAAAAACTAATAAAGCACATCATATCATGTATGGAGCCGACGTGGCAACAGGCGAGCAAGGGGCCCCATGTCACGAGGGACTCACATTGCATAGCTGTCCCGTGAGGTCACTTATAAAAGGAATCTTTTTTTATTTACTTTATAAATTACCTGTCTTATAATTATACTCCTAAATTTGGAACAATATTCATAAGTATTCTAGTATTATAAATGTTTTTATTATTTAAAAGCTTTGAAATTATTGTAAGAATTAAAATTTAAAAATTAATACACAATGATAATACAAATATTTAGGATAAATATAAAGTCTGTCAAAATTATTATTCGCATATTTTTAGAGTTGTATGTTACATATAATACATTAAGTTATCTTTAATTATTCTAAAATAATTATTAATTACTATATACTTTTTTATCTCATACTTTTTGTAATTACAATAATGCTATGACTACATATTGATAAGCACATGCCAAAAGCTACTCAATTAGGTGTACAGAACAACTTCTTACCAAAAATAATAATAATACACAATCATCATCATCCTATTAACTCTAAATAAAATTAATATAAATTACCAAATTGCTTTGAAGTTGATATATTGTGTATATATATATATATATTACCAAATTCTACTACTACCCAATTTCATTTTCACATTTTTTTAAACTTTAGAAGTTATTTTAAAATCTACTAGAAATACTAATCTTTGATTTTTATATTTAAAACGCTTCGTCTATGCAAGTTAATTTAATATTTTTCTTGCATAATGAAAATTTATAGCACTCCATATTGAAAAAATATCATAGAATATCATTTTTTTACATATTTGTGTTGTAAGCTATATTTTCAAACTTGTTCGAACCAGTTTTAATTGAACTAAAGAATACTCTAGGTTCAATGTCATTTAGTTTTGTACTCGAATGATCTCCTATACGATTGAAACCTAGTTTGTAAAGAAGTGATGTTGGTTAGTATTTATATTCACAAGTTGAAAAAGCAAATAAACTCTTGTATAAATACCCCCTTCATATCCTTCCTTCCAAGCCATCGCGCTCTTATTTCTTTAGTTTTTTTTCTTCACTTCCCGTTCATCCCAAGATGGCTTCTGCTGAGGTATCAATGTTGGAACTTTGAAGACTGCTGTTGGAAGGAAATGGCCGAAAGATGATGCAAGTTTGGCTTCTCTGCTGGATTGGTATATTTATTTTATGGTTTAGCTTTTATGATCTTGTATCAAACTTTGAATGTAAGGTTTGAACAAGTCTTGATCTGAGATTCTACTCAAATAAATAAGCAAAAACAACATACATTTGAATTGAATTTAGTCTTGAACATTTAAGTCGAAACTTAACACTAATAAGGAAAGAAACTTAAACATTGCACGCAGTTCTTGGTTGCTGATCTTGGCTGAAAGTGGATCAGTTGCGCAGCGGATAAACAGAGCCTCTTTTAGCTTTGGAGCAGGGGAGAATCCCTTTGTTGGATTTTCCAAATTCAGCTGATCAGTCCATTTAGCTTCAATATTCCCCCGTGATGGTGGCACCATCACAAACTCCTAATTTGGTTCGTAACTCTTCGAACCTAGGCTTGAATAAGCTTTTGGTAAAAACATCAGCTAGCTGTTCCTCACTCGAACAATGAACGAACTCTACTTTCTCTTCTCTTTCTGCCTCACGTACCGCATGATATTTGATTTTAATGTGCTTGGTCCTTCCATTGAACACCGGATTCTTGATCATAGCTACCGTGGATTTGTTATCACACAGAATGGTGGTGGCTTTACCCTGCATAAATCCAATTTCAGCTAACAATTCACGTAACCAGATGGCATGATTAGATGCGGCAGCCGCTGCCATATATTCAGCTTCAGCTGAAGATTGAGCCACGCTTCCTTGTTTCTTGCTGTTCCAGCAGAACACACTCGAGCCTAGGGTAAAGCAGTATCCTGACGTGCTCTTAGAATCGTCAATACATCCTGCAAAATCCGAGTCAGTGAATCCCAATAACAATACCTCAGTGTCAACTTTGAACAATAGTCCCCAGCGTTGAGTATGTTTGATGTATCCTAGGACTTTCTTTGCTGCGTTTAGGTGGATCACTGAAGGCTCCTGCATGTATCTGGATAGTAAGCTAACTGAGAACATGATATCAGGTCGAGTGATTCCCAAATACATTAGCGATCCCACGATGCTTCTATATAACTTGGCATCTGCTTGCTGACTTCCATCTGATGCCATCAGTTTGGTACCACCAGTCATAGGGATGTTGTGTTCTTCCGTAATGGAGTAACGACGCATTAGATCCATGCCATACTTGTGCTGGTTGAGGAAAATTCCCTGCTGTGAATACAATAGTTCCAGACCTAAGAAATACGAAGCTCTTCCCAAGTCATTCATTTCGAAGATTTCCGCCATCCCTGTTCTGAGGTTGTTGATCTCCTTTTCATCATTCCCTACGATGAGTAAATCGTCCACATACACCGAAATTATTGTGGTTGAAGTTCCGATCACTTTGAAGAACAATGTGGCTTCTGTTATTCCTTTTTTGAAGTCTAAATTCAGCAGGTGAGTTTCCAATTTCGAATACCACACCCTTGGAGCTTGCTTTAATCCATATAAAGCTTTGTTTAGCCGATATACTTGATGCTCGTGTTGCTTGATAATAAATCCTGGTGGTTGCTCCACAAAAATCTTTTCTTCCAACTCGCCATTAAGAAAAGCAGATTTCACATCCAATTGGAATAATTTCCAGTTTAGCTGAGCTCCTAAGTTGATCAGTAGCTTGATAGTGTCGAATCTTGCAACTGGAGCAAAGGTTTCATTGAAGTCGACTCCTTGAATCTGAGAATAGCCTTTGACAACTAGTCTAGCCTTAAGCTTATTCACACTTCCATTCGGATTTAGCTTGGTTCTAAAAATCCATTTGGTGCCGATCACATCTTGATTTGCAGGTCTGTTTTCGAGTGTCCAAGTCCCATTGTTGTTGATCATTCTTAATTCTTCCTCCATTGCGGTTCTCCAGCCTTCGTTGGATAGAGCTTCCTCCACAGATGTCGGCTCAGAGACTGTATACAGGCATCTAGCATAGATATCTACCAGGCTTCTTGTTCCTCTGATTGATTCCTCGCCTCTCTGGTCTGTCTCTGTGTTTGATCCCACTTGATCACTCATGTTTGACACCACTTGATCAGGCGTGTGGCTGTCAATTATGTTGCAGTGATCAGTGGTGAGGGGAGTCTCCTGATCAGTGGCGATGCAACCATTCGTCCAATCCCATCTCTTGTTTTCATCGATGGTAAGGCTTCTGCTTATATAAACTCTGTTGGTTGTCGGGTTTAGCACTCTGAAACCTTTGCTGAGAGCTCCATATCCGACAAAAATCCCAGTTTCAGATTTGTCTCCCAGCTTGTCTCTTTTTTCAGCCGCAATTAGTGTGTAGCAAATGCTCCCAAAAGTCCGTAGGTTTTTGAGTGAAGGCTTGTTTCCTGTTAACGCTTCCACTGGAGTTTTGTTCGCCACGGCTTTGGTTGAGATTCTGTTCTGCAGGAACGTGGAGGTGTTTATTGCTTCTGCCCATATTGATTTTGGCATACGTTTCTCCAACAGCAAGCATCTGGTCATGTTTAGGAGTGTTCTGTTTTTTCTCTCCGCCACTCCGTTCTGTTCCGGCGTGTAGGGGACAGTTCTCTGGTGCACAATTCCATGATCACTCAAGAACGCGTTGAAGGCCTTGGAGCAGTACTCAGTTCCGTTGTCTGTTCTCAGAATTTTAATGGTGGAGTTCAATTGATTCTCCTGCTCCTTCTTGAAGTGTTTGAAGGCATCAAAGCAGTCACTCTTATTTGGAAGGAAATACGTCCAGCAGAACCTGCTCATATCGTCAATAAGTGTCATGAAGTATAGGCTTCCGCTCAGCGATGGTTCTGACATTGGGCCGCAGAGATCTGAGTGTATCAGTTCCAGCGGTTTGGTTGAGCGCCAGGAGACCCCTGAGGGGAATGGAAGTTTGGCCATTTTTCCTTTGCAGCAGATACTGCAGGTTTCATCTACAGACGCAAGCTCAGGGAGGTCATGAACAAGTTTGAGTTTCGATAGGTTTATCAGTCTTGCTTTACTTATGTGACCAATTCTCTTGTGCCACAATTTGGTAGATTGCTCCACAGCAGTCATACACTTGGCCGAATTACCCTGTGGATCAACATAGAAGCACCGCTTGGACATTGGTGCCTGTATAAGAAGCATCCCATTTGGTTTGAATACCGAGCAGCAAGCAGCTTCAAAGGTCAATTTGAATCCCTCTTCCATTAGTTGTCCTATACTCAGCAGATTGTATCCGATTTCAGGTACCAGGAGGACATTATCCAGCGTTAGGTTGTCTGAGAACTTGATCGTTCCCTTGCCAGTCACAGGGACCACTCGCTTGTCTCCGATTTCCACTCCCCCAGTGGTTTCGATCACTTTGACAAAGGATTTCTCGTTGCCAGTCATGTGGTTCGAGCAACCGCTGTCCAACATCCAACTTTCTGTGATCTCAGTACCCAAGAGGCATTTTACATCATCCACCAGAGTTACCGCGCAGCGGAAATTCGCCTTTGCTATCAGGGCAGCATTCACATCCACTAATTCCTCTTTTACTTCAGCTTCGTTGGTGTGAGTAATTTGTGCTTGCTCCCTTTCAGGTGCTCTGCATACTCGTGTGACATGTCCATGACTTTTGCAATTGTAGCAGAAAGCACTTGGTCTGTAGAAGCATGCGCTTTCCCGGTGATTAGTTCGTTCACAATGGGCACAAGGTGGTAAGTTGGGTGTTCCTGCTCCTCTTGCGTTTGTATATGATTTGTTGTTGTTTGTTCCCTGATAACCTGAGTAGCTCCTTGCAGGAAACGCATTTTCACTTCCTCCATGGATGATACTCAATTTTGTTGCTTCCTTGGTTCGTAACTCCCATTTCATCTCCACAGATTGAAGTTCATCCACCAGTTGTTGAGCCGTTAGATTGGTGGTCAGATCTCCATGAATAGACTCAAGTGAGAATATTTTTTCGTCATATTTTTGAGGTAACGACTCTGTGACTTTTTCCATGATTTTTACTTCATCAAAGGAGCCTCCCAAGAGTGAAATTTCAGACACCAATATCATGACTTTGTCTAGGAAGTCAGCCACGTTCTCAGAGTTCTCCATTTTCAACCTATCAATCTCCTTTTTTTTCGCTCCAATCCTGCTGCTGTTGAGTCGTGTGCTTCCCTGATATATCTCGGTTAGAGCATCCCACACTTCCTTAGCAGATTCACACGAAACTACTCTGCTCAGCACTGGTTTCTCCAAGGATGCTTGGATTACAACCAGAGCTCTGTAGGACTTGGCAACTTTCCTCAGCGTAGTGTAGGACATGGCGCGGATTTGGCCTTTCGGGTAAGGCTTCGCCTCCAAATTCTACATACTGCCATAAGTCCTGCGATCTCAAGAAAACTTCCATTTGTTTTATCCAGGTGTGAAAGTTCTTGCCGTCAAATTTTGGACCACTTGCTCCCATTGTTCCTTGTGCAGCCATGAAGATCTTGGAACCAGATAGCTCCGATACCAATCTGTTGGAACTTTGAAGACTGCTGTTGGAAGGAAATGGCCGAAAGCTGATGCAAGTTTGGCTTCTCTGCTGGATTGATATATTTATTTTATGGTTTAGCTTTTATGATATTGTATCAAACTTTGAATGTAAGGTTTGAACAAGTCTTGATCTGAGATTCTACTCAAATAAATAAGCAAAAACAACATACATTTGAATTGAATTTAGTCTTGAACATTTAAGTCGAAACTTAACACTAATAAGGAAAGAAACTTAAACATTGCACGCAGTTCTTGGTTGCTGATCTTGGCTGAAAGTGGATCAGTTGCGCAGCGGATAAACAGAGCCTCTTTTAGCTTTGGAGCAGGGGAGAATCCCTCTGTTGGATTTTCCAAATTCAGCTGATCAGTCCATTTAGCTTCAATAATCAATATTCTTCAATTTGGTTCTAATCTTTTACAACTGTAGATTTATCACTTTTAAATTTAATTATGTTTCTGTTAAGATAGTTTTTTGGATATGAATCGATGATTTTGATACGCAGGTTGAGACGCTTCCCATTGTATCTGAGCCTGAAGTGATCGCCGCCAACGAAAAGGCAGTTGAGGAGACACCGGTAGAGTAAGTAACGGAAGACGAAGCACCAGCAGAAAATGCTCATGCCGTTGAGGAAACCCCAGCGGAGGAAGTATCAGACGAGGCAGCCGCCGAAGAAACAGAAACACCAGCTGAGGATGTAACCGAAGATCCAGCGGCTGAGGAAGTAACAGAAGAGCCAGCAGCCGCTGAGGAAGCCAGAGCTGAAGAAGAAATACCTGCAGAGGAAGTAACTGAAGCAGCAGCGGAGGAAGCGGTAGCCCAAAAAACAACAGCGGAGTAAAAGGGAATGATGTTCTAAATATTATTAGAGTGATTTGGTTCATGTTCTTGTCTTGATGGAAAGTTGGTGTCTCTATTGGTTGGTGTTGCTCATTTTGACCCTTCATATTTAATAATTGCCTATCTAATTTTGTATTCATTCTCAATGTTTTAAACACATGTACAGAGACAAACTCATAACATCGGTATATCGCATATATATAGGATATGCTGATATGTAACGAAATAATAAAATAAGATAAATTATTGACCTAAAAATATAAAAAAATTTAATCATTTTCAATTTATATTGTCCATAATTCGAAAAAAATAAGAAAAAAATAAATTCTAAAAGCTTGTATATAATTTTTTCCTAAATCCAACAAGTTTGATCCAACTCGACACGCTCAAAACACGTATCGGCCGGTATTTTGTCAAAATACCAGCCATAATCACTTTGTTAGAAATTTCCGGTATACGGAAATTTAAAACATTGCTCATTTTAGCAAAATCAAACTTATTAAAATAATGAAAAAATAAACTAATCCCGATTGATTATCATGAATCAGATTATAATTGCATATTTTGTCCATTAATAATCCCAACATTTGTTTATAAACACATATTTTTCATTTTCCAATAATGTGCATATGAGTAAGAAAACTTCTCATAAATTAACAGAGTAAACCTAATTTGATTACATAGTTTGTGTGATCTAAATTACAAAAAATATGCAGTAGATTAACTTAAAATTGGATGGATGTTAATAATTAGATTGAGAGTGCCCTATCATAATATGTAAAAGATCCAAATTCTAATTGACGATATCAAATTAACTTAAAAACTAATGAATGTAAATACATTGTTTTCATACCGATCCAGATCGATATGAACGGTACGAACGATATACCAGACGGTACATCGGTCGGTATCAAATTTTATTTTATTTTGTAAAAAATACTATTTAATTAGTATTTTATAATCGAACCCGAAAAAATTGAAAATCAATCATAATACTCTAGACGTACCAAAAAAATATCGATAAGGCACGATATTTAAAGTATCTCACACTGGAATATGGAAACATTGTGTAAATGCACAACTTCATTAATTGAGCTCATAATACTTTGTGGGCCCAAGATTTATTTTGGGGCTGGGCTTAGCTCGTTATAAGATGATTCAAGTAACTCTAAATCATAATTTACATTTTTAAAAATGCTTATCAATATTCAATTTGAAGTTTGTTACTTAATGACTTATTGTAATAAATAGAAGTATATATGATTTTAAATTAACTAACATTTTTAAATTGAGCATATTTAATTTTAGCCTTATTATATAACGATTTAGCCAAATTAGTTCTCAAATTTTATTTTTGTATCTACATTAGTTAAATTTAAATTTTTTTCTATTATTCATCCACATATTTTGTAATTTTGACAAATTTAATTTACAAAATTTAGAATTAATCCTCACATTTTGAGTAACACATAATTGATCCCCACATTTATATATTGTGGTAAAAATAACCTCCAAATTTGTTAATTTGGCGATTTCAATCATTCCATTATTTAACCTTGTTACTTAACTTCAATTTTATTAGGTTGGATTTCCTCTCCAAATGAAATTTTGTTCCTCGCCGTTGGTCTTCGCTCATCTTCCGGCGACATCTCTTCATATGTGGGTACATCCGCATGTTGGGTTGATGGTTCTAGTAAACAAAATGACCGTGGTGGAAAGGAAGACGCGTACCGTGGTATAGAAGGAATCGACCGTGCCATGGAAAATGACGAGCAAAGAAAATGACGACCATGTGCTTCAAGGAGTTGGTCAATTTATCTTTATCTTTACTTTTGTTTGATGATGTGTAAAGTTAGAAAGAATTGGATTTGTGCTGTTGAAAAGAAACTCAAAATCATTATGAATTGATGAAGTACTCTTTGTACCATCCCTGAAGCAGAATCATCTAAGCTTGGGACAAATTATTAAGAACAAGTTTAATTTATCATTCAATGAAATCAAATGCAGAATTGAAGACGTGAATTCGAATACATATATTATATTTGAAATGCTAGAGAATAACCTATTACTTTGAATGTTGCAGATAAAGAAGTTAACTTTTCAACGATACAGGAATATGAAAAATGACATAAATGATTTAGACACTATGGAAGCAAAAATCTTCGGATCTTGCAAAAAAACGGTATGATATTAGATTTACGTGATTTACACTTCATGAATTCTATATGTGGTGTGTGTAAAATAGGAAACATATAAGACTACCATTTAAAATCAATACACATCGATCTCAAAAGAAACTTCAAATGATACATACAGACATATGTGACCCTTTTAAGGAAAACTCTTGTAGTGATAGAGAGCGGAAACGATTTCAAGTACATACGGTACACAAATATCTCAAGAACCTTTTTAGATTCTGGACTGAAACAAAGATCTAAGCACTCACAATGTAGAGGAAACGCAAGTAGTCAATGCGCTCAAGAACGCAAAATAGTTCAGACGTTCAAATGTCGGTTACCAAGGAGAACACTAAGGGCCACGGACTCAAAGCGGAAGAGGAATAAGACAAAGGACTCACACACCCGTTTGCAAGGAAAAACTTTGGTTTATATACATGAGCTAACATCCTTAGTATTACATAGGCCTAGGTAAAAGTGGAGAGACTCAATTACAAGATCCATACACAAGACAACTATCATTACTAACTTTCCGTAGCTACAATTCATCTTTTTTGTTGAGATGCTTCATTGAATGTTTTGGGGTCTAAGATACTCTAACATACATCGGTTTCATAATCACATATTGGTATGGTTTGATTGTAGATATTTATTAATTTAGAGAATCTGATAGGTCGTTCATTATTGAAGTGTCATCCCTTGAGTTGTGAGGGGTGTGGAATAAGAATCTTTGATACCATGATAGTTTGTTATGGAAAGATCAATTAAAATGATGTAGGAGATGTTGTTTTATTTATCCTAATTAATTCTAGTATAATGAAAGCAATAAAACAAACACAACGATTTTAGAGTGGTATCCGATCTCAATTCTTATCTTAGAATCGATCGTTTTGACAATTCACTAGTTTACCTGTGAGATTATTACTAATTAGCATATCGGAAACGTTCTAACACAAAGAAATTTCGAACAATACTAATAATGTAATCAACTAATAACGTAGATTAGTAACATAAAAGTATGGTTTAGAAATGCTTAGTTTCATCCGCTAGTTCGTTCAATAGGTCAACCAGTCCGATTCAAGTGTTCTCGTTTCATATCTTAAGTATGATACTAACAGATCTGATCCTTAAGACACTCTTGTATTTTACTAAATGAGGCTATCCAAATGTAACAATAAGGTGGTGCAACCCATGTATAAAAGCCAGAGTTTTTTTTGCGTGACAGGCACTGCTCATAACCCTAGCGCGCTATGCCGTTTGAGTTTTCTCTGGCTTTTACTTTCTGTGCGTTTGTGTGAGGTTTGTCAAAAAAACCTTGGTTCTTCCTATGATTCTGCATACCGGTAGCGTAGTAGTGGGATAAACACTTAGACATTGGTTTGTTCACGTGTTGAATTTGAACGGTATCTAAGACTACGCTCTTGTGTCTCTTTACGACATTCTTGACGGAATCTTTACAGATCTTGTTCATTAGTTGAACTTGGACTGTAGAAGGTTCATTACTGTGCGGTAAACGCAAAACTTAAACTTCTAGTTTGAGTTGAATGAGCTAGATCGTTGAAACTACGCTCCAATCGCTTACGGTAAATCTGGTATCATTTTTGGTTAATGGTTAATGAAAGATCTTTGAGTTACAGGTGTTTCGAAGGTCTTTCGTCTTCAAATCTACATAATATCTGAAGGAATAACTACTAAGAGGCTAAGATCTGGTGTTAATAGTCATGTTCACGACTGTTGGTGGTAACTGTGGTTTAAGGTTAACTATGTGTTTTACTGTATCGCATTATTTATGTACCTGTTGTTAGTGGTGCTCTAGTATTGTGAACATTACTAAGTTTTATTTGTGTTAATTGAAACTGTAGATACAACAGTGGATTGCCGGAAAGATCAATTCTAATATATGAATCGGGATCAAATATCACTTAAAAATTGAGTGTTATTTACTGTTTTACAACTAGAAACTTAAGTAGTTCAAGTCCTTGTAAAACTTGTATATTAGTCCAACTATCCAACATAAACAATACTCAAACAAGTGAGTATCGGGCGGTAACAGAGTCAAGAAAAAGCTATAAAGTGTGGTTTGCTCTTCTCGGACAGGAATACTCAACTAGTGATTAACATAGATGGGCAACGAGTATTAAACAACCACATATCTAAGTACGCAATTAGGATCAAAGTGTAAATCAGTTGCAAGCAGTATAAGTCACACAAGAACGTTGTAAAACAGTCACTGTCACAAGAACAGAGAACAATATCGTCACAGACGCTTCAATAAACGATTTTAAAGAAACTAACTAAGGCATCCAGCCTCGTTTGACATGTTCAAGAACTGCAACATCAAAAATATAGTAAAGATTTTGCAAACATTTTTATCTAAAGCAAGAATGAGCAACGCATAAAGAAACCAAAGAGAGAACTTAAAGCATAAAGAAACCATAGAAAACTCAAAGAAAGTGCACAAATGAGAATCGTCAACAGAATTGCAAACGACGCTATTTATTTATACCCTGGGCAGTGACAAACAACGCTTAAATAGATCAATGAGAAATTGTCTCACATCCCAGCAAAGGAGCAGCTACTACAACACCCAAAACAGACACCTTGACCTAAACGCTCCATTAATAGGATACATTAATCATGACTCAATACAAAGCAGTCCATTAGTGTCTAAGTAAAGCCTAATATCACATCACGCCATTGACCGATACAAAGACGAGGCACAAAATTATTCATGTGCAACAGGAGATTGAAAGCAAGATGGAGAAGTGCAGTACTATTGCACCGGGAAAAGTGATTTAGGGTTCTAAAAATTTATATTATATGGGAAAAATTCCATGTTTGATAGAAAATACAACCTAATTTATTTTCTATTTATTTTATTTATTATATATAAATTAGTACAATTTAATCCAATACTATATTGCTTAAAAAAATTTGACAATATCATTAGAACTTACTTTTATGAATCAGTAACATTTATATATGTGAAAGGATTTGACAAATATATACCTAAAAAATCTCTATGTTTTATAGTGGACAATTCACTTTACACATCATCAAACAATAGTAAAGATAGAGATAGATTGACTAAGTCCTTGAAGTACATGGTCGTCATTTTCTTTGCTCGTCATTTTCTGTGGTAAAGTTGGTGTCTTCTATACCACGGTCCGTGTCGTTATTTCCACCACGGTGCAATGATGCAAACCGAATAGAATATAAAACTACGTATGACTAGAGTATTATAAATAACAACTATATGATCCGATAGCAAACTAAGATCTGAAATGACCATAAAAACTGATCATCATCATCCCACACATATAATGATACGCATGAAACCATGCACATAAATTTCATAACGATTCAATGGTGCAACGATGAGACCCGAATCAAAATACCAATGTTATGTATACAATAAAAATAAAAAATGAACACTCAAAAGATAATAAAAATCAATATGCGACGTTCAAAACATAGAATAATTCTTTTGGATCAATATATATAAATTTTAGAATTATCTAACGGTGAAATATTTAGATTCAAAATCGGACACCAACATAACGGATTCTGAAAAAATTTGAAGTGAACATTGTTTTTCCATCACGTATTTAAACATCTAAATGATTATAGAAACTGATCTGCATCTTTAAAAACACATAAAACTCCGTCTAGAACACCTTACATAAATTAGAGAATGATCTAACTATGAAATTAATGGTTACTGACCGAATACCGAAGCTGCAAAAATATGAAAAATATATCCAATGCAAATTTTCATCCAGACTTCAGGATAAAGAACTCAATAGGATTAAAAATGTATGCACATACTGTGACAATGTTATTGCAACAAAAAATATAGACATCGTTTTTGAGTAAGGGTCTATGAAAGCTCTCGAAAAAGTAATATGAAAACGAAATGGAAAAAGACCGGATTTTGTAGGTCAAAAACTTTCATGTAGAAGAAATGATTAATACCCACACGGTCGTAACATTGAAATCCACTATAAATATCAAATTTGTAAATTTACAACAGGAGAACATGTAGAAACCAAAAGAAAAAAATTATCTTCAGGTGGTCATAGCACTCGATTTCCAATCCCGAAAAGAAGTGACAAGTGGCTGAATTTGTAAGTCACAAAAATCTCTCACATTCACACTTTAACAATTGTTTATATAGATGTGTAGTCCAACCTAATTCCAAGTCTCATAACTTATCAATAAATAATAATCTAATAGCCTCCAAATTAAGCACATGCCCACCAAATAAGTAATTCACCCAAATTCACAAGTCAAACCCGTCATGTAAATATCTCGATCTGCTTACTTTCTCGATTTGGTAACAAATTTATATGAATATGTGTTCTCAAAAAATAAATTTTTTAGGGGATCTCACACTTTATTTCATCAAATATTTTTTTATTTTATATATTATATCTCAAAGATTTTTTATTGAGATTTCTTCATTGGGAAATATGTATTTGGCTTCTGCTCCAATCATGTACTCTAGAAAATTACGTCTCTTTCTCTATTTACATATTATTATTATTTATCTATAATATTAATATCACTATTTTTATAAATAATTTATCTATCTCTATAGCAATATGAGGATACTTATATTTTTATTTTTCTATATATCATTGTTTTTTAGACGGATTGTAATTATTTGTAATGATATTCTTATTATATAAATATTCTAGAATTTTAAGTAATAATATTTGTTATTGTATTTTACTAAAAGTGTAATGACTGATAAAATTGAATAACTCAAATCCTAAACCACTAACCCAATAATTGAAATGAATAAAAATGGTGGCTCGTAGACCCGATTTGGTTAACTAAAATCTCAATTTAAATTGAATCGATTAAAAGCGGTAAAATTGTATTTTCTTACAACCGATTTTAAATATATATTTCATAATTATTTTAAAAATATAATATTTTTATTTATAAATTTATTTATTAAAAATATCGTATATGGAGGAAATAGAGTATTTCCTCCAGGAGAATATAGGAATGATAAGGTGTCATTAATAAAAAAAATTGACATATAACTATATAAGTTAAAAAGTTGACAGTTAGGTATCAGTAGCCTTACTCTACAACTAAACAGTAACAAAAAAGGCTAAAGGATCAGCTAGTTCGTAACAAATTGGAGAAAAAACATGGAACCACACATTAAAAACTTACTCTAATAAGATTTCAAAAAATTTTGCTGTTAAAATTACATGATATGTCATTTCTGTTTTCTTCTTGACTGAAATTATTGGAAATTGGACTTGATTCAACATTCAGCCATGCCATGTGGGGAGCAGCTTCATGATAACCTTGTTGGTATGTGTGGAAACTAAACAAAGGCCAAAATCGGCTGATCCACACAAAAACGATGCAGCTTTCATCATCTTATCAGTAGTTTTGATTCGATACTTGTGCAATAGATGGACATTTTCGAAAGCAAAAGCCTTCATCTCGACTCCACGCTGCAACGAGAGCCTCCCGAAAAAACTGAAGGTGAGAAAGCCTTGTTACTGTTGTTTTCTAGTTTAAGTTGAGTTTTTTGCTGCAGATGAGATCAATGATTCTCCGATAGAGGAAGTGCGATTGACGGTGTCACCTTATGACGATCCAAAACTGCCTTGTTTAACGTTCCGAACATGGTTCTTAGGAGTTATATCATGTGCAATGCTTGCTTTCTTAAACCAGTTCTTCTCATACAGAAAGAATGCATTGTACATATCTTCTGTTTCAGTTCAGATTTTAGTTCTCCCAATTGGGAAATTCATGGCTGCATATTTGCCTAAGAAGAAGTTTCATTTCCCTTGCACAAAATGGTCTTTCTCTTTAAATCCAGACCCTTTCAACATAAAGGAGCATTGTTTGATCACAATGTTTGCTAGTGTTGGTTCAAATACTCCCAGTGCAATCGGTATACTTACTGTTATGAAGGCGTTTTATCATCGTCCCTTGAGCCCGATCGTTGCAATCATTCTTACAAATACAACACTGCTTTTAGGGTATGGCTGGGCTGGTCTTTTTAGAAGATTTCTAGTTGATTCTCCATTTATGTGGTGGCCTTCAAATCTTATCCAAGTTTCCCTGTTCAGAACATTACATGAAGAAGAAGAAATACGGCGGAAAAAAGGAGTCACAAGGTTGCAATTCTTCATAATTGTCTTTGTATGCAGCTTCTCATATTACATTATCCCAAATTACATGTTCCCAGCAATCACATCTCTTTCTTTTGTTTGCTGGATATGGAAAGATTCAGTTACAGCTCAAGTTTTAGGCTCAGGGAACAACGGATTTGGCATCGGATCATTCGCTTTGGATTGGTCTACTATTGCTAGCTTCCATGGTAGTCCTTTAGCAACTCCTGCTTTTGCAATATTCAATATGTTGGTTGGCTATATTCTTTTTCTCTATGTTTTGATCCCACTGGCTTACTGGAACAACTTGTTCGATTCTCGGAAGTTCCCGATCATGACTTCGAATGTATACAATTCGAATGGACATCGTTACAACATATCATCAATTCTTGACAAGAATACATTCCAAATCAACCTTGATGCATATAATTCTTACAGCAAACTCAATCTCACTGTTCTTTTCGCATTCGTATATGGTTTAAGCTTCGCAACACTGGCTGCTACACTCACACATGTTGCTCTATTTCATGGAAGGTAAAGCAAACCATACAAAACTCTTCATCTTACACTTTGTGTTTAATTAAATTGCTTTCAGGACAATATGGCAGCAGACAAAAGCATCACTGAAAGATAATTTCGGAGATGTTCATACGAAATTAATGAAGAAGAACTACGAAGCTGTTCCGCAATGGTGGTTTTACAGTTTACTGATTGTTGTAATAGGATTGTCTTGGGTAGCCTGTGAAGGGTTTGGTAGACAATTACAGCTTCCTTTCTGGGGTGTCCTAATGGCAATCGGATTAGCCTTAATTTTCACTCTTCCCATTGGAGTTATAAATGCAACTACAAACCAGGTACTTCGACTCATGTTATAGTTGTTTGAAATAGCTTTCAAACAAATATTTATACAAGACTTTCGTAGACCATTTGGGCTCGTTTTGTTTACAAGAGCTTAAGGCTGCATTGTATAATTTTTTATTATGTGATTTGTATGAAGTTAAGTTTCGGGGTAATCGTATCTCGTCACACTCGAATACATCTCGGGTCAATCTCCAGAATGCTTATTCTACATAAATTTGATGTTGTTGAATTATTTGAACAACCAATTATCTGCTGTGTTGTAGGGGCCAGGTTTGAATGTGATCTCAGAGATGATATGGGGATACATTTACCCTGGGAAACCTCTTGCAAATGTTACATTCAAAATATACAGCACAATAAGCATAGGACAAGCACTATATTTTCTAAGTGATTTCAAGCTCGGTCATTACATGAAAATCCCACCAAAATCCATGTTCGTCGTTCAGGTACATTAAAATCCTTCACATTTTAGATTCTTCATCAAATTATGCTACACTAATATGATAATTTTCTACAACAAAGATTACAGGAACATTGATTTCAAACATGGTTTGCTTTGCCACAGCATGGTGGCTTCTAACAACAGTTGAAAACATATGCGATCCAGAAAAACTTCCTCAAGGAAGCCCCTGGACTTGCCCATGGGATACTATTTTCTACAATGCCTCTATAATCTGGGGAGTTGTTGGACCTCTACGTGTATTCGGAAGCCTGGGGTTGTATCCGAAAATGAATTATTTCTTCCTATTCGGGATCCTTGCTCCGATACCAGTTTGGTACATGGCGAAAAAGTTCCCAGAAAAGAAATGGATATCTCTTGTGAATATGCCGATTTTGATATCTGGGGCTGCGGCTTTGCCTGGGGCAAAACCCGTGAATTACAATTGCTGGTTTGCACTGGGATTGTTTTTCAATTTCTACGTTTATAGAAGATACAAGGGGTGGTGGGCTAGGCACAACTATATTCTATCTGCAGGACTTGATGCAGGGGTGGCATTTCTTGCGATAATTTGTTACTTGACGTTGCAGAATCCTGGAATTGGAGGACCGGAATGGTGGGGATTGAGCGCCGATGATCATTGTCCATTGGCTCATTGCCCTACTGCGCCCGGAATTCAGATTGAAGGATGCCCGGTTTTCTGAATAAGTTTATAGATGCTATCTAAAACTCTATTAGCAATTGGAATACAAACTAGTGTTATTTGTAATTTGCTGGAGTGCACGTGCGGGTGTAGGATACTAGGTACGAGTGTATGGGGTATGTAAAATTTTAATTGTGGTGGATTGAGTTTGTATTATATAATTTAATAAAAATATATATTAATTAAAATATTTAAAAATAAATAAACAATCAAATTTACAACAATGATATTGTGTTTTGCGGTGTTCTAATTATTCTTCAAATTTGAATTGTTAAAGATAAGAATATTTAACATACAGAGATTCAATTCAACTATTTTCATTAACGAAAAGAAAAACAAAGTTAACATTTGATTATATGTAGCATGACATTTAAAATATTTGGTGTGTCTACGTCGACAAGTGAACGAATGTGGGTGATATTCAAGTTTCAGGTTTAGATAATAGAATTTCATAATAACGCACACTTTAAGGATTCGAGCATCCTGCACCCAATGCGTTAGGTTTAGTTGAAATTCAACGAATCGTGCAACATAGTGTTATTCTGAGTATATCTAAAAGCACAAGACAAAATTGTCCAAATTCATTACAATCTTTTTGTCCAAAATCATTTCATCTCTCTCCGGACCCTATCCTCTCTATCTATTTTTGCTCTCATTTAGTAATTTTCCTCATATATGAGTAGGGGTGTTCACTATTCGGTAAACAAAGAATACTGATTTTTTTTACCGAATTATGAAATTTGTTCGGTAAAAAAAATCGGTATTTGAGAATTTATCGAATACTGAATTTAACATTTTGTTTAATTTAAAACTAAAATTTGTGTATTTAAATATATTATTATGATTAATTTTTTATTTAATTTGATTAAATATGAGGAAATTCTGTATTTTGGTAAATACCGAAATCGAAACGAATCAATTCGGTATTTACCGAACCGAACCGACAAAATTCGGTTTGGTATTCGGTAGTTAATTTTTTGATTTATTTGGTATTCGATAATTGAAATTCGTTTCAGTTCGATATTTACCGAATGAATACCCCTAGATTTGAGTGACCTTCACTGCATCTGTTCCTTTACAGTTGGAAACATAAAACGTAGACGAGAAACGCAGAATAGCAAGTTAAAAGTTCATATAAATAAAACGTTAAATTAATAAAGAAAAATACAATTATTATAAATATGTACTAAAGCTGAATTATATCAAGAAAATTGCACCGCGAAATACAAGTTTCACAACTTTCACCAATCTTATCAGCCTTCCTAACATATTTCTTTATGAATAAATTCTCATTACTTTAAACATCAAATCTTAGCATCTATTTTTCAATCGAAGAAAATAAATCAAAAATTAGAATTTATCATCAAACATTACTAATGAAGGTAAGGTCAGTATCTAAGAATTTATATGTGTTATGATCTAAAAGATCGGGGTATTAACAGGCGACAGATTCGCAAAGAATCGAACCTGTTTTGATTTATTAAAAGTGGTGGAGACGATAATAAAGTACAAATAGGTAAACAACACAACGTTTTAACGTGAAAAACTCCTAGAGAAAAGGGAAAAACCATAAGACTAAGAGCTTAAAAGGCTCTTACTCAATCGATTAATGGAATAGTAGTGATTATAAATAGTGAAAAGCTTAGGAAAATAACTAAAGTTGATAACTAGATGCACAGAGGGAAAAAACAGTGGAATCACGTTCAGTCTTTGCGCACCCAAAAGATCCTCTCTAGCTAGCCGTTAAGTCATGTATTTCTGGGCGAGAAACATGCGTGGAATTCGCCTCATTGGTGAGAAACGTGCTCAATGCGCCTTATAACTGTCTCTCACACGTCGTTTTCCCATAATTAAGTGCAAGGTAACGGCCCACTGCTCATTGGTTGTTTGTAACCATTGGGGATCGGTCCCCGAAGCGTGGGGGAGGCAATTGATCGCATATTCTTCGGTCCTGCGGATTATTTGGGCCTCGGGCCTTTCGATTGCTTTTACCTTTTAGGTAGTTGGATTATTATCAAGTTACGGATCATGGGTTGCATAAGTTCGTATTTTGTCACATGGGTCGGTCCAAACTATTTTGGGCCTCCACAGGTTCGAGTTACCGAATCCCGGAGCTCTCATCAATATGCATATTTAAGATAACATTGACTGAAATTCAATCCAAGAAATCAATAAAAACCAATTATTACATTACTAGGTTGCAAAAAAGATCAAACAAATCCTTAAATTAATAAAATAAAACATGCATATCTAATAAATGTCCTAAAATCACAAGCTACTATTCGATTCTCTTGAATACCATTTATCAGTGGTAGGTGTAGAGACATGGCGTAAGAATGGCGTTTATCAGGTAAGTGTTAGAAATAAACCAACAAATAACATGCTTTAACAAGGAAACCCTCAATAGAGGAAAAACCTCAAATGCTATCTTACGACACTAGGCAAACATTTCATTCTTTATGATGATTACAGAATACAATGAGTTACACCAATCTTCAATGCTTCTAACATGCCACTATTCTCTCCGTCCAATACCTCAGAATCACACAAAGGTTTGTCAAAATACCTTTGACGAAAATACCACCAAGAGAGGTATAACAGAATAACATATGGATCATTAACATAAGAAAAATATCTCAATCGAAAATACTATGAAGAGAGGTTAATCGATATATGATGTGATTTCCCTATTTCTTATGCAAAATTGTTGCTGCTATGTGTGGAGTTGTCTTCTCTTTTGGGCCCAATGTTTTAAAAATTGGTACCGGTCTGTATAATGGACAAGATCATTGGATCGGTATACCGGATATGTGCTTGATCCGTATCGAAATATTAAAATAAATTAAATTATAAAATATTCATATTTTATTTTTTTAAAACAAAACCCTACCCGGCACACAAAAACCCTATCAGACCCGGAAAATACCCATACCAGCCGGTATTTTGCCAAAATACATGCCGAAACCGTACGCCCGAAATTTTCAATATACCATATCGATATACCGGAAATTTAAAACATTGTTTGGGCCATCAAATAATGTTGGAACATGGACTACGTGAAATAAGCCCAACCATTAAATAAAGGAAGAATATATTAAAATATGACCCACAATTCTCCCCTCAAGAATATATTAAAATATGACTCATCATATGCGCACATCAACCAATTTAGCTCATAAACAATAGAATTAGTGCTTCTTTCATGGCAAGACTTTTGTCATCATGTATGCAACATTGTCTTCACTAGCCACTTTATTAATGACCTCTTCCTTGCCCATTGTTGGATCTCTAAGTCAATGATATCGAGTTTTCATGTGTTTAGTCAGTGAATGAAACACATGATTCTTGCTAAAAGATAGTGCACTTTGACTGTCACATTTCAGCATTGGTTTAACATATGAAATCCTAACCCACCCAAGAATCTTCGAATCCAAAGAGCTTATTTTACAGCTTCAGCCAAGGCTATAAGTTCAGCATCCATTGTTGACAATAATACACTTTTCTTAAGTTGCAAATACAATGAAACAACCACTCCATCTATTACAGTCACTAAACCTGAAGTTGACTTTATACAATAAATATCTCAACCATATAACCATATGAGAAAATAGTAGGAATAAAACTCCCTCTAAAACATAGTTAATGAGTTTTGGTTCCCTTCAAATAATGCATTACTCATTTTACAGCATTCCAATATTCATTTCCAAGTTTAGTCATTAATCTGCTAACAACATTTGTTGCAAATGCGATGTCTATACATGTACTTACCATTAAGCACATTAAAATTCCGACATCAGATGCATAGGGAACCTTACTCATGAAGGAAATGTTAGTATCTATGAATTTATATGTGTTATGGTCTAAAAGATCAGGATATTAACAGTCGACATGTTTGCAAAGAATCGAACATGTTTTGATTTGTTAAAAGTGGTGGAGACGATAATAAAGTACAAATAAGTAAACATCACAACGTTTTAATATGGAAAACCCATAGAGAAAAGGGAAAAAACCATAGGATTAAGAGCTTGAAAGACTCTTAGTCAATTGAATAATGGAATAGTGGTGATTATAAACAGTGAAAAACTTTGGAAAATGATTAAAGTTGATAACTAGATGAGCAGACGGAAAAAACAGCAGAATCACATTCTGTCTTTTCGCACCCAAAAGGTCCTCTTTAGCTAGCCGTTAAGTTTTGTATTTATGGGCGAGAAACATGCGTGGCATTCGCCTCATTGGTGAGAAACGTGCGCAATGCGCCCTGTAACCACCGCTCACATGTTGTTCTCCCATCATTAAATGCAAGGTAACAACTCATTGCTCATTGACTGTTTGTAACCTTTGGGGATCGGTCCTCGAAGCGTGGGGAGGCAATTGATCAATTATCCTTCGATCATGTGGATTATTTGGGCCTTCGGGCCTCTTTAATATTTGAGCATTTGGGCTGCTTTTACCTTTTAGGTAGTTGGATTATTATCAAGTTACGGATTATGGGCTACATAAGTTCGTATTTTGTCACATGGGGCCGTCCAAACTATTTTGGGCCTCCACAGTTTCGAATAACCAAATCCCGGAGCTCTCATCAATATGCATATTTAAGATAACATTGACTGAAATTCAATCCTAGAAATCAACAAAAACCAATTATTACATTACTAGGTTGCAAAAAAGATCAAACAATTCCATAAATTAATAAAATAAAACAAGCATATCTAAAAAATGTCCTGAAATCACAAGCTACTATTTGATTCTCTAGAATACCATTTTTTCATGTTAATTATTGTTTTTTGTTTTTTGCTACAAGTAAATGGAATAGAATGGAAAAAAGGGTAGCATTAATGAATTTTCATTACGAAAGACACACAATCTTAATTTTATTCATGTATCATATATTTACATTATATGATTGATATTAAATATTGCATCTATATAAATGTGATTTCAATTAATGTTATGCATGTTTTCATAGATACAATGGGGGTACCAGATTTGCATTATCCCATAGTTGATAGTTTCGCTAAAGTTGAACCAAATTGGGATAGTGATGTCATAAATGCCCTGAAAAGTATGCAATTAGCTTAGCAAAGAGAGAATTTGTTGTAGACCGCAATACGAAGACGTTAATTGAGTGTAAAGTGTGCAAGGGTTGATGCGATACCTTCTTATCGTTCGACGCTTATGCATGTGTATGTATGTAAGAAAAATGCATGGGTCATTACAAAAGATCATTCTAATCATACTTGTTTCATTAGTAGGAGTACATCAACTTCTCATAAGAATATAAGTCGCGATGTTGTAGCTAATGAAATATCATGTTTTGTTATAGCCGATTCGATTATGAAGACGAAATTAGTTCAAGGCTTGATAAAGAAAAATTATGGGTTTGATATTAACTATAAGATTCCTTATAATGATTTGAAATATGTGATTAATAAGATTTATGGTGAATTTGAGGATTATGTAAATGAATTATCTTATTATATATTGATGTTCAAAGGTCAAACACCAGATCTATTGTTGAGTGACGAGTAAGAAGATGTCTCAAGAAAAAAATTACTAAAGTTTATGTTTTTGTGTTCAAGATATGTATTGAGGCATACAAGCATGGTACATGTCATGCTCTTTATCATCTAATCTATTTTATTAACTTAATTTCCTACACTTAATTTATTTAATTAAATGGTATGATGCCGTGCTCTAAAAACTATAACACAAAGGCTTACATAAAACTATAATACATATCATTATTTAAACACACAGTGTAAGCTAATTTACATAGTCATATTATGATATCATAACAAAACATAAAACACACAAAGTTTTATTTACAAGACTTCATACATCTACCGACTTAGTATCTTGACTTGATCTTGACAGCCGAATATCCTACTGTTCGTCTTCGCTACATGTGTAAACTAGCTCAGTAAGAGGTCATGAGAGTAATGAGAGATAAACAAAAATAATATCAATACGGTAAAATCATATAAACATGTAATCTATGACATTCAACATAATAATAAACACATAATCTTGCAAAGTGTTGTTCTTATTTTTGTACATGTGGTTACCAGATAACAGTTTTGGTCCTGCCTCAACCCTTGGCTTACACATCACCAAGGATTAAAGATAATGATACATGAGTTCCCTGACCTCAGAAGTGGACAGAAAGAGCAACCAAACCATCGACACTTCCATAGTCGGCTTGACCTCATGCTTACTCTGTATGTGGCCGCATCCTGATAAATCTTTCCTTGTAGCTAGCTCATATCTTGACTGAAACCATGTTCATAATAACATGTTGTCAGAATTGTGCGTCCACAAGCTCTCGAATTTTCACATAAACACACAATCACATGCATGACATAAAAATAAAATTTTGAAACCTTAACAATAGTCTGTCGATGCTATAAACATTTCCTTTTTTGAGAGTTCAAACGACATCAAAAAATCACATAAAAATACTCATTCGAAAGCCATTTCAATGTTAAAAAACTGATAAGTATAAGCAAATTCATCCGAGCTCTCAAAACATACGAAATATGACCATGAACTTGATTGTTATGTTTTAATGTAAAATTGAACTGTTCTTGAAAATCATAACATAACTTTCTGGTCTGATTTCATTTTGTAACAACGTAAATTTTCCTTGAAAATAGACACACAGGGGTTTTAGTACATGTAAAAATCATCGTAATATGACACTGATAGTAATAACAACAAAATTCACAACATACTGAAGAAGTTGAAGAACAAATACAAATGAATTTTAAGCAAATAGAAAAGATGAAGAGAAAAGCATAAGATTCATTTCATAATCTACTGGTATATAAACCAGTAGATCCCATTAATGGCTATAGAAACATAAGTTTGAATACATAAATGAAAGTGACTCTTCAAGTGACCATGTTTAATATCAAGCAATAACTCTAGCAAGTGACTCTTCAAGTGACTCTTTAAGTTTGAGCTACATCTCAAGCAATAACTCTTCCGCAACTCCAGGCTTGACAAGATAAGATGTCATTAACCCCGTGATGAAGAGTATTATTCTTTCCATTTTCTTCTTTTAGTCCCATGAGTGTCCTAAGTACAACAAACTATTTTAAGGGCAATGCTTTGCTTAAGATATCAGTCACTTGCTCCTTTGAAGAAACATAAACCAATTCTATAACTCCATCATTGATATAATCTCTTAACACATGTAACTTTACTCTAATATGCTTTGTTCTTCCAAAATGAGTAGGATTTCTTGCCATTTGAGTTGCAGATTGGTTGTCAATAAATAGCTTAATTGGGTTACCAAGGGAGAGTCCAAGATTAGATAATACTTTATTAAACCACATGGCCTGACTGGCAACCATGGCTGATGTTACATACTTGGCCTCCACGGATGATTGAGCAATGAATTCTTGCTTTTTTGTGCTCCAGGAGAATGTTGTTGTCCCCAACATAAAAACGAAACCAGATGTTTAAATAGTATCTCCGGCATTTTGTGCTTTTAGAGTCATTAGTATCTCCGGCATAGTCGCTATCTGTGTAACCAACAAATAAGTCTTACTCAAAGCATATCTAAAACTCATTAAAAATTGTTAAAACGACAAGACAAAATTGTCCCAAAATCTTTTGAAGAATATTATTTTATCTCTCTCCCCACCCTATAATTTCTATTTATATTTGCTCTCATTTAGTAATTTTCATCTAGGTTTGAGTGACCTTAATTGCATATGTTCCTTGGCTACATGAAACATAGAACGCTAGCACATATGAAACGAGAAACGAAAAACGGGAAGTGAAAAGTTTAAATAGATGAAATGTTTGTTGAGTATTATAAATATGTGCATGTATAGAGGGTGTTTAGTCTTTAACTTATATGTCTTTGTATAAATAAGTCTCTGTACAGAATTATGAATCCAATTACAATTGATTTTAATTTCTTCAAGTTGGTCCTCTATCTCTTCTTCCCCCAATCGTGACGGTTATCCTCACGAATTTTCCTTCTTCTAGACATAGTATCATAGCATTTCATAGCTAAAGAATTTATCCTACTCTCAGTCTATTGGAATTTCTCTTCCGCTGTAGTCATTGTGACCAATCAATTGGAAGGAGGAAAATATCATGCCTGGAAGCAAGCAATTCTAGTTTCCTAGGTACGAAAGAGCGACTTGAATATATCGATAAACAGTGGAACCTCCTGTTGATTTTCCCAACCTTAGCGCCTAGAAGCACAATGATTGTATGGTAAGCTCCTAAATCCTCAACGGTATGCAGAAGAGTGTGGATGAACTTTTCGTTTATCCCAAAGACTCTCGTGCGATGTGGCTGTACCTTGAAAAACGCCATTGACAATTTTCTGGTATACAGGTGTACCATTTACAACATTTGATTCACCACACCATCCAATGTATTGATTATGTTGCCTTGTATTCCAATAAATTGAAACACCACACTCATCAACTTTCGATCCATTTCCGAAAGTGACTAGTGATGCAATAAGATTTATGTTGACAAGTAAGAAATGACACATGTTTTTCAGTTTCTGTGTGGCTTGTATGAGGCATATGAATCTATTAGAAATCATATTCTTATGTCAGTACAATTAGCTAGTGCGAAAACATTATGTAGAATGGCATTGTTGGTGGAGTGATTGAGAGGGCAAAGAAATGTGAATGCTAGAACTTGCGTTTCCTCTATTATGCACTTAATGCCACAAATTCAGGAACTAAGAACCTTGGAGCATCAAGTCACCTGTGTTGCACACACTGCCGTGCGAATGGTCATGATAATGAACATTGCTTCAAACTTACGGGCTATCATGAGTGGAATAAGGAACTTATTGAATGCAATTAAGTAAAGAATGCATTGCATCATTTTGAAAATGTACTAGTGTTTGGTCATTCTATTTTAGGGACTTCTAATGCGGCTGTCAGTGAATCTCCTATGGAGATACCTTCTAAGTTGTCTAAACTCATCAATATTTAGATCAAAAGAATGTTGCAAAATATGAATTTTGCAATCACCAATGAAGTTTCTCCCAAAAATAATCTGGCACAAGTTTATGCTACGTCAAGTACTTCATTTCATACTACCAATTATTTTATTGATCCATATGTCTCTTGGATTATCGATACATAAGCTATACCTTGGCTGATGGTTTATCTTTGAAAGATGTTATTAAGGTTCATTGCTTCCATTTAATATGCTATCTATTCTAAATTTGTGAGTGAAAATCCAGTTAATGTAATTTTATATGGCCGTAAATGTTTGATTCAGGACCTTCGTAGTAAGGAGTTGATAGCTCAAAGATCGATGATTAATGGACTGTACTTCTTGGTGGGTACTGAAATCTAAAAGCCAAAACTATCGATTCATACAGTGGACGATCGATCGATTCAGAGAGAGAGGACCTCCTCTCTCATAGTCTACGCCTCCGCCTCGTCACTTAAAAATTATGTAAAGCGATCACATTATATTAAAGGAATTTCCCTAACTAGAATGTAAAACTCATTCCATTGTTTTATCTTGTTTTTCTCTTTTATCTATTATTTTTCATTTCTCTTCTCTCCTCTCTTGTTTCTTATATTTCCCTTTCTATTTTTTATCTCTTACTTGTTTCTACTATGGCCGGGTTTTTACATGTCCGCTGACACGTCTCGCCCAAACCGTTTGTTAGATGTTGACCGACTCGATGAGCATATATGCTTCTATCCCCTGAGTAGGGACTCAGGTGCTACCCGTTCCTATTTAGTTCCGTTCGGTCATGTGGTACGTATAATCTCATCTTTAGGAACCTCTGTATTCCTCTCTCAAGATGCCCTACATGTGATAGACCGTGCTCAAGAACACGATGCGGGTTCGGTACTTCCACCTTACCCCGAGTCTTTTCCTTTTTGTTCTTTATTTTACTATTTCCTTCTTAACTATTACTTTACTCTTGTTTCCTATTAATTATGAACATTCTCTTAATTTACAGTGTTTACTACACTTACAAAATCATCCTTGTATCATATGTCTTCTTTGCTTTCTTTTCCTCCATAAACGAATTACCCTATTATACTACCGTGTGACTCTATATTCCTCTTTTCGTCACGTTTCAGAATAGATTAACGACGAATCCTCTCTTCGTCTCCAAATTGGCATTGAATAGCAACCAAGCCCCTAAAATTCGTGATGAATTTGCAAGTAGGTCCTAATTTCACGATGAATTGTAGCGAAGCCCCAAAAATCGTGATGAATATTTCAAGTATGCCCAAAATCGTGATGACTTTGACTTTAGTCCAAATTCACGAAGAATTTCTCTAGCATCTTTTTCTTGGTTTTTTCGTTTTTAAGTGTCAAATGATCATTCTTTCTCATATTTATAAACCTCCTAACTTGTATAAATGACCATTTAATCTCTCCTTACTTAGAGTCCCTCTTTTCAACCTCCTCTATTTAACTTATATCACTATGGTTTCTAGATAATTAAACGAAACTAACCTACCGAACTCCCATTTTTGTCAATCCTTTGAGTCGTTACATCCTTCCCCACTTAATTATGATTTCATCCCGAAACTCGTGTGTAAAATTCTTCCATCACGTCGGGCGATCTCGCCATTACTTCCTACCCCATCTCTCATGTAACCTTTCTTTCTCCATGATTCGACCATTGTACTTTTACCATGAAAACAATTTTGCTCCTTAATTTCTTCTTTGTCCTTTCCAGTATTTTCTTCGGTTTCTCTTCATATGTCAACTTGGGGTCAGTTCCACCGATTCCACCCCCGTTCCTGTATACCCTCCATTAGGTTTTTCCTTAGTTGTGAGACGTGGAACACACTATGTATGCCGCTCACCTCATTTTGAAGTTTTAGTTGGTAGGCCAGCTTTCAGATTCTTTTTTCACCTCGAATGGCCCTACATATCGAGCGCTCAATTTCCCATATTGCATTACTCTTATACTCCTTTCATTGGCGATAGCTTCAGATAGACACTATCACCAACCTCTAACTCGAGTGGTCACCTGTTTTAGTCCGCCCAACTCTTGTATCGGTCTTGTGCAACTTTCATGTTTTTCCTCATAGTGGCGACCTTCTCCCTGGTTATCTCCACCATTTATGTTCTCGTGATTATCCTTTCCTCGATTTCATCCTAGAATAGAGGTGCCTTATGATGAAATATCAATACAAAGGGAGACATAAGGATGGATTGGAGAGATAAGGATGGAATGGGAGATACAAGGAAAGTTTTGAAGAATAACAAATCAATATCTGATGATGTGGTCATGGTGTTAGAAATGAGTCAATGCAATTCAAACTCTACTAAGTATAGTGAAGGTTATGTGCTCATGGAAAAGGAATGATTTAATCAAGATCAAATCAAGCATCAATCTCCATCAATATGTGCTTAATCTATGTAATTTACGTTACAATAATTACTCCCTTAAAAGAGGTGTAATCTGTCCATTTCAAAGTGTGTTGAGATCAAAGAACAAATTCATTCTTCATTTTTCAGTTTCCCTTCATTTTCAAGTTGGTATCGGAGCATTTGTCTGACACCCATACATTTCAATTCCATGGCATCACTCTCATTGAATGTAAGCAATTTTGTCACCATATAACTCTCCATCAACAACTACCACTTATGGAGAGAACAAGTCCTTTCACTTGCTGAATCACAAGACCTTCTTGAACATCTCACGGGAGAAATTTCAGCACCTCCAAAACATGATACAAGCATTGTTGAAGGGCATACAGTTTCAGTGCTCTCACCAACATATATTGGATGGCGTAAATTTGATCGTCTACTACGCTGCTGGATAATCAGCACACTCTAAGAGGAATCTTTAAATTTGGCTGTAGGATCTGAGAAGGCTGCTGATGTTTGGGCTACACTTAAGAACACATATGCTGGAGATTCTGAAGAAAGAGAATTCCCTCTTCGACAATAACTCACCTATTTACGAAAGTCCGATGACACACCAATGTATGCTCACATTAGAGCCTTTAAAACAATGTGTGATAATCTTGCAGCAATAGGTCATCCAGTTAATGATAAAGAAAATGTATTTTGCCTACTTACAGGTCTTGGCTCTTCGTATGAAGTATTCTCAACAAGTATGTAAAACATCCTCGCCCGACCTATGCCGAACTAGTTCCACAACTCTAAAGCTATGATATGCGGAGAAGTTGGGCAGAAAATGTCACAAATCTCGTCACAAGTCACCTTCTACGGACAACATCAACGTCATACACCATCCAACACTTGTTTCTCTTCAAATGGACGAGGCTTCCGCGCACAACACCCAAATACTCAACAATCACAAAGCAACCACCAGAAACAGATATGTCCAGCACCACCGGGACAAAGGAAAATGAGTCCAGCAGAACGAGATCTATACAGTAATGAAATATGCAAATTTTGTGGAGTACAAGGTCATGTCGACACTATATGCTGGTGGGCACCGAAACAAGGAGCAACAACAGCATCTCAGATTCCCCATGCTCTCGCTGCCCTAACACTCGATACCTCTATTGCAGACACCGAGTGGACTTCGGATACAGGCGCATCAAACCATATGACAGGTAAAACCGATTTACTTACTCATATATTGCCTTACCACGGACATGATCAGGTACTTATCGGAGATGAAACAACACTAAAGATTGTAGGCATCGGTAAAACTACACTAACACACAAACAACACAAACTTTCGCTGCCAAATGTTTTAGATGTTCCTAAATTACAAAAAATCTTCTTTCAATTAGTCAACTTACAACTCAATATCCAGTTAATTGTGAGTTCACTAACAAATCATTTTTTGTGAAGGATCGCAGGACAGGTACACCAGTAATCACTGGGAAGCGCAAGGGTGACCTCTACGTTGTGCCCAATAGATCACACTCATCTTTCTTCTCTAATCGCTTTCAGGTTGGAAATTGTGATCTATGGCACCAACGCTTAGGTCATCCCCAATCATTTTCTCTTCAGTACTTGCATAATAAGGGTTTGATTCACGTTGTTGGTCAACCACCGACATCTCATCTTTGTGATAGTTGTCAATTTGGAAAATTAAATAAATTGCCATTTTATTCATCGGACAAAATTGCCTCTGCACCATTTGAACGTATTCATTGTGATTTATGGGGACCAGCACCTGTTATTGCACTTGGGAATTTTAAATATTATGTATGTTTAGTTGATGATTTCTCTCACTACACATGGTTAATCCCGTTACATAAAAAGTGATTTTGTTGATACTTATCTTGCATTTGAAAAATATGTTTTTCGGTAATTCAATTCTAAAATTAAAATTTTTCACTCTGATGGTGGAGGTGAGTTTGTTAATTTAAAATTAGGCAAGCATTTTCAAGATACTCGTATCCTACATCAAATATCATGTCCCCATTCTCCCGAGCAAAACGGTCGTGTTGAAAGATGACATCGAACCATCCGAGAACTAGGTATGACAATGATGTTTCATAGCCAACTCCCTCTATTTTTATGGGTAGAAGCCTTTCGGACCGCGGTATATCTTATGAACAGGTTACCATCATCCTCGTTAAATTTTGAAACCCCTTACTTTAAATTATATGAATATCATCCTGATTATTTTTCATTGCGAGTATTTGGCTCAAAATGTTTCCCTTATACATGGGACACAAAAAGGCACAAATTTGATCCGAAAACTCTATTGTGTGTCTTCATCGGTTATAGTGATCAACATAAAGGGTATAAGTGCTTTCATCCTTCTAGTCGTAAAGTATTTATTTCACGTCATGTCATATTTGATGAAAATTCATTTCCTTACAATAAACATACTTCTAACACAGCTCCATCTCATTCTCATCTACAAATCTTTGATACGTGGCTGAAGGATTATGCTTGGGACACACACCATGATACATTAAAACCATCGCGGAACACGTTCATTTATATCCCAATACATCTTTCAACCTCTCAACCATTAGAAAACCAACCTAACAATCACTCAATAAACGAAATTCAGCAAAATGACATATCCCATGACCCGGGAGCATTAGTTGAAACCTCTTTTGACTCTCTCCGTTCAGACCTTGAGAACTTTGATGTAATAACTTATCAATCTCCAACTCTTAATACTACTGAAACTTCCACATTATCTTTGATTTCAGCCCAACCTTACATCCCCAATGAGACAGTTTCGAATCCACAATATGATGAGGGTTCATACCACATGGTCACTCGCTCCCGCAATGGAATCGTTCGCCCCAATCCAAGGTATGCACAAATCGCTTCTAAATTACCAACAATCCCTTGTGCACCAAGAACAATCCGACAAGCTCTAGCTCACCCGAGATGGAGATCAGCAATGCAAGAGGAACTTGAAGCTCTTAATAGCCAAAGAACTTGGATTCTGGTCCCTCGTTCAAGTCATCACATAATTGGATCCAAATGGGAATATAAGGCTAAACTAAAGGGTGATGGATCTCTCGAACGACTCAAGGCACGACTTGTTGCCAAATGATATCACCAAGTGGATGGAATTGACTACAACGAGACCTTCTCACCGGTAGTTAAACCAGGTACCATTCGAGTAACTCTTTCTTTAGCCCTAGCCCGTAGTTGGGATATTCGATAGCTCGATGTTAAGAATGCATTCCTTCATGGCGACTTCCAAGAGGACATATATATAGAGCAACCCCCTGGTATGATTGATCCAAAGTATCCAATGCACGTTTGCAATCTTCAAAATGCATTGTACGGTCTAAAGCAAGCCCCGCGAGCATGGTTTGATAGATTTAGCACTTTTTTACTAAAAAATAATTTTTTCTTCTCACTAAGTGATCCCTCATTATTTATTTGTCATCATGAGAAAGGCACAATAATTCTTCTACTTTATGTTGATGATATCATTCTCACAGGTTCAAGCTCTGAATTTCTCACTAAGTTCATTTCTCGACTAAGCTCTGAATTTTCAATGAAAGACTTAGGTGCTTTACATCACTTCCTCGGGATTCAAGTGACAAAAACAGATGACGGGATCCACTTATCTCAGGAGTACTATGCCACATCCATCCTTGCGCGCTTTGGAATGATCGATTGCAAGCCAAAACACACACCGATGGCCACAAGAC